>JASJFT010000105.1:0-108299 GCA_030770425.1 Darksidea phi
TGTGGTTCGGCATCACATGTCATTTCTCGTCCAGCGCCTCAATGTTCGAAACATCACCTCGTCGTACTGTGTACAGCCCCACAGCCCCATCATCGTGTATAAGGTGCCCCATTATCGTGTATAAGGTGTGGGTATAGCACCTCTACTGTGTACAATCTCCTACTGTGTTTCGTGCGGACCTTCTAAAGAGACTCCCACTATGCAAATCCAAATCAAAAGGTCAGCTGATACCTGCATCGTTCTCTCCCCAGAACCGCAAGCAGGTAGTGGGATATTAGGAGAGCCAATGATTTTGACGGTCGTGGCATCATCGCCGCAATAAGGGTCCAACCATGCCGTTTTTAGTGCGAGGTAGGTAACGCTGCCCATAAGCATTACTTGGCCGAGAAAGGTATTTAGACCTACGTTTACTCGCTTCGACCTCTATCATGTCCTCTAACAAACACTTCGAGCTTACGCATTTGGCACTCTCTCCGCCATTTCGCCAGTGGATCATTTCTTACCAACGACTCTTTCCATATACGACAGCTTGACTTCCTAAAACCGTGGCGAAAAAGACCGCTCGACAAGCCTCTGATGCTCTGACTGAGATGGAAATCTTACGCCTCACCGACCCCAAACCCGAGCCCAGGAGCTCTCTCAATTGGGATCGCAGCAACCAGAGCCAACCGAAAGCACTACGTATGGCCGTAGAGAAGGCTCTGCTGTGGCCCAATGGCCAGAGCCTTCTTGTGAAGTTTTTCGACGGGTCCGAGGACCTCCACAGGAAAGTCAAGAAAGCCGCCCAAACATGGGAGAAGTACGCGCATATCGAATTCAAGTTCGTCGAAAACGGGCCTTCGGACATCCGCATCTCCTTTGACGAGCGTGGTGGCTCCTTTTCGTTCGTGGGAACCGAGGCGCGGAAAGTGCCGGACGATAAGGCAACGATGAATCTGGCCACTGCGAACATGACACCTCGGATAGTGGAGCGCAACATCCTTCATGAGTTCGGACACGCTCTTGGCTGTATCCACGAACATTGTTCGCCTACAGCTAACATCAGTTGGAACACGGAGCATGTCTACTCACACTTTAAGCAACTGGGCTGGAATAAGAAAATGGTGGACGCGAATTTGTTCCAGGAGTATCCTCCGGAAGCGATAGAATACTCCCCCTTTGACTCGATGTCCATCATGATGTATCACCTCGAAACCGCTTTTACCAAGGATGGCTACACCTCACGTTACGGTTGGGACCTCTCCAAGACAGACAAAGAGTTCATATCAAAAGTATACCCTAAACCGAAGGGGTCGCACGTCAGTACTTCGGCCAGAGTGAAGCAGCGGTTCTATCAGGGCATGAAAACAGTTTCAAGAGGATGGCTGCCACAGTTCCTCTGCCTTGCAAGCCCAACATCTCGCATAGCGGTGACGATGAATCGAGTGCAGATACTGGAGGGGAAGGAGATTGACGAATAGTGCGGTCTAGTGAGAACTCGCGAAACAAAAGGGTTTGGCACTGTTGCGGGTAATGGATACAATCAATTTGTTTTGGATTTGCATAGTATGAGTCTCTTTTGTAAGCTCCGCACGAAGAATACAATCAATATTACATGGACCAAGTCCTATAGCGACCCACGAGCAGTTCGCCGGAAGAAGCATAGTTGCACTTCATCTACACAGCAATCACCCAATGTGAACCATCGAATGAGCAGCATCCATCGCGTCGCCAAACTCGCAGAATAACCCAAAAAGGCGTGACTCGAAAAGGTATTTCGTCCCTAACACCTCCAAACGCAAGATATACCCACACCTTATCAGCAGGTCACATTTCCCGCTCTTGAGTCCGGTAGACTATCGTCGCTACCGCTCAACATTATGGTACGCGCCACGCCCTCTCTAAGGCTCTAGCCGTTGCCCATGGTATACGGGACGCCTTCTTTTATAAGGCTCAGGCCGTTACCCTTATAGTTATGCCGTAACGGTAAGCCTTAGATAAGAACTATAACCCCCTTTAGTTTTAAATAACATTCTTGCGTTGCGAGGTATTCGAGACGAAATGCCTTTTTGTGTCACCTCTTTGGCTTATTCCGCGAGTGGGGCGACGCGATGGCTGCTACTCATTTGATACGCACGCCATATACACAACGGAGCTACAGAGCTATACAAAATCCTGTCGATCACGAGAGACCTCCGATGTGATGTTTCAAATATTGACAGCCGCTGGATGGGACATAAGCCGCTGGGGACATGCAGGCAAGCTGCGATCGCCGAAAGAGGATAGGTATTCCCCGGCCGCAAAAGTTGTAGTAAGAGAAAGAAGAGACAAGAAAGACAAGAAAAGAAGACGAGACGAGTGACGTGCTACGAAAAGAAGATAGAAGAGGGCGCACAGACACGGTAATGTTACTGCGAGTATTGGTGTAGAAGGAGGGGATGTGATAGGTGAGATTGGACATACGGCACTGCTCCTCACATGTCTAGCTTTTAGATATCTACCTAGACGCGATCCTTCTCGGTCACGCAACAAAGACCATCCCCGCCAACCACTCAAAAAAACTCATCAGCACCTCCCCTCCACGCATCAAAAAGCCCAACGGGAAATAAATCCGCTAAACGCTGATACCCCCTAACATTAGGATGCAAATAATCGCCTGTATCGTACTCCTTCTTTAACTGACTCGGCACTTTCGGATCCGCCAGCATTTTGTCGAAATCAATGACTGCATCAAACGTGCCACTTTCTCTGATAAACTTGTTGACTTTTTGGCGCGTGCGCTCACGTTCAGGGTTCGAGTACGGTTGGCCGGTGAAATTGGCGGGCGCGGAGAAGGGTGTGATGGTGGCGGCGAAGACCGGGATGCCGAAGGCGTGGATGCGGGAGACGATTTGTTGGTATGCTTGTGTGAGGCCTTCGTAGACGGCGGTTTGGGCGGCGGGCGTGGTATCTGCGGTGCCGATGTCGTTTACGCCTTCGAAGATCATGGCGTATTTGACTCCTGGATGGGCTAGCACGTCTCTATCGACCCTCCCTAATGCATTCGGTCCCAGTCCGTCCGCTAGTACGCGGTTTCCACCGGCGGCTTGGTTTGCTAGACCGATTCCTTTCGTATTTGGAGACTTCTGGAGCCGAGCGAGGAGGAGGTCGGGCCAGCGGTTGTTCTTGTTGGTGTCGGAGCCGCGACCATCTGTGATGCTGTCACCGATGATGGCGAAGGTGCCGTAGGATGGCAGGACCCAAGCCTCGACTGCGGAAACAAGATACCAATGGGCTGCGCTTTGCGTGCTCGCGTTCGTGACACTCAGAGCCGGTGCAGAAACAGCGTTACCATATTGCCACCAGCTTGTTGTTCGACTTCCAGGGTGGGATGTCATACTGTTTGTCTTTTGGCCAGTTTCGAGATAGATGCTTATGGTAAGTATGCTTTGCGGTTTGATCTTGAAATTCAGCGGGTCGGAGACCGCGAGTGCGCCATTTGGAATCGAGATTGAGCCTTTGCCTGAGAATGTAACCTTTTGGAGCGTCGACGCTTGGATCTGGTGGATGCCCGCTGTGTCATTGGCCGGTAGCGCTACAGTGACCGCCGTAATCGGCAAGTTGGTCACACCGAAAGCATTTGATATTCTGATGCGGATTTGTGAGGCGGCAACGGACATGTGCAGTGTTTGGCGAATGGTGCTATTTACGAAGACGGCGCCAGTTTGATTCTACACCGCGTCAGCACATATGAATGGACGATGATGAGGGGCAAAGTACAAATGGGACTGGAGGTAAATTTGCAGGTTCGGTGAGCTGCGGCATTGAGGTCCACGTATCGATCCAGTGGCCATTTGGCGGATTGGGTCGAATTGCACGTCTGGCGATGCTTGATACCGCCACGTCATCTCCACGAGCTGAAACCAGCTGGAGCACGAGTCCTACTGCAAGTAGCATTAACCGTGAGGACAACATCTTGACACCGTTCCTTCTATTCAAGCCTCAATGAAGACAAAGGATGGGCGCGCATCGTTGAGTAGGACACGATCACTGCATCTTATACCCTCCCACTCCGCCGCGGGCCACATATTACGGATGCATGGAAGTAGAAGCAGTAATGGGGCTAAGGACAAACACGAGGCCAAGTAGAGTAAACAGCGCCGTTCATCGCTTCTAGCAGTGTTCCTGACAAGCCGCTGCGAGCGGGCATGGTGCGCAGTTTGACGGATAAATTGCATCGGCGCGGCGGTCCTGGTTGGTGGATGCTTTCATGAACCACATACCGGGACCGAATTTATCCATCGGGCCGCTGCGTTAGCGATCCATGACGTGACGCGTTGAAACTTTTGTGAGTGATGTGAAAATGGGCGGTCTAGGGCTAGCGTAGACACGGCTGACCTCCGAGTATGAACCACGGCACTGAGACATGCAATTGATAGAGGGACCGCACCATGTCGGAGCATCGGCGAGATGGAGAGTTCACCCCTAGAAGAAAAAGCTGGAAAGAAAACATATATTCATTGGTATCGCCGCATTTTCCGTCCCGAGATGATGGAACACCTTCATGCAATTAGAAAACACCCATGAGGTAGATGTACAATGCACACCTGCTCAACGCCGATCCGGTCTAGTAATCCACATCAAATCCCTGGCCATCCAAGACAATCATCCCAGGCCTGGTCGGAAGGTCGAAGCTCGAAAAACGCATGGCGCTGTTGCGAGTGAGCGAGACGCGAATGATGCTCGGACTCATACGTGACACTTAGCACACAGCAACAATCCCAACCATAGTCTTCTGCCGCGCAACGAGATTCGGTCCATTCGTACAATCCGCATCACGCATAACCCATCAAGGGGCGGCACGTCGAATATTCAAGTGTATGTCAGCTCAAGAAGAATCGTCATCAGTCTTCTTCTTCTTCCTACCAGCAGCCTTCTTCCTCTTCCCGTCCACCTCCATTGCGTCGCCCTCGCTTTTGTCTCCCGATGGCGCGTCGGCGATCTTGGATACGATGTCGGAAAGGAAGTCGAACTGCACATCCTTGGTGATGGCTTGCTTGAGGTGGATGGCGCCGACGCGTTTTGAGTTGCGCGCCTTCGCTTCGGCGGCCGCCTTGGTGACGAGGGAGATCATGAAGAGCTCGAGAGCTTTTGCTGCGAGGAGTCAGCAATTGGTGTTTCAGCCGGGCGTAAGCAGGGAATACTTGCAGACTACCACGGGCGTGACCTGTGCGACTTTACCGACATCGTCATCGGCCTGCATGATGCGCTTTATCCTCGCGACGGGGAAGTGAACTGTGATGTTGATGCCCTCGGCGCTCGTCGTCGTCGCGCCTGGTGCGGCGCTCGCGGCCCCATTGCCCTCCTTCCTCTTCCCCCTCACCTTCTCCGACACGTCGGGCGTGTAGTCGGCATCTGCATCTTCCATGCTCTCCTCCTTGCGCACGCCCCGCGGCATGAACGGCGACGTAAACTGCGGCGACGAGGCCAGCTGCGGGGATGCGAACTGGGGCGTCGGCTTTGGCTGAAGGGTCGGGCTACTGGTGGGCGGCGAGTAGGGCAGGCCGTGGGAGATGGAGCCTCTGTAGCCCCGGTGCTGAGGATGCACAGGTTCGTTGTCGGTGCTGTGGTAGCTCGAGAGATCGGGGGATTGGGGAGCCCAGGAAGCGTCGGTGCTCTCCATTGGCTCGGGCCGGTATTTAAGGGCGGTGCGGCGGACGGCCTGAAGCTTGTGCGGGCGAGAGGGGTGTGTGTGATTGGGCTTGCAAGCGACGCCAGCTGAGGTTGGCGATCCGAGGCTGGTAGGCACCGAACACGCGCGTTTCAGGCGGGCGGTGAGGCGCTGGGGCGTGGCGGCAGAATCCCTGGGCCGATGGCTCGAGGTGTGGATTTTCTCCTGCGGGGCATGGGCACAATTTATCGATGGGCCGCCGCTAGGGGGGGTAAGGCCGCGCCCGCCAAGCCCAGCCGCGACCTCCCGCTCCAAAACAAAGCGTGCTGCGAACGCCTGCTGCGTCTCTTCACCTCACTTCACGGCTGCTTTGTCTGCCCCCCCTACAAGGTGGTGCCGCAGAGCGCCCGTGCATGTGACGCTGGCTGGGTGATGACAAGAGCAAGCTCGAGACACTCGCGATGCGCGTTGAACTGCACCATCGCGGCCCGCTCGGCACACCGTGGCCTGTCCCTATGGCGAAGCCCGCTGCCTGCGCAGGCGTGGTTCCATCATTAGGCGCCGCCCACGTGTCCTGGCAGGCGTCGCTGAGGGTGAATGACTTGATCTAATCTGACAGCCTGCGCGCGAGGAACTTCTTTCACCGGTTTCGTTGACCGTCCACGCCACGCCGCGCCTGTCCGGATGCATCTGCCGTGGATGATCGGGGGCGACAAGGGACGGTTAGCAACCGCGAATGCGCCTGCCTACGCATGTCGCTGGGCTGCTCAGGACGCGCAGTGCGAAATACAAATGCTGTGCTTTCCGAAGCCAATACACTATCTTACAGGCTGCACGCTCACGTATCTTTCGTCCAGCTCCCGTCTTCTTTCGGCCCCTCTCGACGAGGCCCTTCTCTTATCCACGTCTCCGCGAGCCCGCTCTTGGGGTCCTCGTCTGGGTGACCGCGCAACCGCCGCACGTCCAGAACAGCCGCGCGCACTCGCATCGTACACTCTTTCCGCAGCTGCACGGCCTCGTCCGAGTACTTGAGCGCGTCGTTGAGGACGCCAACCTCTAGCGTTCCGCTCTTCCTTTCCTCGCTGGCGCGCATCTGCTTCCAACGCTTGCGCAGATCCCCAAACACTTTCTCGCCGTCCAGTCTATCGCCAAAGGTGATGCTCACATCCTTGAATGGGCGCGGCAGGAATCGCGGGAACGTGCGTCGCTCGTCCATGACGTCCTGGGGTCCTTCTATCCACATTGGGACAACGTCTGGCACTGGGTCGCTTTCTAGTATGAGACGCGACACCCCCCATTTGAAGTAGCGCAATGTCTTGTCTTCCTTCTGGTGTATCATGCCCTCTGGAAATATGTGTATCCATGCATGACGACGGCTGAGGTAGGCCGAGGGCGAGGGAAATGTATCAATCCCATTCGTCGAAAAGGTCATATGCCCACCCGAGAACGGGTCCGAGATATCGGGACTCCGGAGGGATCGGTTTGGCTTCTCGGGCGGAGCATTTTCGCGCACGAAGGGTCCGCGACAGAGGAGGCGGATCGCCTGGGTTATGGTAGGCTGAAAGAGGCCGCCGTGTGGCGAATACGCCAAACGATGCGTAGGCAGGACCTGTCCGAGCGTGAAGAAGGTCGAAAGGCCTCTGCCATCTTATTAGCTTGCGCAAGGGGTGTTGACCTTGGGACAGTACTTGTTCGTAAAACACAGATCGTAGCTCCCTAGTCCCCAGCGCAAGTTATCGGGATTAAACAAATATGATATAGGCAAGATACCCCATATCAGAGGATCATCCAGTCTGTTCCCAGTACATAGTATGAGCAGCAATTCTTAAGCCCAGGGTGCATCGTCGCGGGCGAACGTACGTACACGGAGACGTGATTAGAAACTACCAACATGGTCAATTGAGGCCTAAAACCTTCTAAAACAACGTGACATACCTGTGATTAACCCCCTCTCCCTCCTCTCAACATTGGCTCTCTCATCCAACAGCTCCAAAAACTTGTCCATCCCATGCACCTCGCTGCGACTCAGCGCGCGTAGAAAGCCTCCGCACAAGAGCCCGATGGCGCCCATGACGACGGTTGAACTGGCGCGCCATGGGCCGCTGGGAGCAGCGGGCTGCTCGGAGGGCTGCTCGGGCGGCATTGGGTGGTGTGGTGTAGAGACGAAAAGTTGGGAAAAGGCCGAAATGACATGGTTTGGGACTCGGAACTGTAAATGGGATGGGGGTGCTTGGACCAGTTTGGTTGGGGGCGACGCGACCAGCCACGTGTGGCGAGCGCGATCTTTCCGAGGCCCCGACATCTGGACGTCAACTTTTTGGGGGAGTTCACTTCGCCATATCCGAGTACAGCAACGGATACTACCTACGGAGGTACGCTTCGATACAGGCGGTCGGCTGCGACTTCCGTCTTCGCCCTCTCTCGGTCCCGCTTTCCTCAATTGCGCAAAATATACCCGCCGCAAACCAACCCTCGCTATAGTTCATTGCTCTCTCGTCACTCTCGAAGACCCTCGCCCAAGATGCCTCCGCCAAAAACAATATTCACCTCCTACGAGCGGGACTCCATGAAAGCCGTATGGGGATCGCAAACCTCCCGTCTAACCCGCGATTCCTTCCTCCCCTTCGGCAGCTGCCAGCTCTGTCTGCTCCCGGCCGTCGATCCTGTATGCTGTCCTTCTGGCGACCTATTCTGCCGCGAGTGCGCGATGACGAATCTGCTTGCGCAACGGAAGGAGATTAAGCGGTTAGAGAAGGTAGCGGAGAGACGGCGGGAAGAAGAGGAAGAGCAGAGGGCAAGAGATGAGGAGGAGGCGAGGCAGAGGGCTATAGAGGATTTCGAGGCCGTACAGCAGGGCCTAGAGGTGAAAATTGGGAGGGGCGGCAAAGTTGTTGGAAGAGAGGGCGGGAAGGTTGTAGTTGAGAAGGAGCACGTCGAGGCGGGAGAGACGAGGGGCAAAAAGCGGAAGTTTGAGATCGATGAGGAGGAGCTCAAGAGGATAGCTACGGAAGAACGCAGTCGAGCGAAGCTAGCGCTGGATGAGGAGAGGAAGGCGGCGAAGGGTCATCTACCGAGTTTCTGGGTGCCGGGCGAAATTTCAGCTCCGAACTACAAGAGCGCAGAAAAGACCAAGCACAACCCTACATGTCCGTCGAGCGATCCCGAACATCCACACGCGCTATCATTAAAGACGCTTGTCACCGTCAAATTTAACAGTGAAAAATCAGCCGAAACAAGCAAATCAACACCCTCCTGTCCAAGCTGTCGCAAAACCCTCTCCAACGCTAGCAAGGCCGTCATCGCGATACCCTGTGGCCACGTACTGTGTAAGCCGTGCGTGGACAAGTTTTTGAGGCCAGAGCACAGACACCATAGAGATGCGCATGATGATGGTCCAGAGCCGGAGACAGTGCACTGCTACGTATGCGACGCTGATCTGACGGCTGTCAAGGAAAAGGATAGAGAGGGGAAGAAGGGGAAGAAAGACAAAGAAAAAGGGTTGAAGCCGGGGTTAGTGGAGATTAGGAGTGAGGGCACGGGGTTTGCGGGGGGTGGGAAGGCGGTGGTTAAGAGGGAGGGGGTGGCGTTTCAGGTGTAAGATTAGGAAATAGGGATGGCGATATATTGATACCCATTGCATCACGAGGCACTGGGGAAAACCCGTCAAATGTGCTCTCGAAATGGCACTCTTTCCGAACCATCGATAATGCGGAAACACCCTTCAAGGTCCGAGTCATTCTAAGAGGCCACCATCACACCTAGCTTCTAGCGAATATGTCTCCACCACGATGCAAGCCTACTAGGGAATCTCCCTTTTCCTTTAATACCCCAAACGCCTTCACGTGACCATTCCTAAGAGATTCGTATACATAAAACTCAGCGACGGAACGAAACCCTACTGAAAGCTCGCCCGCCTCGTTTCCACAGTCAATTCCGTCTTCTTCGTAATAATCCACTGCTGACTCTCGTGACTTCTCCGACTCACAGGATCCTGTTGACTGTCACTCGACGTCCTATTACCGCCCGTAACATTCGTCTTACGGCGAAAGGCGTCGGGTCGCAGTACGAGGGGAGGAGATCGCGGCGCATCAAGCACCGAAGAGTCGTGTGGTTGAGAACGCTCCACTAACGAGACATTGCTTTCGTGCGCGTGCATCGTTTGCAGGGCATAGCTCTCGGCTCGGGAGGCTACGCGCCGCGATTTGGTGCGCAGTGATAGCATGGGCGATGTGTGGCCGCTCCGTCTGGGGGCATTCGAGGAATGTGGGTAAGACGTGTTTGAGGATTTGCTGTAGGGGCGGAGGAAGGGGCCTAAGCCGGTGATGACGGTGGACATGACCGCGTAAGCCAAATGCCATTGCGTTGCTACTACCACGTAGGCACCGTCAAGATTGCGATCTGTGGACGCGAGCAAGATGTGGAGATAGAAGAGGCGGAAAGAGGCTGCGACGATGACGGGGAGCCGGGCTGAGAAGGCGATGATGACTATGGCTTTTGTTTGGCGCTTCATGTTTAGTTGGGCGACTAGGTAGATGGATATGCAGAAGATGGTGACTTCGGTTATGATGTCTGATGCAGCGATTACTTGCCATCGGAGCCACTGCCCTTGTGAGTGAGAGTTGGACATGGTCGGTGGATGGAGAGGCCTTACCATGTTTATACACTGGTCGGGCCCGTTACGCCAGAATGTAAGTGGATGGCAGGGCAATGCAATCAGGACCACGGAGACGGTAGCCCATGCCGATGACACTGCGATTGTCGTCCATACCGCTACCACGTGTCCTCTGTGAGGCGAGAGACGGAGGTAGAGAAGCAAGACTGCGCATTTTGAAAGAAATAGGGTGACGATGTAGAGGATCTGAGCGACGAAGTCGTCCTGCGTCAAGCATTAGCTGGCGTCCTCTTTTTGTGGCGTCATGGTCCGAGCTCTGGGGAGCTCAACCCTGGTGAAGATCACGAACCTTACCGATACGATCTAGATCCGGTTGAGACGCAAATCTAGTGGATTTTCCGAAGCCTTCGTTGACAAGGTGGAATGTCAGTCCGGCTTGTACTGTGTGAAAGACCTGCGGAAAGTCAGTCGCGATGCATGAGGCAATGATGGCTGAGGTGTATCTACCGTGGCAGCAAAGAGCATGTAGTCGTCGCCTTTCCACTCCCTCGCCCGACGCCGCAACCAGACTCGCATCAAGAAACATGCCACAACGAACGATAGCGCGACCGCTGTTACAATAACGACTAGGCCCCGCTTATCGTGTGCGTTGATGGCATATGGTGGAGGTCGCACCTCGTTCCGCAACCCTTGCTCCATTCTCTTGCTTGCGGCCTGCTACTAACGATAACGAAGAGGAGTCACCGCAGAAAGAACAAGGTCGCGGGCGCGACCTCCGTCTGTTTTACAAGTTTCATCGCTCAGCTGTTACTTGTTAGCAAACCCGTGGCCTGCGAGCCGTGGGCTGGGGGTAGGTTTGCTTTCGGCGCAGCATCACTCGTTGAAAGGTGATTCCGCCGGAAGGGACTTCCAGTCAGTTTCATCGGGTTGCACATCCAACACTACTGCGCCCAAAGGTACGTTCGGGTAATGGTACCGTGCCCATTGCTACGCCTCATATCCTACACTCTTACGAATCTATGCGGCACCATTCGCTTAATGAAGGAGTCCTCGGCGTTATCGGGGTACCGTCGCCGGATTTGAACGTTCGTTGCCGCATGTGCCTGGGGTGAACGATGCGACTTGACGCTCCACCGCGACCTCTACGGCATTTCCCGGGACTGCATCGTCAGGTCGCCTGCAGGTCGAACCACTCCTTTGGGATATGTAATGCAGATGCTTGTACTAGCTCCCTCCAAACTTGGAACCCTCTGAGGAGGAGATAATGAGAAATGCGGCACAGTGCTCGCGTATGCTACCGTGGCTACTAGGCCAATGAAGCTCCTCGGAGCTTAGACCACGCACTCTATTCTCCGCATGCACCCCTTTTATCAAGAGTTCAAGCGAAAATGGCGGCGGCCTAGGGGAGCTCGGCACGGGTGCGCCGGCTCCAAATAGTTGTCTAGGCTCTTTCGATCTGCCCGTTACACACTAGCGTAGTACTACACCAAGCATGGCGCCATAATCGTCTTCGAGCCTATAGGCTCGCGTCGGACGATTGTCCATAAACGTTCATCTATGCATATGGGTGCCCGGCTTCTGGGTTTGGCCAAGTAGCAGCGTCAGCGGCATGGACCCTTGTGTCGCCCTCCTCCACCTCGTCTTCACAAGTCGGGACACAAGGAATTGTTGGAGTTCACCCAACTTGTGCGCGCCTATTTTATCTCTTTTACGCGCACGCGCCGTGCATTTTCCATCGCACGCCCGCTCACGGCCATGTCGTCGGCTTACGAGGATTTGCAACTTGGGAAGGTAGACAAGAGAGCGCCGAATGAAGATACATTTGACCATGAAGATGTTACGGAGAGCTATCACTCCTCGCTCAAGGGGCACACGAGGAACGACAAAGTGGACATGGCGCGGATGGGCAAGGTGCAGGAGTTGAGGGTATGTCGCTCGAGACAACGTGCACGCCCGATTCTGTGCTGATGCTCAACTGCGCAGAGAAACTACCGGCCACTCTCAGCTCTCGCTTTCACCGTGATAATACAGGGGACCTGGGAAGTGCTCATGACAGCTTCTTATCAAGGCCTGGTGGATGGCGGGCCCGCCGGTCTGATATGGTCGTACATCTGGACGTTTGTCGGCTTCACTTTCATCGTTGCGTCGCTGGCGGAGATGGCATCGATGGCACCGTAAGTACTGCGGTTTTGGACATTGTATATCTCGAAGCTAAAATTCATGCGCAGTACAGCTGGTGGGCAGTACCACTGGGTGTCTGAGTTCTCGCCTCCAGAGTGGCAGAAGCCTCTAAGCTACTTCATCGGCTGGATGTCAACACTCTCATGGCAAGCCGGGACAGCATCCGGCCCCTTCCTTGTCGGGACCCTCATCCAAGCCTGCGCCATCGTCATGTACCCCTCCTACACGCCCCCAAACTGGCACGGCACCTTGATGGTCATCGCCGTCACCATGCTTGTCTGGTTTCTTAACATCTGGGGAACCAAGCTAATGCCACTCCTCCAAAATATCATGCTTGTCGTCCACGTCTTCGGCTTCCTAGTCATAATCATTGTGCTATGGACGCTCTCACCACGTCAGACGGCCACGGCTACCTTTACCCAGTTTAGTGATGGTGGGGGGTGGTCAACAATGGGGCTGTCACTGATGGTGGGTCAGATCTCGGCAATATATGGATGTATTTGTAAGTTGCTCATCCATCTATCAATTCGGGATATTATGTGCTAAAAGGGGGAAACAGGCTCCGACGCAGCAGCACACATGTCGGAAGAAATAAAGGATGCTGGCAAAACCGTTCCCCGCGCCATGCTTGGCTCCTACATGCTCAATGGCTTCCTGGGCCTTGCGTTCCTCATCTCCTACATGTTCATGATTACCGATGTCACCGCAGCGCTAGACGACGCAACTGGATACCCGCACATCTGGGTCTTTAGTCAAGCGGTCGGACCTGGCGGTGTCGTCGGTTTAAACTGCATCCCTACGGTGCTCATTTTCGCCGGGACGCTGAGTTTCAATCTGAGCACAAGTCGGCAGACATGGGCGTTTGCTCGAGATAATGGGCTACCGTTTAGTGGATGGATTGGGAAGGTAAATGCGAGGCTGAAGGTACCAGCTAACGCGGTGACGGTTACTTGTGCCATCACCATCGCTTTATCGCTCATTAACATCGGGTCGGACGTCGCCTTCAACGCAAGTACGTGCCACACCAACACACCAGCCCCCATCTTGACTAATCACCGTGCTAACCCTTTCGCGCAGTAATATCCCTAAACGTCGTCTCATTAATGATAACCTACATCGTCAGCATCGGCGCCGTCCTCCACCGACGCATCTACCACCCATCCCTACTCCCCAAATGCCGCTGGTCGCTCGGCCGATGGGGCGTACCCGTCAACGCCATCGGTCTGCTCTACTCGGTGCACGCCTTCTTTTGGAGTTTTTGGCCGAATGTCAGGGAGGTTACGTTGGTGGATTTCAATTGGGCGGTTGTCATGTTTGTGGGGGTTGGCGTGATGGCAGGGGTGGATTATTGGGTGAGAGGGAGGAGGTTGTATAAAGGGCCTGTTGTGCTTGTTGCGGGGTTTGAGAGGGCTGATTGAGTGGAGGGGGGGGAATGGAGTGTGGTTGAGGTGAGGGGATTGAATACCTTTGTGTCGCCTTTCTTGGGTTATTCCGCGAGTTTGACGACGTGATGGCTGCTATCCATTCGAATAAAGGTGTGGAATGAGACTAGACGTTGGAGTCACGAAATTTTGATGTGAGATCTGTTCATACAATGGCAAGGCTGAACCCCCATAACCAAAATCAAAGCGAAACCACTCGAGGAGCGGGGCGCTCCAGCCACCCGCGCAATTTTTTGGGCCGAGCCCCAACAACAAAATGCCTTTTTAATAGCGACTGCGTCACTTTCTTGGAGCCCCATAATTACTCTCGTCATGGAACCACTATCGGCTCTTAGCCTAGCATCCAGCGTCATTCAAATTGTGGATTTCTCGGGCCGATTGCTGGCGAAGAGCCGGGAGATCTATACCTCCGCAGAGGGGTCCATCGAAGAGTACGCTTTTCTAGAGGACTCCGCCAATAACCTTGCCGAACTATCCGCCAACCTGTCCACACCTCTCCATGACTCAGAAAAGCAGCGGTTTCGGTTTGGGCAAAAAGTCAATACCGCCGACCGGCAGCTGCTTCAGCTTTGCAAAGACTGCAAAGACGTTACAACCAAACTTCTTGCGGAGCTCGATCATCTGAAACTTAAGGGCCCTCATGGCAAGCTCAGAAGTGTACAGCAGGCATTACGGCACTTGGGCAGTCAACCTGAGATCGGGGTCCTGAAACAAAAGCTCGACGACATTAGGAAGCAGGTCGATACAGCATTATTAGTATCTCTTAGGTATGTTGTATCACAACGACGATACTAAGCACACGTGTTGAAGATCATAGGGATCGTCTTGATGACTCACGGAGGAATGGAGCTAGTGCAACTAATGCGCTCCTGAATGATGCTCGGGCGTCTAACCAAGACGACGAAAGATGGAAGCTCGACCTTCTTGACGCTCTCCAAGCACACAACTGGCGCCCAAAGAAGAAAAAAGACGTCGTAGACTTTTCTTACCAACTCCATACCGCAGTCGAAGGTGACATAGAAGCTCGCTTCTGTAAACTTATTCTCGCTCGATTGTATTTTGCGGATCTACCGGACCGTATAAACCACATACCAGAGGCCCATCAGCGAACCTTCGGGTGGCTATTTGGCGAGACTTCTCCGTCTAACGACGCATCTCGATGGGACAATTTCGCTGCATGGCTGGAGAAAGCCGACCAGGGAAATCTCTACTGGATCACAGGTAAGCCTGGCTCTGGAAAAAGTACCCTTATGAAGTTTCTTTTTCACGAACAGCGCACTGATTCGTTGCTACATCGATGGTCCGGCGGAGAAGACGTTTCCAGAGCCGGCTTCTTCTTCTGGAATTCAGGAACAGCGATGCAAATGTCAAGAATGGGACTATTCCAATCCCTTCTCCATCAGTTACTCACTAGCAAGAGGCCTCTCATCCGACAGCTATTCGGCCATCGTTGGGACCAATTTGTTGGCTTTGGAGGCGGTCGTCAACCGTTCACCTGGACCGAGTTACGAGACGCGTTCGAACATCTGATCTCTCAGCCAATTAGGTTATTCTTTGCCATAGACGGTCTTGACGAGTTTGATGGCGACCATCGCGAACTTGTTCAACTGATGCTGGATGTGGCAAAACGGCCCAACGTAAAGCTCTGTGTCGCCAGCAGGCCGTGGGTCATCTTCGAGGACTCGTTCCAATCTCGCCCCAGCCTCCTTCTAGAGCATCTGACACATGACGACATACACCGTTACGTTACGTCTAAGTTTGAGGAGGATAAGTCGTATGCCCGCCTAAGAAGGCGTGAGTCCGGTTCAGCCTCTCAGCTAGTCGTCAACGTCGTCAACAAGGCGGCCGGAGTCTTCCTTTGGGTCTATCTGGTCGTTAAGTCGTTGTTGGAGGGGCTATCTCATGCGGATCATATGGCCGATTTACAAGCGAGGCT
Source organism: Darksidea phi (assembly GCA_030770425.1). Taxonomy (NCBI): domain Eukaryota; kingdom Fungi; phylum Ascomycota; class Dothideomycetes; order Pleosporales; family Lentitheciaceae; genus Darksidea; species Darksidea phi. Next base: position 15,801 of record JASJFT010000105.1, read on the forward strand.
AGATGCGCTGCCACCAGACCTCGAGAGTCTATTTGAGAAGCTACTGAAGCAACTTGACCCGGCCTACTTCAAGCACGCTTGCCAGCTTTTTCGCCTCATCCTCGTCCATGAACAGCCGCACTTACTAGCCCTTGCGTTCGCCGACGAAGACGATCCTAGTGTGGCTATGAAAGCTGAAATCAACCCTCTTCCCGAAGATGAGTTATTAGATCGTTTGGATGAGATGGAAAGACGTGTTGTGGCACATTGTAAGTGCTTTCTAGATGTTGACTACAGGGAAAATACGAAAATTGCAAACAGTAAGTACACTGGAAGATAGAGCAAACTTTGATCTTTAATTGAACCTCCTACAGACATGCATGTTCGCTTGATCCATCGGACCGCCAAAGACTTTCTGCAATCAAAACCGATCTGGGAGATGATCTTCGATGCGACAGAGCAAGACGAATTTGACCCAGAAGAGCGCTGGGCGAGGGCCTATCTATCGATTTTGAAAATTTCTAGCCCCCCGCCTCCGACCATGGGATCTGTATTGGGTACCTTTACCTGGTGCCTGGAATATGCACTGCGGTTGGAGGAGAGACGGAACTCCGTTCAAAAGGAATATCTCGACGAGGTTGGCCGCGTTACGATGATTGTTCGCCACCAGTATCAAGCATACAACGGAGTCGATGCTTTTATTGTCCTAACCCGCCATCTTGAATTGTCGTCTTTTCTAGCCCTTGCCTCATACTTCTACATGGCCAAATACGTCCGCATCAGATCTCTAACCTCCACCCCGGAGGAGGTCAAGAATGCGCAGGAGTGGTTGGAACTAAGACGTAGTTTGATTCCTCATTATAAGACCTGGATGGAAGGAAGAATAGCCTTGAGCGCTGCTCTGAAAGCACCAGAAGGCGAATGGAATACGATGCAGGCACTTTCTAACATGAAGAACAAAGAGACTCGCAAGCCTGAAAAGGCTGCTGCCCCGACAAAAGGCATGGCGGGAGGGACTAAGCAGAAACGGAGGCTCCTGTCCCGTATATGGTGCTTTCGCTAGACATCTTCGTAGATTCTCATCTTCCAATAGAAAAATAATTAAATCCGATGCCCGCTCTCCGTCTCCGTTCAATCTCGCCTATCACAACTTGCTTGCGAGCTACCTCAATTGAGCCGCGACACAGACGTACTAACTGCACTAAGCGCTTTTCGCATAAAGACATTGCCCCACGAGCCAGCTAAAAAGCTACGACCAAATAGTCAAACCCGGAGAACGCCTTCACTTGAAAACGAAGTAAGCGCGCGTTCGCTCGATTCATTACAGGATAGACGTGCTCTATTGTGCTCTGGAGCTATCGCGACTCCGCCATAAGAGCCGCCGACATCGACGAGAGTTACGGTTGCTAGAAAATTCATGGCTATCTAGCACATTGTCGATTTGTGCCCCTGGGATGCCAGAATTTCATAGCGTTCGAGAACTGATGGGCGCGGGGTGCGTCTTTCTCTCATTCCGCGAAAGGAATATCTTTGAGGTCGTGGGCAAATGAAAATACCCAGTTCCGCATGGCTAACAAAATGGTACCTTCGTGCAGCTAGGGGATCTGCTTACAGTCAATCTTGGTACGCAATTTTCGTCCGGGCCACTCAAATCTTGACTATATCTCTTGGGCGATCACGCCTACCTAAGCCGTCAAGTACGGCTTCGGGGCAAGTGCTTGCGAGACAGCATTATGGGCTACAACTCCTGGATTCGGCATTACAAGACGAAGCATTAGTTTCGTATCATCCTCGTCTAAGTAGCCAGACGCTGGTTATATCGCACCTCGCCTTTGGGTCACGTGTTGCCCTCAACCATAGTTCCTAATTACACTAGTTGACCTTGACGTTCGACTTATAAAATCTAGCTACTTATTTATATAGCCTTTTATCTATTCTATATCTATCTTTAGGTCTCTCTAAGCTTCTATTATATACTTTTAGTTCTTATATAGTATTATCTATCGAATGAGTAGCAGCCATCGCGTCGTCAAAGTGGCGGAATAACCGTAAAAGGTAACCAAAAAGGCATTTTCGTCAAGTAAAAGCCTCTAATATTTATTCTCTTTGTTATTAGCTTATGTAAAAACGCACTATTATAGATATTATACGTAAGTAAATAGCTTACCCAGATTCCAATGTATCTATATTACCTTCCGTAGCGGAGGGCCTCCCAGCTTGCTGCAATTACGTTGCCCTGTAAATTCCTTGAAGGTCGATGCTCTATCTGCTCCGAATAATTGGATAATCTCTGTCCGGGTATGGTCCCGCGCTTATCTTTATTAGGAATAGCTCCTCGCCCTATCAACCTGCTGCTTTTAGCGTCTATGAAATGCTTGCCCTCTCTTGCTAGGCTGTTTTTTTATTGCCAAGCATTTGCAACATTTCTGAATACGCTAAAGCACGTTACATCTTAGTTGAAGCGAACGTGTTGGGCCTCATGCTCACCTATCCAGACATATGACTAGCGCAAAATGAGCTCCTCAAATTTGCCGACAAGGAACAATCAGTCTTCTATACGCTTTTTCCCCGAGTTTTGCGAAGTATGTCTGGGCTTTGACGACGAGCTGTCACGCATTGAGAGCAAGCTCGAGGAAGCTGAGCCGCAGTTCAAGAGCACCGGCGTGGAAGGCCCCACCCAGCAGCTCAAGACCCTGCCATCCCTCGAAATCAGCAAAACGCGGCACATCTGGGACCACGCTGCTGCTTGTTGCTGCTGCCGGAGTCTCCGCGATTATGTGTCAAGGAGATTCCCCTCCATTATTGCCGCTAATCGCGGACGCGATTCACCGATTGATCTATATGCGCTGTCGGTAAGCGTTGTGTTGCTTCCCTACTTCCCAGAGCTCACAGTGCCGCGGTTGTTGCTTAAGGCTGGTGTGAGTATCATCACGAAGGAGACGGACTCCGAGTACGCACCGGATGTGGATGGATTTTATTCTACCACCCCGTCGTCGAGGGATGGGCTGCTGGTGCGAGCTGTGGGACCGAGAGTCGATTTCGCGCAGATCCGTCAATGGGTCAGCGAGTGCCGCGTCTCCCACGGAAGGGAGTGCTCGCAATCTCACCTCCCTCAAGACTGGAGCCTTATTGACCTCGATACGCGGGACTTGGAGTTCTACCTCATCGACGTGCATCGTATGTGTCTCGCCATATCGACCATGAGTTCTGCCCCGCCGTATGTAGCGCTGAGCTATCGCTGGGGCGATCCGGAGCGCTCAACGCAGTGCCGCCAGAGCAATCTTGCGATGATGACTGCGCCTGGTGGATTGATGAGCAAAGATGTCGTTCTGGCACCTACGATCCGGGACGCGGTCACTTTCACAAGAGAGGTGGGATTCCGTTACCTTTGGGTGGATGCACTGTGCATTGTTCAGGATGACTACAGACGGAAACCCACGTATTTAAACCTTATGGGCACGGTGTACGCAGAGGCAGTGCTTGTGCTGGCAATACTTGAGGGGAATGCGGACATGGGCATCTCGGGAATTGGGCATGATCGCGAGGTCTGGGATACCATCAACCTCCCCACACGAAGTCTAATTAAGAGTACACGCCGCATCACCGGAAAGGAAACATTCGGTGATAAGACCTGGGCTACGCGAGGTTGGACGTTTCAGGAGGGTCTGTTTGCCAGCAAAATGCTAAGCATCGATAATTTCGCTTCATGGCATTGTCCATGTGCACACTGGCAGGAGGAGGTATCACGGCCTCCGGAAGTCAGACACGGAACAGATTATCAAATAACATCAATACACGCCGAGACACAGCAGAGAGCGTCGTCCACGTTCCTCGACTTCCCCCGTGTCCCGGTGTACATGTCCCTAGCAGGGTACGCTCGCCTTGTCCAGTCGTACAACATCCGCTCGCTGACTATGGACACGGACGCTCTAAATGCAGTGGCCGGTGTGACAGGCCGTCTGCAGAGCCTTTTCCCTGATGGCTTCTTGCAAGGCCTTCCTCAATTCTTTTTCGACGTCGCACTTCTCTGGCAGCCACGATCTCCGCTACGGCGGAGGGTGTGTACACCCAGTGCACCTGCACTCTCATCATGGTCTTGGGCGGCTTGGCATGGCGATTTGGATCTCAGTGCGTGGTCGGATAGCCATCTGGTCTACGACGAGCCGTTGGTGGTACGAAACAACAGGATCGTCGACTGGCAGAAGCTCTGCTGCGTGAAGACCGCGAGTGGACAAACGAAGGATGAATGGCAACCCATCCAATACACGTTTCACGTCTCGCGTAACCGGTTTGAGGATCCATCCGTTACAGAGTTGCCATGGGCATGGCACGCTCACCGTGACGAAGAAGCGAACGGAAACGCAGCGGGCCGGTATTTCACATATGACCCGAACGACCGCAAGAACCACATGCCAGACATCAAATTCCGCTTCCCATTTCCGCCGTTCGAACGGCTCAGAAACGTCGATCGCGAGGCTTCGTATTCGCATCTGTTGAAGGGGAAGGTGCAAATGGCGTCTTTTACGTTGGATACACAATCACTATTGAACCCTACATCAGAGTGCAGCAGAGTTGTGGAGGATGTGCACCTCGTAAATGAATCAGGCGACCGGGTAGGCTGGCTCCGGCTGAATCTTTACGACGAGCGGCGGCCAGCCCATGGCACGGAGTGCGAGCTTGTAGCCATTTCAGAGGCTGTAGTGGACGCTCGACACCGGGCATCCGACTCGATTACGTGGCCTCATATACCGGCGCTAGTCAACAACACTGGAGTCAACGATACTTGCTTTCTTCACGTGCTATGGATTGAGCGGAAGGGTAATGTTGCTTATCGCCGCGCTTTGGGGCAAGTTGCCAAAAGAGCGTGGGAGAGGAAATGTGTTGGGGCAATCGAGCTTATTCTAGCTTAATATAGACTACTAGTATACCTAACTTATAGTTCTTAGTATGGTTTATAATAGTATTACTTACGTATTAAGAAATATATTTAAAACTTCTTATTATAACTTATTCTAGTTAGGGTTACTCTTCTAGATATCGTAAGGATTATTAAATAGATAGTAGTAGGTCTTAGATATAATTAATAATAACGAACGATACGAGGACCTCTGAATCGTAGAGTAGACTAGGTATAACGACTTATCTTGGGAACTAGCTATAGAGTTCGTAGACTCTCTACGATAGCGGATCGGTTCTATAAATAGTACCCGGATAGAAATGACTTGAACCTCGTAGGAGCTCGTCTCTAAAGGCGGAGTATTATTATAGTAGTACTCCAATACCGGCTTATATATACGTAATAGGGCGTCTCTAGTAATATATAGGCTACCTAACTCGTATTTTTCGTACGCGTCGGCGCGTATGAACTTTCTTGCTTTACGCAACGTCTTGAGCAATCACTCGATACCGTACGCGATAGTAATTTAACGCTTATTAATAAGTCTGTAACTTCCTAACGTACGGTTAGCTCGCGGGACAACTATATAAAAAGAAACTATTTTATTCTATCCTTAGGCTAATTAGTCTAGGATTTACATCTAACTTTTTTATCCCATTCAAGAATAGGCCCCCTGGTAGAAGTAGAGTTGCTTCAACTAAGCCTCTTGATAGAACCGAGTCGTGGCTGGACAGATGCTGCCGGAGAGCGCCGTTACCGGCCCCTGCCTGCGCCTTCTGGCTGCTCCTCGATGGTGGAAAGAGGACAGCAGCATCACCAGTCTTATCGAAGACTAACAACCACTGTCCGTCCTTCGCGTCGTGTAGCCAATCGTGAACCCGCTTAAACACATCCGCTTGTGTGTCTTTCTAGCCTCAAGCCTGACCTTGTCTGCTATGTCTCGATAGTTTTGCTCGAGACGGGCTGCGTTGCTAGCATGCTCCCAGAACACTCACGTCTCCGGCAGCCGGTCCGTGGTGCGATAGCAGTGCTCGATGGCAAGTTGCGACTTCCCGGGCCTACGTTGGGTGCGGACGCTGATCGCGCTACCCGCAATGCTGGCGGAGATTGTTTCTCGCGCATCTAGTCGAGTAGCGTTCCCCGGTCGACAAAATAGCGTCGCGGCGGAAAGGGACGAACGACGTTGGGCGCGGTGGAGTCTCCGGACGTTCTCTAGGCACGGAGCGTGGTTAGCGGAGCGTTGGTCGCAGCGGAAGCGAGCACTTGAGCATGGACATGGGTCTCGATGTAGCCAGAATTACGTCCAACTTGCAGCGCTTGGTTTCCCAGGCCGGCGAACGTGGCTGTGATGCTGGGATAGGCCATCTGTGTACGGCGGCCTGGGTTGTCAAGTGTCGCGAGCCTCGAGAAAGGCGGCGGCTTTTGAGCATTAGGCTGGGCTGTCCTGCAGCTGCCTGCCAGCAGGCTCTATTTTTAACGCTCTCTATCGCGCACGCAGCCTGACGCCGCTAGCCCGCTACGGATGCTGACTGGGAAAACTTTGCGGGGTTGCTTCCCAGCCTCCTACTACCGTCGCATTCTTGCAAAGACGTATTTTCCACGGTCGAGCCTCTCGGCCGATCACTCGCTCCTATAGTACATGTAGATAGTAGCCATGACTAGCACGGGGGCCGCCGCGCCTGCAGGCTCCGCTTACAAGACGATACTCTCTCTTGGTAGGTCGATTCGAGGACAGGCAGCCTTTCTCTGGCTTTGACAGTTCGTTTGCTGATGCGCTCAGATGGCGGAGGCATCCGTGGCTATTCGACTCTGATGATCCTGGAGAAGCTCATGGGAGAGGTACAGAAGAAGCTTGGCTTGCCGTCGCCTCCGTTGCCGTGCGAATGTTTCGACATCATCGGAGGGACCAGCACTGGAGGGTGAGTCGCGACGCCATTTCCACCTGACGAAGCGACAGTACTCAACGTAGCATGGCCAGCATCATCGCCATCCTTCTCGGACGACTTCGAATGTCTGCTAGCGAAGCCTTGGACCCCTACAAACGTGTTGCTGAACTGGCTTTCACCCCCAAGGCGTACAAACTCTTTCGGCCCCTAACTTCGCCCAAGTACTCGGATGCAAAGTTGGTGGAGGCTATCCAGAAAGAGCTAAAGTTGGCTGAAGCTTCAAACGGCAACAAAGAGGCGCTGTTTGCTGACCCTCAAGCTCCTAAGACGGTCGTGCTGGCAATTACTAAGATCAACGTTAATGCAGGGCCCACGCTGTTCAGGACATACGACTTCGAGCCAGCCTGGAAGGACTGCAAGATATGGGAGGTTGCGCGGGCTACCTCGGCCGCGACTACTTTTTTCGACCCTATCAAGGCCGGTCGTGATAAGATTGCCTTTATCGACGCCGGCTTCGGCTACAACAATCCCTGCGAGGTTCTGCTTGCCGAGGCGGACAAGGCCATCCCCGGCAGACCGACCTCTTGCATCGTCAGCATAGGGACCGGGCTGGGGAGGGCAGTCGGGGTCAGCGCCACGCCCTTCACCCTTCTCAAAGCCCTCGTCGACATGGCCACCAGCTCGCATGCCGTCGACTCGCGGCTCCAGGAGGCCTTCGGCTCCAAGCAGCCGCAAAAGTACTGGAGGTTTGACGAAGATGTGGCCATTAGCGAGATCAAGATGGACGACTGGAAGAAGCTCCAGAGCATAGCCGGGCACACGCACAACTACTTGAACGCGTACGCCACTACTACGGCCATTCATCACTGCGCCGACGCCCTGATCGCTGCAAAGCCCAACCTGCGGAGAGGTGCGTTCATAACATGAAGCCATTAAGGGTGCAGTTTCTAGAGCCAAGGCTAACCTCGCCCTTTCTGAACTAGCAGTCGCTGCGAACGGTGTGAATCAGCCGCTTGAGCCCGTCTCTCTGAGTGAAGATGAGGAAGCCGCACGACTGGGTAGCCACTAGAACTCATCACGAGATAGTGCCGTAGCTAATGAATAGTTAGAGTTCCTCAGGCTGCTCTCCTTTGCTGAGATGGAGTTCCGTGAACAAACAGTTGATGACGCCTACAAGGCCACGTACGAGTGGATGCTGAATTCCCCGCAGTACTCGGCATGGAAGAAGTCTCCGGGCGGAAGGTTGCTGATAAAAGGCAAGGCCGGCTGCGGAAAGTCGACGCTTATGAAGCATCTATTCAAAAATGAGGGCTCTATCGCGGCCGCTACCGGCTTCGCCAAGATGAAACCTGTTACTTGCGGCTTCTTCTTCAACGGTAGAGGCGGTCCTATGGAGAAGACGCTCAAGGGCATGCTCCGCACTCTCCTTCACCAGATCGTCTTCCAGAACCCGATCGCGTATAGGTGCCTCTCCCAGTTCCACCAAGACATGAAGAAGGCGAACGCTTCGCGGGACCGGACCGTCGACTGGACGGGTGAATCGCTGACGAAAATGTTCAAAATTGTGATGCGGTCGTCCACTTCGCCGACGCTGATCTTCCTCGACGCGCTCGACGAGGGTGAGGGATTCTCGCCCGCCGAAGTGTTTGCCTTGTTGGAGGAACAAACCGGCTCGCAGCCAGACGGAAATCATGCGGCCGCCAGCGTCTGTCTCTCCAGTAGGCCGGACAATTTTGTGAATCGCCGAAGGAAGTGGAACATGATCGACCTAGCCGAATTCAATTCGGAGGACATCGAGACGTACGCCTCGAGCCGACTCGACACCATGGCCAAGGAGTGCGCGGAACCCAGCTACGAGCAGCTCGCGGCAGAGCTGGTGCCCGAAATCCTGCGCAAGGCGGACGGCGTCTTCCTCTGGGTTAGACTTGTGGTCGACGAGATCACGACGGCCATGGAGAGTTATGAGAGTAAGGAGTACATCAGGTCTCAGCTCTTCGCCACGCCTACCGACCTGTGGGACCGCTTCAGGAAAATCCTACTCAAGGTGAAGGATCACCACATCTCGGACATGAAACGGCTGTTACAGGTCGTCTTGGCCGCCGAGAGACCTCTGTCGGTGGAGGAGCTCATTCACGCAATGCCGCTCAGCTCCCCCGACCCGCCTAGCACGTTGCGCAATGTATGGGACGTGAAGACGGCCGAGCAGACTCGCGAAGACATGAAGAGGCGCATCCTGCTGTACTGCGGCGGCCTGGTCGAGGCTGTCGAAACGGGCCGGTCCTTCTACATACAGAAGTATTGGGACCTGGGGTACGAGCTCACGACCCAGGTGCAGTTCATACACCAGTCCGTCAAGGATTACCTCAACAGCATGCAAATTCGGGAAGAGCTAGCAGACGTACTGGGGTCGCCGGGGCTCGAAGAGAATGGCCACCAGCTTCTGCTGACGGCCTGTCTGCGATATCTGCAACTCCCCGAAACGGCCGCTATGGCTTACCGTACGGCGCCCAGTCCTTACATCCGGGGAGTGCGCAACAAGAACGAGCTGGTCGTCTTCTGGAAGGAAGTCTCCGATCAGTATCCCTTTTTGTTGTATTCGCCGTTCTGGGTAAAACATGCCGACAAATCTGTCGAGATAGATCCTGAATCAGCGAGCCGGGAGGGTTTACAAACCATGGAGACGATATTTTACGGGTGGGGATCTTTCCCTTACCCCCAGTCGCCGAATAAATATTACGACCTCTACACACATCTCTACGAGAACATGAGGGAGACTTCAGGCGACACCTACTCCTGCCTGCTCTCCTTCTCTGCCTACCAGGGTTTTGTCCATCTCTTTGAGAAGGTCTTTCATGCATTTCGCCAAGATATTCCTCAGCTCACCCTCGACCAGGCCCTGATCGCGGCTTGCGACTGCGGACTCGAGGGCAGTTACCGCTTGGGCGAGGGCAGATATGTCGAAACTCGGTATCCTCGAGCTTTTGAGGGCGAGTACAGCTATGACGTTCTTCGGCATCATCGAGATGTTGAGAGCGAGGAGCGTGGATTCGGCTTGCCCGAGATGGTCTGGCAGGCCAAAGAAGCCATCGCGCGCGTACTCCTGGACGGCGGCGCCGACGTCAACCGGAAGACGAGAGTCGGCCGCTTCGGATCGGCACTGACGGCCGCCTGCTGGGGTGGCAGGCTGAACATGGTGCGGAGGCTGCTCGACCACGGGGCTGACGTGAACGCGGAGGTCCAGGACGGGGACTACGGCACGGCACTGATCGCCTCCGTGTGGGGATCGTCTACGGTGGTTGCGAAGGCTCTTATCGACGGGGGAGCCGAGGTCAATGCCCAAGTCAAAGCCGGCGACGTCGGGTCCGCCCTGGCTGAAGCCGCCATCTCGGGGGACCCAAACATGGTGCAGACACTGATCGACGGGGGGGCCGACGTAGACCTCCTTCTCCAGAACGGCCCGTTTGGGTCCGCCCTCGCCGCCGCAGCCAGCGAAGGCGAGGTGACAGCGACCGCGCTGCTAGTCGAGCGTGGCGCCAGGGTAAACATGCAGACGCCGGGCTCCTTTGGCTCGGCCCTGGCAGCAGCTGGACGGGAAATCTGGGGCTGGGGCGAGGAGATCATGGAGATGCTGATTGGGGCGGGCGCTGAAGTTAACCTCATCCTCGAGTCGGGCAACTATGGCTCGGCCCTGGCGGCCGCCGCGTCGACACAGGACTCTAGCCGGGCGAGGGTGGAGAGGGTGGAGAGGGTGGAGATGCTCCTCCGGCACGGCGCGGATCCTAACTTGCCGCTCAGGTGTGGCTCTTTCGGGACCGCGCTTATCGCTGCTGCCTGCTCCCTTGACTCCTATAAGCAGTCAGCTGGGCATAGCCCGGGGGCTCGCGCCTTTGGCATCCTGGTCGAGCGCGGCGCCGAGATCGACGTCCGCCCGCGCATCGGGAGGTACGGCTCGGCCCTTGTGGCGGCCGCGTCCATTAAAAAGCTCGACTTCGTGAAGCATCTCGTTGCCCATGGCGCTGATGTCAACGCGGTCCTCGACGTGGGGGAATACGGCTCCGCGCTAGCGGCCGCAGCTTTCTGCTTCGGTCCTATGTCCCGCGAAGCGCGGCGAGTCGTATTGCTTTTGCTAGAGCACGGCGCTAACATCAACGCCGTCCTACCCACCGGGACCTACGGCTCGGCCTTAGGCGCTGCCTTGGCCGGGGGGAGGCACGGCTCTAAGATAGAACGCCTCTTACTAAGGCGCGGAGCAAAACTGACTGGTAATGAGAAGCTGCCTGGTAATGACGGGAATTTAATGGGAGACTCGGATTCGGATAGAGATGCATCTAGTAGCTACGATGACGGGAGTTTAGTGGATATAGCATTTAGTAGCGACGAGGGATAGGCTGCCTTCATGCCTCGCCCTCTTTGACAGACCTGCTGACTACCGAGACTATGCATTAGGATAGCCGGGTAATGGTCACCGTCGTAAAGTGATCGAGGATAGGAATCGAATACCTGTATATTATAAACGAAGCACCGGCAAAAGAGTTTCTAAGAAAGATCAATCAGATCCATACCTTATGGACTCAAGGGCATCCAGCTTGGCGATGCGGGTGGCGGAGACGGACTCGGTCAATTCTCAGAGCTTGTCGAGGTACGTATTCTCAGTCCTATTCAAAGACAGTGCTAAGTAATGCAGTGGCCTTTGGAAGGATGCTCTTGCGAAACGCGACACGGGTAGACTCGCAAACGCGGGAGGGGCGAGTCTTCGCGCGACGGCCGATGCCATCACAGGGAATCGTTTGAATATTTGAAGCTTCTACTTGTCGGCTGCTTTGAAAATACGCGTAAAATGTGGAGCTATCCAGGGCAGATGAAGGGCGATGGAGGAGGTTGTTGAAGGATGTAGCCATATGGGGTTGCGCTAGCGCTAGCGCCTATCTAGACAGGCCTTCTGATGAGTTCCATCCACATCTCCTATACCAACTTTTACCAGGTTATAAGCCCGGCTAGTACTATCACTACTACGCTATATTTAGGATAACTTTTATCGCTCTTCTCTACACTTTTACTTTTTAGACCCCTACTACCTTTACCGGTACTTTTACTACTATCAGAATCTAAACGTCGCTATAAATAGCTATATTGATGTAAGCCATAGCTAGATGCTCCCAACGAATCGTTTGTTGCTTAAACAGCCATAGTAGGATCGCCGGATCAAAGGTCTCCAGCTCGAAAATCGGTATTTACTGATTCGAATGCATGAGGTAAGGTCCCGATTAGTGCCCACGCTGCACCAATGTCACGTGCAGCTGCGGGGTACAAGGGCGGCTGGGACAGCCTATGAACCAATCAATTAATCACTCTTTCAGCCGGCCTATTCTTTCGTCTCTTTCTGCGGCTAGTCCATTTTTTCGGTGACTGTTCTGTGTCTCTGAACTTGTCGGGCCTTTCCTGGCTCTCCTCGCCTTGTGTTCAGCCCATCGATTCGGACATGCACTCTATTTGACACTCCCATAAGGCCAATCGAAAAGATAGGCCACTCAATAGAACTGGCTAGCTGAGAAGGTAAGCTAGCCAGAAATATAGACCAGCCCATGAGATCTTAATCACGGGCGTTTAAATCCTACAGCCTCAAATTGAAAGTTAGAGTTTAACTCCATAGCTGCTACGCATGCAATTCTGGGTCATTGCATGGCTAACATATTTTCACATTTGCCCATAAGCGTCAGCCAATCAGCACCGGTTCACTGGCACAAACTGGTGCTGATTGGCTGGCAACTCCTGACAAACCTCCTCAATCCTAAGACGCCGCCTTTGCCATCGAAAACCCTGCGAGCCTGTACTCGGTCGCAGTCTAACCTTCGCTGGTGACGCTACATGCCATGTGTGCAGAAGAGACACCCGCCTTACAGTAGACGTAAGCCACAAGCGGCTTCACTTGAGAACGTCTTGAGGAGCGAGGCTAGATTTAGCTAATTTCAAAGTTGCGACGCCAGGTTCATTTTGCCCATCATAGTCGACAGTACCTCTTCCTGCCCCAAAGCACTGAGTGCCTTCTCCTTCTCCAGCAAAAGATCCAAGAGCAACGTCTCGATGTTCGTAGCGAGCTCGAGGAAAGCGTCGCTGACTCCGCTCAGGTCGAGCACGCACTCGGACAGCTTGCCGCTTCCAACTGTGACACGCTGTAGGATGGACTTTGCGCCGCGCCGGACGATGTTTGCAAGATACGTGCTATTGCCGTTTCGCGGCTCTGAGTAGATTCTCAGAGATTTGGAGCGTATCAGTTGCGGCTTCCTTTAGGGCGGCTTTGTTCCTCCAGGCTACAGTGTCGGGCCAGCCTATATACTGAAGACGGGACATTTGACGTAGAATAAGGGTTATGTGGTTAAAAATCCCGCTCAGACCGCTAGAGAGTAGAGTCTTATAGTACGCTCCGGGTGACTTCTTCGCTAGCCTGGGATCCGAAATGAGAGGTTTGACACAATTTTGCAGGTCCTGCAGTGCGTCAAAGTAGAGTCCTTGGTAGTCTGGCAGGTTCTTGGGCGGCGATGCTTCTTGAGTATAGAGTTAGTATTGTAACGTGCATCCAATCGTAACGGAACAACCGCCGTGGCGGAACACCAGCAGCACTTTCTACCACAACAACGCCAACAACGATCGCACCGCTTAGATAATCTCGGAATAGATACTTGGGCTCTTTGGGTTCTTATATACTTCATATCTTTGGCGTAACTTCCCTGTCGACTTTGCAATACTACACCTCACTGTTCATATCCTTAACGCCTCTACTCGGCCTACCTCGGCGTCTACTTAAAGTATAGTATACAGAAAGCTTATATACCGAGAAGAATACTACGCTTAATAAGGTGGCTACGGTACGGTAGTTATCTATACTTCATCGAGCAGGACTACTAAGCAAAGACCTACATCCTTACTGTACAGAAGAGGCCTAGCCGTAATTTAACAGCGTCAGTGTTCAGCAAGCTTGCACGGCTCACGTGATAGTCAGCGGGCATACGATGGACCGAACGGCCGCGCCGCTAGCTTCCGCAAGCGCTCGAAACATCGCTAATCCGACTCAGGATAGGGAGCAGTGCCAAGACCCTCGGGGGCCACAGCGCTCAGGCAGCAGGTGCTGACACCACATCATCAGATTCAATCTGATGAGCCTCACTCTCCAGTTGAATGAAGTCCAGCGGAGAAGGCAATAACTCACCTTATACTACCATACATAAGATTTTCAATTTGCGCCAACGCTGGCTTCCTGAGTACTGAGCATAATGCCGCGATATCGTTATTCTCCGCTGTCGAAAAAGCCAAACATCATTCGCCTACTTCGACTCCTACCAAGCAAAGACGAACCGGAGAATTTGAGATGTGAGCTTTTTGAGTATACTATACGAGAGTCAAATGCAAATCATCTATACGAAGCACTATCGTACGTTTGGGGCGGTGAGGACAATCCTCAGTCTATTATTATAGACGATCAAGAGTTGGCAATTACGCAAAACCTCCATATGGCGCTTTTAGTTCTTCGTGACTGCGAATTTTCTCGAATCATCTGGGTCGATGCTATTTGCATTAATCAAGAAGATGAAAAGGAGAGAGAGCAGCAGATCCAGTTCATGGCAGCGATCTACGCCAAAGCAAGCCGCGTGATTGTTTGGCTTGGGGGAGCCCAAGACGATAGCGATCGAGCGCTTGAGGCAATAAGAATTGCAGGAAAACCCTCTTCAACCCCTTCGAAGATGGGGTCTTATAACAAAGCCATTCTGCAACTACTTAAGAGGCCATGGTTTCGCCGAATCTGGGTAAGGAAGCAAAGAGTATATAATGTTAGTAAGAGTGACTAAATTCTGTTCTAGGTCCTACAAGAAGTGGCTGCGGCTCGGCATGTCATTATCAAGTGTGGTTCCGTGGAGATCGATGGACATGCTTTTTGCTTAGGTTTAGAGATTTTGAAGATATCATCGGAAGACTACACGTGTCTGGCGACCTCCTTAATACAAGGAGCGATATTCCGCTCTGGACATTTATCAAAGAAGCAGGAGAGACTTTCGCTAGACATATGTTCTCTAGGCGAACTGGTCGATACGTATCACGCCCATGAGGCCAAGATATTACACGACAAGGTATACGCCTTACTTGGAATGAGCTCAGACGATCTCGGCGAAGCCCGCTTGAAGCCGAACTACCATGTTCCGTGGAAAGTGCTTATGCAGAGCCTTGTCCAGTTCCTTATAGGTGCTCAGGCTTCTGTTGATACCTGGAACGATAGGGAAACAGCAGTTATCAGGAGTAGAGGTTGTATCCTTGGTAAGGTCTCCCATAGAAAGAGCAATAGTGAATCGGGCGGCAGACAGAACGTGGAAGCTGTATTCAAAAACATGTCACAGCAATCGGGATGTATAAGCGATGGGATCGCTCGCTGGACTCTCCCGCCCTCAGCAAAATCCATCCAAAATGGAGACCTCCTCTGCCTCCTTTGTGGAGCCCCAAAACCTTCGATCATCAGATTACGCAAGGATTACTTTACTATCATTGTGATAGCAGCTGAACCTCCAGAATACATAGAAACTTCGAGTGGACATGTCAAATGGACGAAACTTTCACGATCGGCATCATTCACTCGCAAATTTCTACTTATTTGGGACTGGGAAGTTTCCGCAGAGAACGAGCAAGATCCAGGAAAATACGAAGCTTTGACTCGAAAATCGTTCCGAACGATGTTGGAAGGCCAGCTGGACAATCCAACTAGAACATGGGACCTTGCACTGATATTGGGAGACTTGGGAGAGTATGAAAAGGCGGAAGAGATGCTTCGAGACGCAATAGATGGTTATAAGAAAGCTCTTGGAGAAGAGCGTCCGCACACGCGGGAAAGCCGCTATGGTTTGACGCCGCTATCGTTGGCAGCAGGAAACGGGTACAACGAGGTTGTACATCAAATACTCACGAAAGACGAAGTCGATATAGACTTAAAGGACTGGCACGATTGGACGCCGCTATCGTGGGCTGCAGAGAACGGGCACGAGGCGGTGGTCAAGCAGCTGCTTGCCACGGGCAAGGTCGACGTCAACTCGAAGGATAAGCGGCACGACCGGACGCCATTATTGTTGGCTTCAGGGAACGGGCATGAGGCGGTGGTCAAGCAGCTGCTCGCTACGGGCAAGGTCGACGTCGACTCAAAGGATAAGAACGGCGGACGGACGCCGCTATCGTGGGCTGCAGAGAACGGGCACGAGGCGGTAGTCAAGCAGCTGCTTGCCACGGGCAAGGTCGACGTCAACTCGAAGGATAAGTGGCACGACCGGACGTCATTATTGTTGGCTGCAGGGAACGGGCATGAGGCGGTGGTCAAGCAGCTGCTCGCCACGGGCAAGGTCGACGTCAACTTAACGAATAAGTGGGACGGACATACACCGCTATCACGGGCTGCAGAGAACGGGCACGAGACAGTGGTCAAGCAGTTGCTCGCCACGGGCAAGGTCGACGTTAACTCGAAGAATAAGAACGGACGGACGCCGCTATCGTGGGCTGCAGGGAACGGGAACGGGGCGGTGGTCAAGCAGCTGCTCGCTACGGGCAAGGTCGACGTCAACTCCTTCGATAAGTACAGACGGACGCCGCTATCGTGGGCTGCAGGGAACGGGCACGAGGCGGTGGTTAAGCATCTGTTTGCCACGGGCAAGGTCAATATCGACTCGAAGGATTGGGACGGACGGACGCCGCTATCGTGGGCTGCAGAGAACGGGTACGAGGCGGTGGTCAAGCAGCTGCTCGCTACGGGCAAGGTCGACGTCAACTCG
The DNA here is from genome assembly GCA_030770425.1 of Darksidea phi. NCBI lineage: Eukaryota > Fungi > Ascomycota > Dothideomycetes > Pleosporales > Lentitheciaceae > Darksidea > Darksidea phi. The sequence goes on from JASJFT010000105.1 coordinate 32,360, forward strand.
AAGGATAGGAACGGACGGACGCCGCTATCGTGGGCTGCGGCTCATTGGAGCGGGAACGAGGCGGTGGTCAAGCTACTACGATCGCACAGAAGTATTTGACCATTTTCCACCAGTCTATTCCCGGCATGCTACAGCGATTCGGTCAGCTCGTTGGCCTTCTCCTACGACTGGACTCAGCTTGCTTCGGCCCGTGTACTCTCTGCCGTAACTACAACCAGAATATCGTCTATATTAGACCTAGTCTAATTACTCTCGTTAGAGAAACTTTTATTAGAAGAACTCTCGATTAGTAAATATTATCGTATATCGTAGTAGTCCGTAAAGAGGTAAAGTAATAAAAGTAATTAAAAGGGGAAGTATCTAGTGTTAGGGCGTCCGAGGTAGAACATAAAGAAAGGGAAGAGTTACTAGAGGAGGAGAAGAAGGATTCTAACTTAAACGATATATAGACGGTATATAGGCCGTAAAAAGAGGAGAAGAGGTAGTCGTTCTTATTTTTAACTCTATAGACGACGGGAAAGGAGCCTTAAATATCATACTAGCCGAGTAGCCTTAGTTTAGGTCGGTATTATAGGTAGTAAGAATAGGTAGCGGGATAAGCTCGTAGGTATACCGCCGCGTTCCTCTTTTATAGGTTACGAAATCTAGCCCTTAGAGCTCCCGACGTATATACTAGCCGAGGTAGGAAAGCCGAAGAGTACGTACGCTCGAGTCCCTACTCGCGGGGTTAGGGGGGTTTTACGGCAAGTCAGCCTCGAGAAACGACGTTACGAACCTCTAGAATCGGCCGCCTAAACGCCGTCGGATTATTTAAGGTAGTTATATAAGCTATATAGTTCTTATTATACTACTACGGAGGAGCGAGAGGGTGAGTATATAGATGGTATTAAGGTTGTTAAGTATATGACGTAGAAAATTTTATATACTAGGATTTGAATACCCGCAAATACCCGCGCGTCCTACGCGTCCTTAATTCTACCCAACGACCTAGCTACTAAGCTCGATATCAGCTAGTTACTAAGCCTTATACTAAGCCTAATACTGTGCCTGATACTGTGCCTGATACTGTGCCTGATACTGTGCCTGATACTGAGTCTGATACTAAGCCTAATACTATACCCTGATCCTACATAAGGCTGTCCTAATCAAGGATAGGGGTTTGCCCCGTCAAGGATCGGGCGCACTCATCAAGGATGAGGGCATGGTACCATTGTGAATGCTATTACCGGTCAGACGGAGATTTATCCTCCATCAACAAATACTTCGCTGCACTACCGCCCGTCGTAATAATAAGATATCATTGATTAACGCGTAACAATTAAGAGCCCTCTACCACAGCGAGGACCCGCACTAATCCCTAGAGAACTGGACGAGGCAGAGTAGAGTTATAAGGTTTTGAGATTAGCCGTAGTTTCGCGTTGAAGGGTAGGACGCTAAACGAGTGTCCCAGACTTGGGTTAGTACTGTACTGGAATATACGCTAGAAAGACTCGGATATTTCCTTGGTCTATTGGGTCCGGATTGCTTTGTGCTTCATAGTATCTACATTTTCGGTGACCGAAAATTTCCTTGGTCTATTGGGACCCAATTGTGCTCGGCTGAGTCATGGTATCTACGTTTTCGGTGACCGAAAATTTCCTTGTTCCCACTTAATAAAATATTTTATGCGCCGAGCTGCATATTTTGCCGGACCCCACTCTAACCGAGTCCATCCAGAGATCCCTCTATTATGCAGTACGCGCCCGCCTTATACATTTGTGGAACGTCATTGGATATGAAGGTTACGCTGTCAGACCTTCCAAGCTCTTGCAGCGCTCCTCAGAGTTGAGGCGAAGCAATAATGTTGCCCTGTCCACATTACCCTCTAGGGTGGAGACGTATATAGAACGCCTAGCGTGTGCTTCGACCCACTTTCAGGTTACGGTTCAGCTTTTCTTATCCTAAGCAACTACTTAGTCGATGAACACAAGTCTACTCGATGGCATCGCAATTCGCATCTCTTACCCGAGTACAGCAACGTTCTTTGCTTGAAGGACCCGCGTTGAAGCCGCCACCCGGCGTTATTCCGAATTTCGTTGACCCACCGAACCAAACCAGCTTAGGCTTCGGTTTACTCTTTATGTGCGCCGGTCTTTCTACCCTCGCCGTGGTTATTCGTCTCTACGCCAAGATCTTCTGCACTAAGAAAGTGCATATTGAAGATGGTAAGTCCGGCTTCAATGAAAAGAAATTGTTCCTAGAGCTGAGAGTGGTAGGTCTTGCGGTTGCAGCCCTAGTAAGATCATTAGGGCCTATGCCTTCCTAGGTACGAGACTTAATACGTTTCGCTAGGGAGTGTTTTACCTTTTCGTATACTACTCGTACCACATTCTCCATGTCGTCGGAGGGTGGGTTCATCAGTGGGATGTTCCGTTGAAGAATATGCCTATGTTACCGCACGTATGAAGAACTCGTATCGCTAAAGTGTTACGTCGTCTTACTAGAGATAGGATCTGAACATTTGTTCAATAGCCTTCGGAATCGCTATCATGCTGCTCAAAGTGAGTATTATGATGCAGTGGATCCATGTCTTCGTTCCGACTGGAGTCAGAAATGCCTTCTTCTGGACTTGCCATTCGATGATCTTGGTCCATATCCTATTTTATGTGGCTCTTACGATTGTTGAGCTCCTTCCTTGCAAACCCCGAGCCCAAAGCGGAAATAGACCGTTCGAGGGCTCATGTGTTGACGAATACATTGTGTTTGTGGCAACTGGCGTCGTGAATATCTTTTCGGACGTTCTTATTCTCGCCTTGCCACAGAAAGTTATATGGAAGTTACGAATTTCAACGCAGAAAAAGTTCGGTATCTCTCTAATATTCGCTGTAGGCATCCTGTAAGTATCCCCTGAGCCGCGAGCAAATTTTGCGTTGATCCATTAGTGAATAGTGCCTGTGTATGCGCCGTGCTGAGGTTGTTATATTGCATCCGTTTCTCCCACACCGAAGACATGACTTATGCTGTTATTCCGATGGGTATCTGGGCTTGGAGTGAGATTACATCCGGATTCTTAGTTCTGTGTATGCCTTCAGTGCCAAAGGCGTTCCGAAACACAGCTTGCATCCAGAAACTTATCAGCTTGGTAAAGACGTGGATGGGATTTAAAGATAGTCAAGAGATGCATAATACCTGTCGTTACTACTTCCGATCGTGGCATGACTTTAGGGCAAGACTCAGAAGGCCTCTGGAGAACGATTTTAGCGATTTTAGCCAAAGCGGTCTTGAGGCGACTGCATAGGTAGACAAAGCGCCTAGAGAGATTTTGGAAATGGAGAGCCTTAGTTTTGTCTGATATCATAATTGTTTAGATTCTATTAAGAATAGAAACGAAGTTAACCTTCTTAGGAAATCTGTTTCAGTTTGCCAGTTTTGATGTCGTAGACATAACCCTTAGCATTGTCTTTGATCTCCTGCCTAATAAGAGGCTGATCCTTCAAAAAATTCAAATCTTCTCGGACACTTTCCTCCAGCCTAAACCCTTAGCGTTAGCGTATGTGCCTCGTAATACAGTTGAGAAGTAGTATAGCAAGGGATTTCGGCAAGGACTTACGCTTCAGCGGAACCGAATGTGCCAAACTGTAGCTGATCGATCTCTTGAGTGAGATTTGGGGCCCTGAGGGCTTTCAACTCGTCTCGGACCTGATGGTCGGTCTTGTGCGTGAAGCCGCAGTCTAAGAATACGATTAGGATATGTCGAACCCCAGTTATAGTTCCTTGGTTCATAATTACTGGTATGGTGGATCACAATGACATGCTTCAAGACTTGTTCTCGAGTGAATGTGTCGAGGAAAAGCAGGTCGGTGAAGCAGGGCTTGATTCGACCACCAGCATTTCGGGCGATAAAGGCCTCTGTAAAATCAAAAATTAGAAAAGCATGGGAAAAAAGTTCTCTCTTTCTTCTCACCTTCTGCCTTGATACCAAGGAGCCCCTCGACTGAGACGCGATGGTCCATGCAAGAAACTATTCGGCATATCAGTGTTTCAAATGCCAAAGATGTCGCACTAGGAATGGCAGACCGATGAAGAAGGGCGGTGGCGAATTCGAATCTTCGGATAAGTATGGCTGAGGCGTATGCTGCGTTTCTGAGTATTTTCTAAGGTTGTTAACACATATAGCTTATAGATGTGGAGAGATTGTCGTACTGATTCTGCTCGAGCAATTCCTCCCAGGTTGCCATTGCAATTTGAGAGAAAAACAGTTCTGGCTTGAGGTGCTGTGGGTGTAATGTAGTCTTTTGAAGTGAAGATATTGGGTCTTTGCGACTTTGTTTGTTCTGAGCTTGGATTGAACAAAGGTGTCGGGTAGGTGGTGCTCTTATATGTTTCTGAGGATAGACATTGTAACTTGATCAACCTAGTCGACTCAAGATTGTTAATCTTGAAGTATGGTCGCTGAATAGGCAAATGGCACCAATCCCCTGATTTGGCAATTGCAAGGATCACTTCGCTTAGACTTTAAGCTGCATGCAGATAAGCGTGCATTACAGTCATCCCCTCTCCAAGCTCGCTGTGCTAGCGGCAAATTATTGCAGGGAAATGACCAATCCAGCCGTTGCAATCAAGCCCTTTATGAGAGGACTTTATCCTTGAACTTTCTACCTAGTGCCTTTCGTGCGAGTATGCAACACGACTTAAGCATCGTGAGATAGTAGAGTAACGTGATGCGATCATCTCACTCCGATTGTCATTGATATCGAGTTATCCAGATGTCAATACATTGACGTATATAGTGTCACCTGGTTGAATCACAACAACTATCTCCAGTGCAGTATTTCCTCCCCATAACTTTGAAGAACAGATTTAATCTCCACGGTTCTACAACCTTCCCACTGTCCAGCACACCCTGGAAGGATTCGTACGTTGCTATCGCAGCTTCGGCAACCTTTGCCTTTTGTGCAAAAAAGAATTCCGCTCGCCGATTATGTGACGCCGACCCTTCCACATCCTTGAGCTCGGCAACAAGGTTGTGGACTTCCTCTTCAAGAAGAGCCCGGTCGTTCGGTACAATAGCGCATAATAATCGGCTCAGGATGATATTTATGATGAGCGATATCCCAAGGAGCTCGTAGCGTTTCCCGAAGTCCTCATAATCATCCTTGCAGCGCCGGCGGGCGTGTAGTAACGTAGTATTGAACTTGCGGCGCCAGACAATAATGGAGGAGCGGACGACACGTATGTCGGTAGATATGACCTCGAAATCCGCCATTTGAAGGGTCTCTTGTACAACTACCGCATGATTGGTTCTTTTGGCCAGACCTGCAACTTTGGCCATGATCATCAACAGATGGATGCCAAGACTGGATCGATCAGTGAATGTTTCACCGTGAACAATAGAGGCTATGTAGACTTCAGTCCAGGCGGGGTCGTCTAGGAAGCTACTTTCGTTCTGAAGGAGGTTTTCGGCGCACTAGAAGCGTGAACAGTTGTCCATGACACATAAGGGGGAGAAGCCGATGCTTACTACTGGGTAGGAAAGTGATATGAAGAGAGATTTATCAAACTCCGAGATAAAACTTGACGGGCCTCTGAGTTGAGTAAGACGAGACGCTCCAGCGATATGCTGACTCCACGATTGTCCATTTGACGGATTTAAGAGCTACGAATCGATAAGTGGCCGAAAAGAGGCCGAAAAGACAAGGTTCAGGGTTTAGCAAATAGTAACTACTCACCTCAAAGAGTGCTAGGATAGCGGTTGCACAGAGAACTTCGGCGCTATACCATGCTTCTGGATCATTTACAGCGGATTGGAGGCTATGCAGTGCTTTTGCATAATACGAAAGAATGGTCTCATGGCTTGATTTATGATCTGGAACTAGTATGGAGTGAGCCGCCGTAATGAGACAGCGAAAAGCGTCATCAAGAACCAGATTATATCCGAAACGGGTTGGTATAAAGGAGAAGTACGATCTTTGGCGACAAATTAGCACACCAGGTAGTCGATTAGGCTCCAATGATAAAATCTTTGAGGCACTATAAATTGTTTGATTAGTTGTGCTCTGTCAAGCATGAGGATCTCGTTAACTAACATCATTCCAATATGGACAGAGGTTAAAGCAGAGAGATCAAGTGGATCGATCCCACGGTCCCTAACCAGTAGTTCCAGGCCAGATATGGGCATTGGATGAAAAAGACGGATTTGATCCGAGTCGCGTCGTGTCGTGAGGCTCGGACTCGAAAAACGACCCGACTTGCGGCGCGCAGCACCAACAGCACGCATCGCTTGTTTCCGGATCTTGGTTTGAGTGTCCTTGCTAAATCGCTCGTTTGGATCCTGGATAACAAACTCGAAGCCGCTCTGTTGCGAGTTCGTCATCTTCGTGTTATTCGGCAACTCAGATCCCGTAGCACAAAAATTTGACCAGTTACCCAAAATTGGAAGCGGTCTTCGATGTGACCGAAAGCTGTTGTAGAAGAGAAATGTGCAGGCATACCGTCTTTGAGTGTGGAAAGGCGGGTGCTGACAAATATCACTAATCTATAACTATTGGGACACACGTCAGCTTTAGCACCAGTTTCCAAATATGGCAAGCGGTACCTCGGCCACCTATGACAGGCGCTTAACATATTCATGCGAATTTTTAGAAACCTAGACATGTTTTAATTCAATATGAACAGAGCTGTTTTCAAATAACCAGGAAAACTTCGGTGTTTTGCCGGCTTCCGCATCTGTCGCACCCGCCGCGGCGCACTATACCCCCATTCACCCTTCCTTGACCGTACCTGATATGGCCCTTGTCGACGATCTAATATCTGGAACAGAGAAACTGTAGCACCTCATGTCTGAACTAGTCCAAGCAAAACCTGAAAGTATCCAACACACCCTAAACAGGAGCTACAGCCTCTGGTCTTCTTACGCTCGGGAGACGGAACGGGAGAGCGAACTCCCAATGCCTTGTTTTCAGCTTCAGAATCTTCTCGGAAAGACGCCGAAATTCCGGTTCCTCTGGGATGGCGGCGGAGAGCCCAATACCCATCTCAATCTTGTTGGTGACGGGACCCAGTAATACGGTAGTGGGAGATCCTTCTGGCGGCTATCTAATGGCGTGTGCGATGTCACGGAAAAGCAATTACATCACAGCCTCATTTTCGGAACCACGGAGGCGACTTCAGTTACCTTTACGGATGACTCTCAATTCACCAACCGGCCTAGTATTCGCGATCATTCTGAAGAAGGCAACTACCTAGCCATACTAGCATTTGCGTGGGCCTACGTTTTATCACCGAAATGGGTGGAGATGCAGGTCCCTCTGAACGCAGAGAGATCTCACAGCCGAATGCAATACGTACAGCTGGAAAACCAACGCAAAGAAGCCTCCCCTGGAGATGACGTTTCTGCTGCTGTCAATACCAAAACAAGTTGGGCGGCAAATGACATGGGAGCTAGTGCTGTTACCAATGGACCAAGTGCTTCTAGCAATGTGTTTTGCGAATTTTCTAATGTACCATAGGTAATTCTTCGATCTTTTGTGCATTTCTCTGAATTTGGGAGAGCTACTGGGAAAGCTTCTTCAGCAAGAGCGTCAACCCTTGCAGACGTTCTGCAAATCATAATCTTGCGGCATGGATCCGATTACAGTAGTATTGGCCAATATTTCGATCCTCTGGTGTTTTCTGTAGCTGCTAGTACAATCATTGTAACAACAGTCTCTAAAACATCCCAGATGTAAGAGAGCGTTGGGTAGAAGACACATCACCAATTTACGCATTACATCGAGCATGTTCTGCAGCGCTGATCACGGCTGTTGGCTAACGCCTAGATGGAGGCTGCAATATCAACGAAAGGAATGGGAGAGGCAGTACGCCTTTGTACTTAACTTTTTCCGGGGGGCACTTGCAAATCATTCAGACACTCTTAAATGAAGGCGTTGCTAGCTGCTATGTTTCTATAACCAAGAGTACTTCTAATAATGCGGGTATAATAAGTAGACCAATTTTTTTGGATTATACAGTCCTCTTTAGTCGTGAACATTTACTTACAATTAATAGTTACTGTGTATAGCTCTACAGCTCAAGTCAAAGGTGTGGACACGGGCTTCCTATGTATCGTGCGGACTTTGCAAGAGCGACTCACACTATGAAAATCCAAACCAATACACCTGGCAATTAATTCTAAAGGGTTTTAAAACGGCTAGGAAAACTCTGTTACTTCCGCAACAAAATGTGTTTCTGATAGGAACGTTAATGTTCGTCTTCGTTTCTGGTAGTATCGATTTCAATGCTGCAGAACCTTTACCCCATACTCACTCAACAATGGTACCTCTACAATATTAAAGCTATGTTCACCACTAGAAGATTTCTCCTAATATCTCCCGAATTCGATACAGCAGTTCTAGTAGTGAGCTTAAAACGTATAAGTCAACCGTCTGGGTGGTAGCGTACGACCTTATTACTGAACACACCAGTCACAGGAACGGCTACCACCCCAGCGGGCATTTACAATGGTGCGACAGGAGGGGGTTGTTGAGCATGTTAGGAGCTTGTTGCTAAAACATAAAACGCTTTGTTAGGGAGCCTAAGCCTACGAGACAAAATCGTATCAACAATTGTACACCATGAAACCCATCCCAAGTGCAAAAGTACCAAGCAGTCCGAGCTCCCAAATCACCGCCTGAGCACCAATTCACAGCCACCATCCTAACGTTAAAGTCAACAAGTAATCACTAAACAATCCCCTCATGAAATCGATCAACGCCTTTCTTAACCTCCTTAACGATGGCAACGGCATCCTCATGACTCTGCGCCTCAAAATCATACCTCTTAGTCTCCTTCTCCTTGAACACGATGAGCCGAAACATTCTTGGATGCTTCTTGCTCACCTTACTGCCCACCACGCTACTGAAATGCACCGTTGTCGTTTTGCCCGGTTGGTCGAAGAGCTGCTTTGTCGTACCAGTGTCGCCCGGCATAATGTGTACATACTCGTTGTCCACGGCAAGGATGCGCGAGGTTGATGAGGCGAAGGACATGGGTTGTTTGCGGAGGACGGGCCAACGCTTGTAGTACGATGTTTGAGTTAGGGTGAGGATGTTGTCAGAGGCGGTATGTTTGGCGAGAGGGTGCACAAGGGATGGACCTGAGGAGGCGGCCGCGGTGCGATCACCCTTCTTGGCTTTCTTGGGGGCGCCACCTGTGCCGATTATGAGGGGTGCATTGGGGGATGAAGAGCCAGGGGATCCGGCAATTCCAAAGACACCATCACCAACGAAGCGCCGGCGGAGGAGATCCAGGTCCATGCGGGTACCGAGCGCTTCGACGGTGCGGTCTGGGGGTGCAACGGTGGTGCTAGAGGAGACTTTGAGGACGTAGAGACCTTTGTCGAGTTGGAGGTCACGGCATACTTTGTCGAAGATTTCTGCGATATATGTATCTGTTGTGCAGGGGACAGGGATGCGCTTGGTGTTGAAGTTTTCGTCTGTAAAATGAATGGTGACAGTTTTTGGGGCACCGGTGCGGCTGGCGGATTGGACATTTGAGACTGTAGGTGCATCCGCTAGGTTCGACTTATCCTTGCGGGTGGCGGTAGGAGCAAAAGACGGGCCGGTGATCGGATTGCGGAAGCTTTTGGCGCGGGAAGGCATTGGTTGCGGTGGCGGAAATCTTTCAATGCCTTCCTCCGCCGACTTCTGCGACGCTACAGCCGCTGCGGCTTCCCGACTGTAGACAGGCGTGACTTTCTCGTTCTCGGCAAGTTCACGTTCTGTAGCTTCAACCAGACCGAACTCGTCCCATGGCTTTTCTCTTGCTCGTGGGCGCATGCCGCGGCTGTTGTTCGAGGCAAAGTCCATCAACGGTCGATTCCTCGTCAATGCAGGGAATTCGTCGTCAATCTCGCCGTCGTCGTACATGCGCAAGACCCAACAGTTAACGTTGGTTTTCTCAGCTGCCAAAGGAGGCTCGACCCCCTCTTCTTGATATCGCCACAAAGCATACCCTATGGCCTCGGCAACCGTGACTGCTTCGCCCTTATCGTTGAACTTCCTTATTAGCAACTCGATAGGCTTCGAGGGCTTAGACGAGAATGGGCAGTATAGTCGGATGTAGATGGGGTTCGCTTGGGCTTCGCTTGCAGCGTTCCACGAAGCAAAACGTTGAAGAGGGTTCGATGGCTTCTGCTCTTTGGCCTGAAGCGCCTGGGTCAGTGCACTCACGGGTGGAATGAAGCTGATAGGCCTCGGAGGGGGCAAAGCTTGTAGTGTGGGTGTAGGTTGTAGTTTCTGTTTCTTAGGTGACGAATTGTTGAACGAAGTCATGGCGGGTATGTTTGAGAGCTGGGTAGGTGGAGATGAATCTAGAGGGTCATCGCCATGTCCTAGAAGTGAGCCACTGTCAGCGGTCCCTGAGAACTCAGATGACATAGTGCTGTCTGATTCATTACCCTCATCGAGAGGGTCGAGACGCTCTTTGTCGTCTTCTTGTATGCGCTGTGACAGTAATTGATTGGCTTTGGCTGCTCTGCGAGGGTTGACCTTTCGCTTTTGGAACGCCGTGGAGTCGAGCTCATTGTCGGACGACATCTCGCTGCTGGTAATTGTGTCCCCTCTGCTTCGCTGTTTGACCGACTCTATCGCAGCACTCAATGAGCCTCGCCGTAATCGGCTATCCGGTGGCCGAGATGGCGATGTGACCATAACGTATGGACTGTCGCCAGTATCGGAGAGGCCACTTCGGATGGCGGACCCACGGATAGGAGACGAACCAGCACGTGTCCGGAGCGGCATCTTGGTGAACTTGATCTGATGTGCAGGTCTTTACAAATGCTGTCAGTCAGGCCATGCTAGCAGTAGGATAGTTTCACCTCTGCGCATCATCCTCGTCATCGCTCTCGTCGCTCAAGTCACTGCTGTCATCCTCTTCCAGCTGCTCCCTCCGCCGCCGCCGCTTCGCATTCAATGTAGGGCCCACGGTGTCGTTGCTACCACCACCGCCGGTCACCATGCCACCTTCCTCTTCATCTTCAAAGCCTTCGGGCACTTTCAGTCCAGCCGATCGCGGCGCCTGGAAGTATTCGGAAGTGATGGCGGTGGGAATCGGTGGGGAATACGTTCGCTTGATGTCTGCGGCGTTCGGGGCCCAGCCCGCGGCGCGAAATGCGGGGTTGTTGAGAACGGCCGAGTTCACATTGATCAGGCGCTCGCCGACGCCATCTTTGATAGAGGAGAGGTATGCGGTGCGTAGTTGGTATAGGACGAAGCTGCGGGGGTTAGCGGAGCACTCGCGGAGGGTTGGCGGGGCTTACTCTTCGTTCTCGAGGAGCGACATGGCTGCCAGACTATATTATCATATTCGAAGTGGTAGATTAGGCTTTCAGACCAGCTGAACAAGTGTCATGAGGTCATGAATGCGAATGGAGTGAACGCGGTGGTGCATCAAGTGAGGTTGTTGGACCCTGCTTCTTGGCCCGAGCGTCACTTCACGCTACCCACACGCCGTCTTCTGACCTCATCGTCAAAACTTCTCTACGCTTTCAACTCACAGTACCAACGACACACGATGAACCTGATCGCCTACTCCGACTCAGAGGACTCTAGCGATGACGCGCCGTCCGTCCCCAAGCCCGCTGCAAAGCCCGCGCCAAAGGCTACTTTCCAAAAGGTCGTCGATCGCTCGAATCCAGGCAAGATCAAGCTCAACCTCCCCGGCGTATCTCGGCCACAGGTAGACAAGGACGACATTGAGTCGGAGGGTCCTCCGGCAAAGAAGGCGCGTATGGGGGTTGGTGCGTTCAGCGGATTCAATTCGATGCTGCCCGCGCCAAAGAAGCCCCAGGCCAATGTGGCAACCGACGAGCCAGCATTAGGCAAGAGAGGGCTAGGAAAAGGCTTGGGCGCTGGCGTCAACTTGAAAACGGGTGCAGAACCTGCTTTCAAGCGAGAGCCGAGAATATCGGAGGCGGAAGAGTACGATGAGAATGGCAATCTCTTGAAGAAGGAACCACTGCAGAAGGAGGATTTCAGGGCATTGCTGAATCTGCCTGCTCCAAAATCTGAGCAGAAGACTGAAGCTAAGCCACCACCTGTACAAGAGCATGAGATCAAGCAGATAGAGCCACTGGTCAAGCCAGTTGCGAGGCCGAAGTTCATGCCCTTGTCCGTAGGCCGCGGGAAGAAGAAAAAGCCGGTAGTAGCCAAACCAACAGCTCCAACCTCAAAAGTAGGCAAAGGCTCAGACTTAGCTCTAAGCACTTCTCCCTCGACCATCGAGACGAAAGCCCCCGCGAGGCCGAACGTCTCGCTCTTCTCAATATCACAAGACGCCGAAGCACCAGCTAGGACCGAACCCAATGGCACCTATCAGCCGTTGCTATATGGCGCAGAAGATGAGGAGGAATTCTCCATACCTGATGAGGCATTCGAATCGCCTGCACAAAAGCAACGTCCTACTGCTGCAGCTGCACCCCCAGCACCACATGATCTGACCAATATTGCATCAGAGCTAAAGCTTTCAGCAGCCGAGAGGCGGCAACTGTTCGGTCGCAAGGGACAGGGCCCGGATCTATCATCGGCGAAGATTGTGGAGTTCAATACCGACAACGAGTATGCGCACAACGAGTTGTTGCGGCAACAAGGCGAGACTGTACAGCACAATGCCCTCAGGTCCATTTCTGGCACGGGCAAGAATAGTCTGCGCAGCTTGGTCAATGTGGCGACGACGCAGAAGGATGCTTTGGAGGATCATTTCGCGCAGGGTAGGCGGAATAAGAGGGAGGCGGGTAACAAGTACGGCTTTTGAGGCTTTGTCCGTCGTTGATACATTGAAGACATGCTTCTTTCGATTTTTGAACACGATGCCAAAGAAATACTCCGTCTTCTACCTTTTCATATATCTTCGATTAATTGATACCCTTGTCTTGCTTCTTACCTCAGTCATGCCCGCTCGGTTTTCTCAGTCTGTGACAATTCGGATGCTCCGGTTATGGTTTTCGAATACCTTGTCATTTGAGTAGGTAGCTAGTACTTCACAAGCGTCCTTGTAGGAACGGGAGTTACTAGTATTCATAGGTATTTACTACTATTCTGCGCAAGCCGCTGCACAGCCTTCAACGGCTCCATAGAAATGGGCGTCGCATAAAGCCCAGGAACCCTAGCCGCTTGATACACCGTCTCACACCACTTTGCCTCCTTTTCCGCTTTCTTAGCTTCATAGTACTTCCTCGCGACCATGAGTGGCGTCAGACTTCCAAACTTCGCAACGTATCCGACTCCAGGTTGACAAGTATACGGCACGGACCGACATATGCAATCCGCATACCCGCCGAGCTTGCGATCCCACATGAAGAGTTGTTTAGGGTCTAGGTGGCAGTGTTGGCGGAGCAGCTTGAAGGTGTTGGATTGCAGGATCAGCATGCTCATCCAGTAGATTAGATAGCAGATACCGGCGCCGAAGGTATGAAAATCGAAGACGGGGTCGAACACAATGTCAGCGCAGATGTCGAGGAAGCCTTTCATCCCGGCCACTAGTTTTCTATCGTAGCGCTGCCCGTTTTTTTCGAAGACGACAAACCACTCATGGCCCCGCGCAGCTAGCGCTTGCGAGTCGTCGATTAATTTGTCGATGTCTTCTGGGGCGGCGCCGGCGGCGGAGAGTTTGTCCGTTCTCTCCAGGAGTCGTGGTATGCAGATGCAAATGTCTAAGAGTGCTACATATGGGTCTAGTTTGGCGGCTTTTTTTGTTACAGCAAGCCAGTCGGGCGAGTCTAGCATAGAGCCTTTTCTTACATGATAGCCGATGCTGAGCTGGATCAAGTGTTAGGGACGCTAAGAAGTGAATGACGTAGACATACGGAGTTGTATCGTATCGCGTGGAATATCTGCAAGCTAAAGCGAGACTTGAAAGATGACGGCCCGCGTAGTTTCAGAAGATGTAGAAGGCCTTGCACGTGGTAGAAGAAGCCGTGCCCATTACTGACGCCAACAAAGACCTGTCAAACGTAATCAGATAATTGTTAATTGTACTAGGCGTTTTGGAAGCCTACCTCATACAGCGTGAGTAGATACGTTGCCAAAAGCGTGTCATCCTCCATCGCAAGAGCCGGCGTCTGAATCGCGTTAAGCATTTGCGTCAGTGCACCGCCGTACAAGGATCGAGACCTGTTGACCAAAGTATAATTCCGATTGTTAACTGCAAGCTGCGCAGCAGCCAAGGCGTCAATTGCTGCTAAGAGCGCCGAGCTTGTTGCAGGCAGTGCGGGAAGCGTAAGCATCAGGGCCGACGGCGGTGGCATGGCAATCGCTTCGGTCTTCGGCAAATACAGATCGAGGAACGTCCCCGTGTATTGCACACGTTCAATCGCGATCGGGCTGACCTGTCTGATGATAGGAGCATCTAAAGGCATCCCCGGGTGGAGTCGCGCGACTGCACCTGTGTGAGACTCTGATGAATCCGGCTCCTCCAGACTTCGCTGGTTCGCGTACCGGTAGCGATTCTCGTCCTCTCTGATGATGGCGGGCCTCTCCGTCCGGTCATTGTCATTGAATTTGTGTAAGATAAACGACTGCGCTGGGCGATATCCAGGGCATTTCGTGCCGCGTCGAAGACACGTGTTGCACTCCGGCTTTGTCTCATCGCAGCGGACTTTGCGCTTCCTGCACTCGAAGCAGCCCTGTGAACGCTTCGGCATCGGGAAAGCGGAGGAACAGAGCCCCTAGAAACCCGGAAACAACAGGTTTCCAACGAATTAAACAGAATCGAGGTCAATGGCGCGTGAGAAGTTTCGGATTGAGGCTATCATCTGGTCATGATTTGGGTACCTGACAGTGCCGCTAACTGTGACAGATGCCAAGGGGTCAACGGCCGGCCAATCGAACAAGGCGAGATTCGTCCAGCCACTTATCCAACATCCTCGGACATTTATGTTCCGCCGTGTCTAAGTTTCTAATCGGTCGATAAGCGGGGGAGATAGCTGAGGGGTTTCTGCGAGGCATTTTGTTCATGACGCAGTCCAAATTTCGCGAAAGCAAAGAAACGTATCGGTGAGGTAAATGACTTTGAGGAAGGGAATTTTGATGAGATTGAAACTGTAGACATGACGAAAAAGTAGAACAACAAGAGACGGCGACTAAGTCTAACTTATAACGTAAGCACGTGATTGACGACAAGGAACATTTGGAGGAGCGCCGCAATCAGCCACATCGTGCAAACAGACTCTTTGCGAAAGTTGTATGAAGGTTCAAAATTGTCACAAAAGAGCAGGAAACACTTCAATTATATATTCTCTTCTACAACCCTTGCCGTCTCCACATCCTGAGTCAAATATGTGGTCCCGCCCGATTCGGGATAGTACTGCGAATACGAGGTCACATACCGGGCATGTTATGCGAATCCTTCCACACGACATCTACCATCCCACGCAAAAGAATCCATTTAGACCATCTTCAAGAAATCATTCGTTTGGCTTTAATCCATGTAACGGTATTCTGACACATATTACCCGGCGGAAACCAGATCACCTATTCAACTATCGTAACGTGACTTAATCCCATTTTAGAGTCGTGAGATATTTAACGTACTGTTAAGTCTGAATTTTTGTCGGTTACCGCCGTTACTGTGAGTATTATAATCCCTTCCGAATCTTTCAATGGCTCCAGGTGCTTTGTTAGAATGGCGAAGATCTTGAGGTAGCTCTTCGCCGTGCTGACCGAACCTTCATCAACGTTAGTATCATTTTCGCTTGAGGGAAATTTTCCGGACCGGACATCGGCAGCCATACCGGGTATGATAAGCTCGGAAACGAGTCTAAGTTCCTGCTGTCTAAAGAATCGTTATTGGGTGGTGTCACAGATAAGGATTGAAGCTCTTCAACAACGCGTTCTCGTTTCATGATTCGTCGCAGCCGCCGGTCCGGCCAAAACCGGGTCTTGTCACTCGCACGCTGACTGGCACGTCTGATAAGTAGACTCCGAAGATTTTTAAAGTCCCTAGCCCTCACTAGCCCTCCCGGACTAACCTCGCTCTCGGGATCCGTTGTGATGTATCATGTATCCGTATTTGCCTAACATCTGTTACACTGAGCTCGGAAGAGGTGAATGCTAGATTTGGCTATCTCCCTAAATCCGGTTTTGGTGTCGCCGGCATGTTGTTTCTACGATGGCTCGAACCTCTCGGTTGACGTTGCCTAGGATGTCCTCCAAACAAATGAAGCCAACCCCGGTTCCCACGGCTACTGCTGCTATCTTCGCGTGTTGTTCAAATCTCCGTGGGTGTTTTGGAATGAGCTATGAAGACTGCGGCCAGCTGCGCTAATTTCAGAGAAGACGCAGGGGAAACAGATCGCATTTTGGAGACTTTGCGCATTCCTATCGGGTTGATAAGCCCCAGCCTTTTAGTTGATCCTTCGACTGAGGCTTGCAATTTTGAGACAATTCTCTCAGAGAGCTGGGAGAGACCTGTGCGTGGCTCTTTACGGGCCCGCCGCGCCCTCTCGGTACAGTATCGATTACTCTTCAAGCAGTTGTTCAATATTCTTTCAAGCTCGCCGACGAGTTCTTTTGAACTAGCTCTTTTTTCAGGTGACATTTCGAAGTGGAAGATCCCCAAAACAAATCAACATGTCGACTAAGAATTTGCTGTTGTCATCATGTTCGCGTAGTCGGTCGAGCTGCTAATCCAGAAGTCAGCTTTCCGTGCAACCAGCTGTCTTTGGGTAGTAAAAACAGAATATTGGCACACCCCCTGCACGGACGTCTTCATCACTGCTCTTCGCATACCACCCGGGAATTCCAATGACTCCCGTTGATTAAAAAATTGCCCTCTTGATATCGTTGATTAGCATTCGATGAGTCCTCGATTCGTCTCTGAATAAAGGCTCCGACCCCTGCCACTCCGTGAAGGTACCACACGACGAATTCAAGAGACACGCATCCTATACTTCTATACACCATATATCGTAAGAAGCTCCCACTAATTGCGTAACATCCCGTTCGGGAGCGCGGTAGGTATCTGTCACTCCGAGGCCATCAATTGGAACACTGGATCGGGAATTCGAGCCGTGGAAGTCTACAAACCCAAAATCTGGTGTCTTCAGTAGGCTCACGTGGTCAGATTTGGAGTGATCTGCGACAGGATCGAACCTGAGTATATTCTCCGGCTTGAGGTCGCCATGCCTACTGTAGTTCCTTCGTAATGAGTCAGCCTCGATGCCTAAATCCTAGACTTTGTCTTTTTTTATTGGATTACTGTGAATTGTTTGCAAGCCCTGGGCAAGGCTGAGACACTGTTTCGACATCCAGATGGCTATTGCTTGCTCTCTCGGAGGATTTTGCGGATTTGGATAGAATCCCAGCCAAAAATCTTGGAGATTGTTGTCCACCCATGGAAATGCGAGGTGTATTTGCCCCTTGTGCCAAAACACAACCAGTAGTCTGATGAGATGTTCATGACGCTCGTCGTTCAATCATATCAAGGGCTTAACCTCACGATTACGTCGTTTCCAACCTTTGATTTGATTGTTTTGATTGCGAAATATGGCGTAGAATCCTAAAGGTTGTAAGTCTACTATTTGATCAAAAATTACGAGACTCATTCCGAAGTCCGCCGAATTGAAATGTGCCGATGAAAACCAACTTTACGCACAATGGAGGACCCGCCTTCATTCAAGGGGGTTGCCCTATGTGATCTGTACGTGACTCTTGTATCAATGGAGGAACAGCTCGGTCATCTAAAGCATAACGACGGACTATCTGTGATGTTTTGCAGCTAAACTGAAAGTATGGAGACCTAAACCACGATTGATAATTGTCAAAGAGGTCCCAAGCCGCGCATTTCTGTCCTTTCAGAGTGGTTGCCATCTCCATAAAGACGCACCCAAGGTCGTACCTCTTCGCGCGACTCATACCTCCGGGCAGCCTAAGTCTCTTTTCATCTAGCGACTTTTAACTAGCCTTATTCTTCCATAGCTTAACAAGTCTCTCTTTCTCTTGTTCAAGCTTCTCCCGCTCGATCTTCTCAAGTCTCACCCTCTCGATTCTCTCTTGTTCGCCTCTCTCCTCTCTGGCTAGCTCCTGCCTAAATTATTATCGAATGAGTAGCAGCTATCATGTTTAATATATTCTGTAAGTATTTTCTATCACTTAACTAGTCTTAGACTTGATTCAGTAATACCTTAGCTCTAGAAGCCTTAAGATATTACCCATTGTAGATAGCATACCCTCTTTTCGAATGAGTAGCGGCCATCATGTCGTCAACTCGCGGATTAACTTTTAGTTTTACAACCTTCCAATACCATAAAGTGCTCGGGATAAAGTATATTATCGGATTTTAGAAATGGGTCTAAGATACTAGATCCTAACAGGTGACAACATAAACTTAGGTACTAACGACACGGACAGTTCCAAGCCCATTACCCTTCCCCCACCGCCCGTATCGTTCTATCGCCGCGGCAAGATTACACTCAATGCATTCTTCCTCAACAAGAAACGCTACCTCTGAGCACCCGAGCAGAATCCATTGCTGTACCACGTTCGCTTCGAAGATATCAATCTCCACACCATTAATATCGTAGGAAGTGTGTCCAAGCATCTTTTTCTTGATTCCAGCTTGAGATACAAGGTTGCCGCATTTGGCATGTATCTCTGGATGGCACGACACAAGCCCTTTCTTCTTGATGAAGGCATCGATGGCAAATGCAGGCATGAGCCGCACTCTTTTCCCCTTCTGTCCTGTCGGTTCAGGAATTTCAAAATGAATCCTTAATGCAGAAGGTGTTTCTTTCACAATCACAGCCATGTCGTTGAACGACGGCGGCTCTTGCCATCCGAAAGCTTGCGCAGGTAGCACTCTCCCTGTATGCGCATCCACCATAAGCCGATAGGACTTTTCATGCAGTTGGATTTGGCCCGTAGTAATGGTGACACGGCCACCCAACTGGCCCCCAGACTCTCTTCCAAGCGTGCTCCAATACGCACATAGTCCGTTACTGCAGATGGCGCTAGTTGTCGAGTCATCCAATGATTGCTTGGAAGGTGCGCGTCCACAGAAAAGTTTTAAAGCGTCGAAAAGTGTCGATACGCTGTACCCATATGAATCCAGAGCAAAGTAGGGAGCACCGAGCTTTTCATGCCTATCTACTTTGGTAGAATCATCTCCAATATCCCGATGGAAGATAAACTGATTGGCATAGTACACTTCGAAGCCAAGCCGGGATGGTCCGAGAGGAACTGGGAGGTCTAAAACCGAGAGCATTTGCGCTACTCTAACGATGACTTCTAAGATCAGGACGAAGCAATACGTTTCTTGTGCCGCGAATGTACCCTCGCACACCGAACACTTGCACGTAATTTTGAGCGCAGATATATATGCTTCGTATCGTGCAAGTGCTGTGGGAACGTCAAGTTTGGCACCGTCGTCCATAGAATCTCGGAGAACGGCAAGCTCGGGGAACCACGCGATTATGTGTGCAACAAAGCCCCTTCCATATGAGTCGCCCTCGTAAAACCTCCAGCAGTGTCGGAATTCCGGGTCAATTGAATTTTCGGCCGTACCGATGGCCTTCATTATCCGCGCCAAACACCCAATAGCACCTCCTAGGGCGCGCCGGTTTTCAAGGAGTCTTCTAAAATCAGTTCCGAAGGCAGATTGTAGTGCATTAGACCACGACGTACGCCCAGCAACGCATGCTGCGCCGTAGCGTTCATACTGTTCTTGTTGAATCACTTTCGTGACATCGGCGAGCCTGTAGGTTCGGCCAGTGGTCTGGATATGAGTTAGGTTTTCGTCCGTGGTCTGCTCATACACGACTAGTATCTGTGCTTCCTCATCGTCAAGGTGATTCTGGTATAGAACACAACCGTTCGAAAGTGTGATCCGAACAGACAATTGGAAATGCCACTCTGCAAAGGTGGCGATCCAACCGGCATCCGCATTGCCAATGATTGTAATCGAAGACAGCTCGCCGCGTGTGATTTCTGAGATGGCAAGCAGGGCTTTTGCCAAACTCTCAGGACTGGAACAACCGCGTATTTTGGAAAAGCTTCCCTGGAGAGGCTCGTATCCGAGTCCATGGATACCAGGGTGAAGTGCCATAAGCTTCTCCGCTTTCTCTGGAAAGGTCGTTGGAGACAAAATCCCATTGCTAACCTCCAACAAATCCTTCCACTGTAGTACCGACGGGCGCAGATTCTCTGGGGCTCGGCTGGTTTGAACCATCTCGACAAGGACTTGTGCAGCAGTATCAGTATCGTAGCACTCGCATAATGAAGCACAGAGCGCTAGACATAACTGCCCTTCCTCTGTCCTGCCCATGATGCGAACCAGGTGATTCACGCCAAATCCGAACGATAGTGCTGTGCCAATGCTCTGGAACGAGGGCAATTTTAGCAAGGCGTCCGTCATTTGTTTCCGGCCTGCGGTAGACATTTGAAATTGTGCCCCGAGTCTCTGGCCGATCACGACCGTATAAGGATCAACGCCGGCAGCCGATACCCGTGATAGAACCCCAACAGTTGAGGTAAATGCTGTAGTGACCAGGCCGGTCCAGCTGACCTGGCCTTGCGTTGAGAAGCTGCGTGAGATGGATGAGGACCCATCACCGATGGATGTAACTCCAGCCATTTTTGCTCATAACATGAGGATTTTGAAGTAATTGTTATTAACCAAAGAATGGTAGAGAAGCTGCAATAGATGTTGATGAGGTTTCGTGTCTTTAAGTCTCTAGGATACGAGTCGTTTCAGCCTGACGTGCTTACAGATCCAATAGCTTGGCAGATAAAGTGGTCCGCGAATCGCCTTACAAGGCCGAATCCGTACCGCTTTTCGAATTGCCCCTAAATTAGGACCTATTACCTCTAGTAGGGGGTGCATCCCCTAATTAGGGGTGATTATGACGTTAATTGGGACGTCTATTACCCTAAACCAGGCCTCCCTTCTCGTTTTGGGATAAACTAGCCTACGAGAGCGTCGTATTTAGTGTGTCATAACCGAAATCCTTGGTATACCATCACAAAACCTTCCCCCTATATAAAATACCACCAAAATAGGGTTTTCTCGCGGTTTTTAGGTTAGAATAATAGAATTAAGGCTATAAATTATAAGCTAAAGCCAATATAGAGCTAATTTTTAGTATTAAGATTCGGTGTTTTAAGAATGCCCAGCTTCGGTTATGACACACTAAATACGACGCCCTCGTACCTATAAGCTGATTACATGGAAAGCTTATAGCCTGACTTCATCGTTCTAGAGTGCATCGAAGGTCCCCCTTGACCATCTGGCCAAGTATGTGAAAACACAGCATAAGGAGGGATTTTGTTGTCGCCAATCAAATCTTATAAACAAGTAAGCTTGTAATCGCCGCTAGACCCTAGGAGTCGCATGGCGTCGTGGACGCAAACTCAGCCTTGTGTGCGATGGGCTCGAAATGTCGATAGCGGAGAGCAGCCGTTCGTTCGCCTGTTCGGTGTAGCGGTTACCGCGATTGGGTGCAATTACCGGAGGTTTGAACATGTCCGGTAGCGTAGAGGAGGCAAAGTCGGAAGGGCGACGGTGTGATAGGTAGGTCGCGGGACAGGCTGCGCTTTGATTAAGTGAGGGGGAGGGCGTAGCCCAGACTGTAGGCCAAGGCTCATACGTGTCTGCATGTAATTCAGCCAACATTTGATCATATGATGCAGAGAGAGGCGGCATGAGAGCAAGGCTGGCGGAATCTTTCCTCGTCACCATGGCACTTACTCATATCGTTAATCCTTGGCGGCTGCCACGAGTCATGCAACAGATCCCCCACCTCAAGCCTCGGCTTCCGTCATCCTTCACATATCCGAGCCCGCGAAAGCGATTCGGAAATAACTAGTCGCCATTGAATCGGATGGAACTTGATTGCGGCCCGTTCCACGTCCTCATAGCAAAGAAAAAGCGTCGACTACGTCGTGCTTAGAAAAATATCCGTTATGAAGAAGCCGAGGTACTTCGAGCCATCATGTCAAAGTCTGCACTTCCCTAGTAACCTCTGTGCGCCTAATATCGCCGGGACGAAGACCAGAAATAGGAGACGCAAACCAATTGACGCCGCTGAGTACTGAGAATCAGCATCTGAAACTTATCACCGACCTTTTTGAGAAATACCGGTAGGAAAAGCTTGCGAGGAGGAATAGTACTGAATCAGCAGGATTCGCTTTGAAATCCATGTGCTTTGAAATCATCTCCGAGCCTACCAAGTAGTGTGCATATTACGGTATTCGGATTTATGAGTATACAAAGGGGTAACAAGACATACTAATAACATGCCTTAGGCCTCTGATACCGACCAACCGACCACCACACCTGACACCTTCGCACCACCACAATGGCACCCCAAAAGACTCGCCAATGGATCCTCGCCAACCCGCCGATGAAAGACGTAGTCCTGGATGGCGACGATGCAACTTTCAAGCTTGAGACCACCGAGCTGCCAGAACCAGGACCAAACCAAGTCCTTGTCAAGACGCTGTAAGACCCCCTCTTTGTACACATCATCCCAACAGCAATTTTGTTTCTGCGTTCTAATGTACTCTGGACGAAATTACCTTGTGTCAGCTCTATCATGTTGTATTCCTGCTACGCAACGACCACCATACATATCCTGACTACGTTCAAACGAACAGCACTAACAACTCCATCTATCCTTCTAGATACCTCTCCAACGACCCCGCCCAACGCGGCTGGATACAACGCGACATGGACCCAGCCCGCCTCTACACCTCGCCCGTGACCCAAGGCACCCCCATGCGCGCCTTCGGCATCGCCTCGGTAGTATCCTCTTCCACGCCGCACCTCCAACCGGGACAACTCGTCAACACCACAACCAACTGGGCCGAATACGCCGTCGTCGACGCGGCCACCTGCCGCCCCATTCAGCCCGACGAGCAAACCGGGCTCCGCGCAACCCACTTCATCGGCGCGCTCGGCGGCCCTGGCCTAACGGCATACTACGGGCTTGTGGACGTTGTGGGCGCGAAGAAAGGCGAGACAGTCGTGGTGAGCGGGGCCGCGGGCGCGACGGGGAGTATGGTAGTACAGATTGCTAAACATATTGTTGGGGCGGGGAGGATCGTTGGGATAGCGGGCGGGGAGAAGAAGTGTCGGTGGGTAGAAAGCTTGGGGGCAGACATATGCGTCGACTACAAGTCTCCTACCTTTGAACAAGACCTGATCCAAGCCACAGAAGGCTATGTGGACATCTACTTCGACAATGTCGGGGGCTCCATCCTAGATCTGATGCTTACGCGCGTGAAGCGCTTTGGCCGAATCGCCGCGTGCGGATCCATCGCTACGTATAACGATCCCGGGTCGCAGGGCATTAAGAATTGGTACGAGATTATTATTAATAGGATGGAGGTCAAGGGGTTTATTGTGACGGATGCGGTGGCGGCGGGGAAGACGGGACCCTGGGTGCAGACCATTGTTGAGAAGGTGAAGGAGGGCAAGATCAAGATTGGGGACGAGAGCGAGACGGTAGTGCCGACGAAGTTTGAAGACGTGCCGAAGACGTGGATGATGTTGTTTAGGGGAGGGAATCAGGGGAAGTTGGTTATTGAGATTCTGGCGTGAAGAAGTGAGATGAAGGACTGACTGATTAGAATCTGCATAATTAGTAGTACGATGGTAGAGAGAAACAGGTCGTTAGCCGACTGCTAGTATACGCTCTCCCAAACTCTGCTCAAGCCCAAATCGTCAATTCCCCCCTCCCCTAAGACTCAACACGTCCTACCAATTCCCCCCAACCAACCCCTCAAGCTACCCCAAACGCCCTGCACGTGACGCTCGGCGGATTCCTTCTCCGAAACACCCCTCAATCCTTCCCAAGTCGCACACTATATGCACATGCACGTGGATATCACGCACGCTATATGTGAACCGCCTCACACGCAATATGCATACGTGCGTGCATAAAACGTCGCGACAGGATCAGCGCCCTCCCCTTCCCCGAGTCCAGTCGACCTTCTTATCGCGTATACTGCATGTACATTATACATATACATGCGCTTCTGCAGGGTTGTGATAGATGGCGCACGTGCGACGGGACCAAGGGTGGATAGCAGTGAAGCTAGTGTCCGACCAATATCAAGATACTGCGGTAGATTAAGACGGGGGGATAGGATGGAGATGCGAGGGTGTTTATCTTGATGGAAAGGGTAGGGTGTGGAGAGCCGTAGAGCTGAGGAGAGCGTGGGGTAGATGGGAGGGGATGGGAAGTGCTGCGAGTACGAGGTTGTGTGTGGGAGCGGCATGGCGCATTCGTGCCCGCATCTTGCGCGAACTCTAGATCGTCCCGCCATGTACCCAAGCGCGCCTTACGTGCAATCTCACCGGCCACACTTCGCAGAAATACACCCCATTTATCCGGTGCCTTTACCGCTTTACCCGCTCTTCCTTACATTGGCAAGAAAGCCGCCCCGCCAATCCACAGAAAGGCAAACGACGGTCATGAAATGAGCCGTCACCGCTGCCGCACACGGGCTAGACTTGAGATAGAAGCTTCGAGAAGACGACGCCAATGCGACCGGTGGGAAAACGCCGCATTGGTTTCGTTATCCAGGGACAGATCGCGGGTGCTAATGCGAGGGGCAAGGCAAAAGGTCGTGTCCGTCCCCACCGCACGCCCTGCACGTAAGACGCGCCACTATCCATCCCAACGGAAGCCACAGTCGCTCTTAATCGCTGGCAGAATACGAGTCGCGCAGTGTGGAAAAGTGGTTGAGCTTGGAGACCAATGCTCCGGTTGCACAGGGGCGTACGCATGCATGGTGGTCTATCTGGTGCCTTGCGAACGCACTATGCGAACGGTCTCTCTCTAGGCGTAATGTACGAAGGGAGCTTCCCGTGCCACGGGACCTTAGATCTGGACATCCTGGCCTTAGTTGAGGGCGTCGTTATTTATTGCTCTGGTACCGCACCCGCTTCTTGATACTTTGTTCCCTCTCCCTCTGTTGAGTTACGATTCCTGCGCTCGGCTTACTTACGCTTTCAATCAATTATTTTGACAATAAGTCGCACTCATGGGGATTAACGTGCCCACCGTCGACCTCAACGATGGCAGCAAGATGCCGCAAGTCGGTTTCGGGCTGTGGAAGGTGGACAATGCGACCTGCGCGGATCAGGTATATGAGGCGATAAAGGTCGGATACAGACTTTTCGACGGTGCTTGCGGTACGTATCTGTTTATTCACCATCTTCCATTCAACAGGGAACAGAACCCTCTACGACTTTCTCGATTCGCCTCGATGAGGTGGCGGTATTGCTGCGGGACGGTTTCCCAAAGCTCTATATCGACTCGTCATAGACTCCTCGCATAGCAGTGGAGGCGCTCAGGTAGCTGCAACTCGACCGGCCATCGACGCCTGGCTAATCTGCCGGGGTTACCGAGCTTCTCTTTACCTGCGCGTGGCCTTGCGAGGTGTTGAAGTCGGCCGGTAGTCCCGAATATCCGGTGGACCATGAACCCTTGCCCATCGGGAATGTTAGCGCCGATCTCGGAACGTCCTTGCTAACTCTTTTCTCAGACTACGGGAACGAAGTCGAGTCCGGGCAAGGCGTTGCACGCGCCATCAAAGAAGGCCTCGTAAAACGTGAAGACCTCTTTATCGTCTCCAAGCTCTGGAACTCGTTCCACGACCCCGAACAAGTCGAGCCCATTGTCAGAAAGCAGCTCGCAGACTGGGGCGTCGATTACTTCGATCTCTACCTCGTCCACTTCCCCATCTCGCTCAAGTACGTCGCGCCTGAAGTGCGATACCCACCGGGGTGGTACTACGACGGCGAATCCCAAGTCGAGCATGGCAAGGCGTCGCTCGAACAAACATGGAAAGCTATGGAGGATATCAAGAAGAAGGGCCTTGCTAAGAGCATTGGTGTGTCGAACTACACGGGTGCATTATTGTTGGATCTGTTTACCTATGCGAGTATCAAGCCGGCCACGCTGCAGATCGAGCACCATCCGTACTTTGTACAGCCGAATCTGCTGAAGCTTGCTGCGCAGCACGACATCAAGATTACCGGGTACTCGTCGTTTGGGCCGTCGAGCTTCATCGAGTGCGATATGAAGATCGCAGCGGATACGCAGCCGTTGCTTACCCACCCGGTCATCGAGGGTATTGCGAAGAAGCATGGCAAGACTAACGCGCAGGTGTTGCTCCGGTGGGCGACGCAGAGGGGCATTAGCGTTATCCCCAAGAGTAATTCCCCCAAGCGATTGACGGAGAATCTGGATGTGACCGGCTTCGATCTGAAGGAGGATGAGATCAATGAGATCTCGGGGCTTGACAAGAATTTGAAGTTCAACGTGCCGACCAACGTAAGTCTCATCGACTTCTTGTAGTTTGCGATCGATGCTAACGAATCCAAAAGTACGGTATCCCCGCCTATGTCCTCGCTTAAGCGCGCGATTCCTCGTCTTCGCCGAATAGGTCTGGTGAATGCGGCAATATACTGGCAGGCGTGATGGTTAATAGGCGGCATGGGGCGATAATGCATTTCGGCTATTGCTCATGAAGAGGACTGGGACCTCGTAGCGAACAAGCGTGTTCAATGGCTCTTTGTTGCTGTTAACTTCTGCATCTAGATGAGCCCTTTACCATAATTGATGCAACCCATCATGCCGTGCAATGTAGAACCACGCGTTCAAAACCGAGAAGCCGCCGTTGCAGAACGACAATATCCATCCTCAAGATCCCGCTCGGCACGCTAACTCCTACAAGTCTCGCCTAATCATTGTCACTGCTACACAACGTTCCCCTCCTTCCTCATCATTCGCTCGGCCATCATTAGAAAGCCCTAAGCTCGATGATGAGCAAGCAAGCTAGTGCCGATCAAGCATTGGTTAATCTAGTCTTCATAAAAAGGATCTCCCTTCAATCTTTGTGCAACAATGTATTCGGATCCCCCCATCCTGTTTCCGGTCACATGCCCGGCACCTGACAAGAGACATCCACTTTACCGCTTCCCACATTAAGCGGGGACTTGCTGAGGATCTTTCAAGACTGCATCCACTGTACATATCCACGATGAACTCGCAGCATCATTGCTTCGAACTTGGTGAACCGCCTATTGACGTGTGTCGGTCGATTTTTCAACGCCATGTTTCTAGTGCGGCGAAGGATCGGCATGCAAATCAAGATTCCGATATCCGATTATCGCGAGATCGCGATCCGTGACGTCGACGCGTTAGGAAGCGCCGGAACCACGCGGACATACCGGAACGTTAGGACCAGCCCAGTGCGAGCTACGAGAAACTTTATCCAACTGTGTGTTGGGTGCGCTTGTGCAGCCGCTTATTGATCAGAAGGTGCATGCCGATTATTGATCAGAGTACATAACCCCTTCACTGGGCGTCGCGCACCATTCTTTGTCAGTTTACGACCTCTCGCCCTTACAACTGAAAGTTCTTGCTATTTGCCCGGACGCAATGGCTTTTTTGGATGCGCAGCAGGGTCGGTGAGTGTTTCCGTTGGCTGCGGAGGGTTGTCAGCTGTCGGCAGCGTCCCAGTTTGGAGATGTTGAAGATGGGTATTAGATGTCGGAGAGGTTGCGTTTGTAATGGCGCATGCGAAACTCGGTCCAAGGCTGATATCAAATGCAGAGCCCTCGCGGTTATTCTCTCCACGATGTCCCTACTCGCACACATCGGTGCATTCATCGTCATCAAGGCCATCCTCCCAAGAACATGGAGCGGTTCATGGCATACGTTCTATGACCTGTTCGCAGCTGTTGCGAGTTGGACCGGAATTATGGGCGCTGTTGATGTAGGTGCTTTTCGCATCCTGTAGAAGCTGAGCCTTTCCCTCGGGAACATTTACAAATCGAAGCCCTGCTGACGTGTGCGCAGAGGCAGCCTGTTGTGTTCTCGGTATACACAGTTGTGCACGCAATCACTTTGACGATGATAACCTGCGTTTTACTTCTCAACGCATTGCCCACCACGATAGCGTCGACGATCCCGCTCCTCTCACAACTGAGATATGCCGAAGACCTGGAGAGGAGTATGTGTCGAGAAGAGGGCTTCGGATGGGACGAACACTGGCTTGACCAGTGCAGATCTGCCTTCGCGATACTTTCCACGGGAGCCATTTGGGTCGGATCGGCGATGGTAGCCGTGCAGTGGTGGGCTATATCGGAGGTATGGAGCTGGGCTGGGTCAGAGTGGAGAATGAGGGGAAGCGAAGAAAGGCTTGTGAATATGGAAAAAGCTGCATACGCGGACAAGAAGCAGGGGTAAGAATTAGATAAGAGGTATCAAACACAAAAAGAAGGATCCAAAAATGGCGGACCGCCGAGGGCACCTGATCGACGTTGGTGTTACGATGGCATCATGTTGAGAAATGCCCCAGTGATGGTGAACTTGTCGAAGCAGAAGGAGCCGTTTGTGCTACGCTCGGGGCGAGCGAGTGCGGAACGGTTCCGTGGTGTCTCCAAAACGCCTTTTGCTTGGTCTTGGTAGTGCACCGGGAGATCGATGGTGGATTGCTGCTCAGTGGCGCCTGTGCCGTTTTAGCCTGGGGATCACAACGTACGCCACCCAACTCTATCTCAACGCGGTCCGGGCAGGGTTACTCACTATTCCAACAAGTCTCCCTTATACATAGCCGGCCTTTGGCCTTCTCTGATGGGTCTTCACTCTCTCCAGCAGCCGGGTTCCTCCAGAACTGGAACCGTTTGCACTCGGTATTGTTGTTGAGATAGCGCGTATACGTTCGTATCATCCTATACCCGCAGCTGTCGCAGTCGCACCCACACTCACTCCAGCCTTGGATGCAACCGTCATGCATGCACATCCTCTTCGTGTCGCTCACCCACTCGTTTTTTCCGCCGGGTCCGGTCCGTATGACCCTCGCCAGTCGGCTGACATGCCACGAGCAGTAGAATGGCGGGAGTTCAACTACCTCCGGTCTTGGGGCACCGTTTATGAACGACAGCGGAATGCAAGCCGGGCTGCTTGAGGAAGCGAAGGTCTTGGTGGGGTAGATATTCTTGCAGAGAATACATCGCAAGTGGCTCGGATTGTCGTCCGGTCGCGCTCGATATCTTTCGACGGCGAAGCGAGCGCAGTTTGAGAGCGTCTTGTTCCTGAGTTGGGGTAGTGCGGGGAGCGCGTTGTTCAAGGTGGGATGCGTTAGCTTCAGTGAGAGGATGGCGTCCGGTGGAAGATAGTCCTGGATCTCGAGGAGAAGCTCAATAGGAAGAGTAAGAAGAGGTGCCATGCGGCGTGTTCCACGGTGCGTGCTCCGCGGGCTGCGTCCGAGTGCTGGTTGATTTTCGAGGATATCACGGTTGTAGGCGAGGTGGAGGAGGGAGCTCGAGGCGTGCAATGCAGAGCAAACGAGCGTGTATCCGGCCAGCTGTATTCGTGGTCGTGTGAGTCTGCCGTACCCGCGACTGCTCAAGGAGGGAAGCTACGGCCAGTTGACTTGCGGCAAGCGGCGCTGCTCCCTCGCCCGCGGGTAGACATTGCCCGTTGCCGCAATCCGCCCCAGAAGCCATGCTGATGTGAGGGCATCTTCCTGAATACTGAAACGCCGGGACTGTGGTTTTGTAGTGACTGTGACTGTTCCTGGATCCACGCAACAGGAATGATGGAAGCCTTGCAGTCTTGCTTACCCAAGCAAAGGGTCCATTTCCGTGAGCGTAAACGGCATGTGTAGTATGAAGTCTTATTTCTGAGTCCGCTTCTTGAGACAAGGGGCGCGTGATGATGAGCATGACATGACTGGAACGCCGTTGGTACATTTGTCACAGGGAGCCGCTGTGCCAGCGCGACGCAGGTGCAAGACTGGCGTGAAGAGAACAAACGGAAACAAAGAGTTGCGTGCGCCTCCATCTGGCCTCAAAAACCGTTCCCGGGGAGTTGTATTATGGGCCAAGGCGCTGGTTAGTCGTCTGAAGTACGCGCGAGGGATTACCGACCAGGGTCATCACAACCGGCTTAGGGCGGCCCATGAGCTCGCCGGAGGCTTGACGACGGACGTGAGCCCGGCGTATATTACATCCAACGCCCGACAGCTGCTGGATCCAGCAAGATGACAACAACAACGGCGAGGCACCCCATGCGGCCGGATCCCGTGCGATACGAGGACCAGAGGCTGATATTTCTACGACCGGGACCATGACCATGCTGACCAAGACCACGACCAAGACCACGACCAAGACCATGACTATGACCATGACACTCGCACACTCAAGGATATAGCAATGCGACCAAATACGACGCCAGCCTGGCATGCGGCATCGTACGCCGTGCCGTCTTCCGTGTGTGCGAACGGCTGGTCTGTCAGCAGCGTTTGCAGCGTTCGCAGTGCTAGCTGTGCTGGGCTCGTCAATCACAGAAGCGCTGCAACCGCAGAAGGCGTAGCGTGCATATCCAACTCCATCCGGTATGAAAGCCGTGCACCACCGCTCTCCCACCTCTACCAGATATCGCCGTTTGCTCTGCCGTCCAAGTCACAGGATCGTCAGCCAGCACTGCGACCATCACGGCGACCATCACCCTCACGAACGCGAATCACCGCGTCCACGATGATTGCTCCGCATGCGGAGACGTGCGATGATGGAATGGGGACGCCACGAGCTGGAGAGCACGCTCTGCGCGTTTGCGAAATTTCCGTCGCCAGCAGATCCTCATTGCAGAACCCCGCCGGATCGCAGCGATGGCCAGTCCAGGTGGGTAGCATTGATCACACTGCCAGCCACGACAGCATTCTCCTGCCGAAGCAGGGCGCCAGCAGCAGCGGGCATTGGCTGGCGGTAGGCGTAGGGCCGGGCAGAGGTGGGGTGTGCAGATGGGCGTCCGCATGCATTCTTTTTCTGGGATTCTCTGCAGCAGCGTGCAGCAGGGCAGAGCCCTTTGCAGCTCCGGCCGGGGGGCGATGGAGAAGATGGAGAAGAGGCTGCATGTTTGTTTGTGCGTGTTTACAGCACCATGGGGAAACATTGATATCAGACGGTAGCGCCCACGGACGGCCGCCCCACCTGCAGACGGGAAAAGGAGACGGCACGATTTCGGGCGATTGCAGCCAAGCCAGGTCTTGGACGGCGAACGAGTCCCGGGCGACGGCTTTCGCTACCTAAGCGGTGCGCTGCATGCTCTGCAGCCACTGCATACACAGATATCCCGCACGCCGTGGCAGGCAGTAGGTGCTAGGCGGTAGCTGGCCGAGAGGGTTGCAGGCGCCTGGCTCTTCAACGTCATCTGCAGAGCCTGCCCGCTTGGCCCGGCGCCGGTAGATGGCTGGCCCGCGCGGCTTGGATGAACATACCGGTAGAGTCAGACTCGACGAACGGGCGACAGCGAGGCTGCCGGTGGACCCTTGGAAAAAAACGGTGGTGAGCGAGCGGCGGGAAGCAAGCCTAATTGCGTGCGTCGGTCGTGGGTCCATGCGAAATTTGGAGTCTGAGCGCTCCGTCGATATTTAGTTAGGCGGGCCCCCTTGGTCGTGGTGAGCTTGCCTCTTCGTGTCTGCATCTTCTTCCCTCTTCCCCCCCCCCCCTCTCCGAGACTCTGCTGCACTCACTCGGCTCCTTCACCGCAAGGGAATAGCTGAGCTGTCGTTCCTTCGTGCGCCCGCGAGCCCGTCCTGAAGGCTCCCGTTGCCCGGTAAGCCTTCACCAGTGACGCCCACGGAAAAACTCCTCGGCCTCGCTTTCGCTGTGCTGCATAGCAGCCGCCGTGTTTGCATGTCACATCAACCACACCGAACTCTCGCCTGTCTGCTGCAATTGCGTGGACTCGTGCTAACGTTGCGAGCAGTGTGGCTTCTGCGTCCGGAAATTTTCGTCTCGGCCGCTCTTCTCGGTTGCGATCCCTCGACATCTACCGCCGAGCTGCCCGCCCGCGTCTCGCTCTCCGTCATGGCCTACTACAACGACCCCTCTGCTCCCTGGCCCGCCCCCGGGCGCCAGCCCTCGTGGGAACAGCCGCCGCCGCCGTCGCGCTCAGGTACGGGACCTGCATGTTTGCGCCCAGCAGGCAGTAATAACACATGTGCAGGCGCAAGCTCGACAGTCAATCGCGAGGAAGCCAATGCCTTCGCATCCCAGTTTGACGGTATGTCAACCGCAAATGTGTTGAAGCGGACTTCATGTCTCGGCTCGCCCGGACCATGGAACACTAGCTGACGGACAACTGCAGAAGTCGACCGCGCCACCGACAACCTCGCAAAAAGCGGGGCTGGAAAGGGGTTCGGGATCCCGCCCGTGTACGGCCGCCGCGAGTCGATGCCCGTCATGGCCGCTGGTGCCGGTGCCGGTGGAGGAGGCGGTGGTGGTGGCGGCGGACCGCGCCAGTTCAACGACTATGGTACGAACCGCAAACACGCGCTGGAACACGGGAGACTGACGGAAGCAGACCCGCGCATGGGCGGCGGACCGCAGCGCCACCATTCCGTCAGCGAATACGACGGATCGCGATCCCACTCGGCGTCCAACGTCCAGGGCTTCTACCAGAACCAGCGCTACGCCCCCCGCCCAAACGACGCCGACCAGATGGCCCAGGCGAAGCGTCGCATGGCGGCCCAGCGTGAGCGTGAGCTGCGCAACTACCATCAAGAGCAGCAATATCACAGAAGTAAGGACTCGGAATCTGGGCAACAATAGAGGCAGGACGGAGGTTAACTAGGGTAATGCAGATGTTTCTGGCTCCAAATCCGATCGCTCGATGAGTCCTAATGCGATGAGTGAAGATGAGCGCCGCGAGCTCATCGCCCGCCAGCACCGCGCCCTGTATGGCGAATCCGCGTCTCTGTACAATAGCAACAATCCCACTTCGACCCAGGACGTGCGGGTCTCTGGTGCCGGCCGTGGTCAATCCCCCCTGGCCTTTGACCCGTTCGGCATGCAGACGTCCAATGCCTCCGGCGAGAGCTCGGTCCAGATGCCCCCACGAGGTGACAAGGATGCCACCGGTGGAGCTCAGGAGGCCCGTGCCAACAACTCCTCCCCTGCCTCGAACCAGGCTCCAAACTTTGGCCTGTTCGACAATACCCAGCAGGCCAGCCGCACCTCTAACTCGTCCCCTGGCGGATCCCCTCCCCGTCAAGGATCCAAGGCCAACGGATCTAGCGTTGCTCCCATCGGCACCCGCCCAACCGCCAACCAAGGTCAACCCGCCGGCGCTTCCATGGGCAAGCGTGCGACGACTCCCCTCCCGTCGCCGCTCAGCTACAATTCATACAATGCCAACGAACAAAATTCTAATGCCACCACGTCCGCCTCCCTGAACCAGTCCTCGACGGCCACGGACAAGGGTGTTGGTATGTGGAACAAGGGCCCCTGGGGTAATGCGCCCTCTCAGGGCGTCCAAGCCTCGGTCTGGGGCTAAGCGACATATCCTTTTTGATACGGGAGTTCGATGCACCATCCGGAGTTTCTGCATTTCAGGTGTCCCGGGCATATCACAGTGATCGGTCTTCCAAACTGGGCGGAGCAGGTATTCTGGGCGGTCGGTGGAAAATTACCCCTTGGGAGAATCAGCATGTTATCGTAGGGCAGGCGTGTTTTTTGCATCTGAAGCGCGCGGGATTCTGAAAAGATGATATACCTTGAACTGGCGGCTATACCGGGTGTTTCTACGTCGGACTTTCTAGGCATGGGTAATTTCGGTTGGGATGCTGGTGGGAGTTTTGCGGGACGGCTTTGACCCTTTTTTTGTCCTTAGCTATCACTCCTCTGGACTGGGTGGCCTTTGGGTCGTGGAGTCGGACTTGGAGGCTTCTTGCCTTTCCGTCTCTGATTCTGGCTCAGGTGATTCTACCTATGTAAAATGGCTTCGGCAATCACGGATGTTAATGGGAAAATACTTTTTGCGCGATAAATGTACCTTTTGCGTGATGCAGTCTTCATCTCACTGTCTCTAGTGGGGCGGCAAGGCCGTCGCCGAGGTCATTTCAGCTAGGGTTGAAGAGAATCGGAATAGTCTGAAGGAAGCTGGAGCGTTAGGAGGGAAATGGGGCTCTCCTCGCGCGCTTCTCTTTCATTTTCTTGAAGAACATCATAAAACTAATTGGCTGCTCAGTCGCAACATTGGAGTCCACCAAGCGACATGAGCATCAGCGTTTGGAGTGAACAATCCGGC
This sequence comes from Darksidea phi, assembly GCA_030770425.1. Lineage (NCBI taxonomy): Eukaryota > Fungi > Ascomycota > Dothideomycetes > Pleosporales > Lentitheciaceae > Darksidea > Darksidea phi. The sequence continues at coordinate 66,420 of JASJFT010000105.1, forward strand.
ACGTGACGTCCGTGCGGCTCTTTCCCGAATTAAGCGAGGGCCCCGGACTTGGCTCGCGCTAACCCTGACCTCTCTGGACCCCAGCTCGACTTTCTAGAAGCGTGGCCTTTTAGTTCCGACTACATCAACGAACCCTCCCCCGATCCACTCCCGCCTTCAACATCAACCAACGTCGTACGGTCTGTTTAGTTTATTTTCGGGTCTTTGTGAAAAAGAATATCATGGTGAGTTTACGGGATTTGCGTGGGGTTGGGTAGGGAGAGGGGAGGGATGGGATGAGGGAGAGGATGGGACGACGATGAGCGTGAAGATGCGCATGCGGCGTACGGACGAGACCGAGGGAGTGCGAGTCCAATTATTGCTTCGGCAATCGCAAGACGCGCGCCGTCTCCCGCCTCCCATCGTCACGTCTCCGCATCCATCGCCGTTCGAAACCCTCCCCTCTCCACTTCTACCTCCTTCCCAGCATTCCTACATAACCAGCATCATCAAGCTAACACACGAACTGCAGTCTTCACCACGCGCCACCTCCCCTGCCAACAATGCGCAGGGCTCCACGACGGCGCGCCAGGCTTCCCCGAAGCCGCCGGGCGGCCCTGCGACCGTGATGCGGAGGAAGGCTGCTGCGGATCGCGCTGAGAAGACTGCCAATCAGAGGCCGAGCTCTACGAGGGCTGCTGGTGCGGGGGGTAGCTCGAGCACTATGTTGAGTAAGTATTTACCCGGGTGCTGGAATGGGGATGGATGAGATGCGGGTGAACACAATGGGGTGTGGATAGGGCGAGTTGGCATAAGATGGCTGGAGGGGGTGGAGGAGAATGATTCATTGGAAATGGACTTTTGATGGATTGTTTGCTAATGGAGTTTCTAGGGCTCTACACTGATGAATCCCCTGGCCTGAAGGTCGACCCCGTTGTGGTCATGACTCTATCTGTCGTTTTTATCTTCAGCGTTGTTGCTCTCCACGGTACGTCAAACCCCTTCCAACCGTCTCTCAAATCTAATGAAATTCGCAGTCATCGCCAAGGTCGTGCACCGCTTCTCCGCATAATCTCCATATTACCACCATTCCAACAATCTCACTCCGCGATACTCGTTGGTCGGCGCTCTGCAGCAGCGACACCATATCACACAACTTCGAACCCCCGACTCCCTCAACATCTCCCTTTTCCTTCCGACTCTCTGAATGGCTAGTGGCTTGGACAAGAAAAGTTCTGCGCTCGATGGTATCGAGATATTTTGATATACATTTGCAATGGCGGACTGGAGCTGTGTCTGGGTAGGATAGGGTATCTTGCATGGTGTATTATAGCGTTGCAATGCAATTGAAAAGCTTCAGAGTTGGTTTTGTGGAGCGCTTTTTGATACTGACGGTATGCCATAGATATAGAGGGGTTTCTTGATATCAGGACCCACCTTGGATTCGGCATATGGAGCTCACAATGCTCATCTAGAGGTGTCTTAGCATCTGTCATCCTTAGTGAGAGAACACACCGTCTTGCAATCTGCAACGTACTCTATACCGAAGAGTTACGCATGTATCAAACTGCTAACTATAACTATAGTGCAGGATTACATGCTTTTTACATACTGTATACAACAATGCAACGAGGACCAGAAGAGTTTAAAAAGACACTCGGCTCTTACCAACAACCCCACCCTCATCCTTAACATGAACACCACTCGCCCTCCCAACGCCACCCCCTCGTTCCACATCCTCCAGCTCAATCTCCGTCTCACTCCCACGCCCCTCCCCATCCCCACCCCTCCCACCACCACCACACAAGCCCTTCCGTCTATCCTCTTCGTCTTCCACCGTTCCCTCGCGACACGCCCACGCATCCACATATCTCAGCACCCCTCTATTCCAAACGCGGTTCATGACTTTAAGCCGGATAGGCACGAGGAGGAGGATTATGATGGGGAAAGCGGGGCCCGCGATTGTGAGGGTGATGATGAATATTACTGACGTTACGATGATTTGGGTCAGTGTGTAGAGGTGGATTGGGAGGTAGGCTGTTACGCTTGGTTTTTGCGGGGTGGGGTTGTTGGGGATGCATGCGGGTAGGGCGGGGAGTTCAGAGGCGGGGGTTAGGAGGTGGAATGTGCGGTATAGAATGGGGTTTACGCTGAGGGACTGCTCGGCCATGAAGAGAAAAAGGCCTGCGAGCACGGATGTAGGGGTCAGGCCCAGGACGCGCATCAGCGGTGGCGAAGTGAAGGCTAGGATACCTGCTGCGTGGAGGAAATGCGACCAGCGCTGCTCGTAGACGCGGCGAGATGTTCTGTGCGAGATTTCTGGCGCGCCGGTGGTGGAGGTGAGGGCGATGGCTTCCTGGTCGTCGTGCATGAGGCTTTCCGAATGCAGGGGCGCTTGGGGGAGGAGGCCGTTTGCGGGTGGGATGCCTAGGGTGCCGCAGAGTGCTGTGGTGGTGCCGAGCAGGGCTATGTCCCAGGCGAGGCCTCCGGGCTTTCGTGTGCCGTAGCGATTGATGGTGCATATTATGCTGGAGACTTCGTGGTCGAAGAAGAACAGCGCTGTTATGATGGCGCCCGGGATCAGCGCCGCGACGATCCAGCCTACGGGTAGTTCCCAGAATTTTACGAAGAAGTGCGTTCGGTCGGGGGAGGTGGGTGTGAAGGAGTGCGAGACGTGGAGGGTTTCTTTGTCGAGGGCGGCGAGGTCGCCTACATGGGGCAGCCCGATGAAAATGATAATGGATATAGCGGCCGCGTACTCAGCCAGTCCCATCCTGACATAGCGATGAAAAAGCGGCCTCCACTTCTCCGCAGTACTCAACGCGATGGCCACCAGACACGTCCCCACAGCCCCAATCACACTATACAAGAACGCCGCAAAGCTCAGTTTCTGCTTCGCGCGCTGTAGCTCCTGCACAGCTTTGTGGAAGTAGATGATCGAGTTGAGCAGGGAGAAGATCTCGGTGCTGAAGGTGGTCACGTAGCGCATGGTCCAGTCGTGCGCGTTGAAGATGGCGAGCAGGTAGTGCAGCCAGGCGGCGTGGATGAGGGACCAGGCCATGAAGGGGAGGAATGGGATTTGGAAGGTAGATGTGCAAAGTTTGTATATGTTTTTGGCGAGGACGGAGAAGGGGCCTGTGACGTCGAGGATGGTGAGGGGTTGGATAGAGAGTCTGTGGTGTTATTAGTCTGGTATTCATTGCATGCATGTTTTCTTCTATTTACTGCTCTTCATATGCATATGAGAGCAAGTTCTAGGGGGAATTGAATTGGAGACTCCCAGCGAAAATATCACACCGCATAATCCTGTGCTGAAGACGACTTCAATCGTGCCCCAGTTCTTCCCCGTCAAGTTATACAAATCGCTCGCAAACGTAATGCCAGGTAGTAAATTTGTAAAGAAGACATAGACAGCGCTTGCGAAGATCAGCTGGTTGAAAATCGTCCAGTCTGAAATATATCGCTTTGGAAAGTTATGCATGTCTTGGCGCAGGAGGCGGAATGGTTGGAGGGCGCCGCCTGGTTTGAAGGCTGCTGCTGTGCGGGGAAATGAGGGAGACATGGTGAAAGTGTCTTTGCTCTGGCGCTTAAGGGCTTCGCCGACTAGACGTCGGGAAAGGAGGAAGGTTATTCTCAAGGTGTATTGGAAATTCTGGCGGGCGGTTGTTCAAGGTATACATTCTTTCGATGGGCTTGGCGCAACACTTGGCTTGAGCGGATAAGCTTTCGGGCGATCTTGGGTTTGGCGTCGATGCGCCTGTCATGTCGTGCATTGTTGACACGCGTTGCGCTGCCGAGAGGCGGCGCGGGTGTGTAGAAAATGACGTCGGCGGTGTCGTTTTTTATGGATGCCGAATTTCCTTAAAGGGATTAGCATGACGGAATCTGAAAAGAATCTAATAACCGCCAAACCTAAAATTCCCATTACTATACTTCCGGGCACTACTGATATAGGAGCATTCCTTGTGAAGTTGGAGGTTAGAGATGTGGTCCATGGCTATCGGGTTCGGCTTCGATGTGAATGTATTGCAGATCCTGTCGAACGGAGTCCCAGCGAAAACGGGCCCGCTGATACCCTGTGCAGCTCCTTGAAGCGAAGTCAGCGCCTCGAATATGGTGTCACTAACAGTGCTACCTGCCCCGAGTAATTTCTGCAGTGCCGGCTCGTTTAGCATCATAGCTATCACAGCTACGACTGAACAGGTTTTCTCAGCGACCACAGGGAAATCTGCTCCTATTAGTTTTCTTTTATGGTCTTTGTCGAGCGATCCCATGGCCTCGGCCGATAGAGGTAGTAGGAGGTGGATATCCAAATTAGCCGAAAACGTATCCTAAAAACCCATGTTCTCGTGAACCAGCGGTCTCGAGCGATGCATCTGAACAACCGAGCAGCGACTTGGACCCCTCTCAGGAGTAATTTCAGCCCATCGCCGGTAAACAGGATAGTTATATCAAAATATAGCTCAGCCGTATGGTGTAAAAGTTCGATATTGATTAACCTGTAAACTTGCGTTTTAGACAGCCGGAAATTCAATAGTCCAACTTGATGTTCAGCTTGGCTGGATATGTTGTGGTTGCATTGCAAATGCGCTTGAATATCGACAGGGTCACCCTGGTCCACACATTCTTGATCGATCCAGATGAGTGACACCTTCGTAGAGATTGCGAATGCGATCGCCCCGAGCAACACCTTGGCCGGAAATCGAAGAGCTCTTAAAGGTTCATCGCCCTGCTTAACCAGAACTCTTGGTGAGAGAGGAGAGGAACTTGTGTCCATATTGTCCGGACTGCTGAACGAATCCCAGAATTAAGTGACGGTAACGTAGCGTGTCTCTGCGGGATATTCAATCTTTTTTGTTAGGGTGCAGGTCACTCCTGAGCTTAAGTCGCTGTATTGTTCCAGACGGGGTATCTTGAGGAAGCGGAGATTTGTATGTGTCTCCGGGGGAATGATATGCTCCGAAATCTGGCTTAACGCAGAGAGGGAATAATGTTGGAAGTCCCACATCATATCCCCAATAGTGAGATCTATATCTCGCTGCATGGTTGATCGTAGCTGCGAAGCAGGTACATGCGGTGCTGTGCTTGCCGGAGGAGTGCGGATGTAAATTTCTCCGGATACCTCCGGAGTTGACAATACGAACTGATAAGCGTCCCGAATCACATGTTAGAAAAAAAGAGAAGATAGTAATCACCTTTAGATTCATTTGGAAATACAGCGCCGCAACCATTTCGCGGGATATCTTTCGTTGACTTTTCTGGGAGCACAATCTCTTCGTCCATCCCTGCCTCGCTCTCTTCGCTGTTTCGTTTTCTCTTCATAAATGTTGGAGCAGGATTTATCCCCATCTTCCTTATATTTTGATGGAAAATCCCACTTCTTGAAGTGTCTCTCTAAGAGTGGTCCACGACCGAAGAGGTAATTAATGTTTCGAAAATTGGCAAGCGGATGATTGTAATTTTTTCATCCTTCTATCTATAAGAAGATAGGTTACTAGATCCAAATATATTTATTTTGTCCTCTGTGACAGAGGGACTTATCGATAGACCTGTCCAGACTATGTTTATGACCAATCATTAGTATTCCTTGAACGTTAATTGTAGCTAGCGCTGGCCGTCGGGATGATTGCGGTTCCAACGCGTGTTGATCGCCCCCCATTGGCTCCCATCCCGCCACGTCGGCTGCACAGCAAGGAGGACCTTCTTGGTTCAGACTAATCACGAGAGCAAGAGACTTTCACGGGCACCAATAAAACTCTCGGTTTCGAGTTCTTGGGCGAAGGCGAAGGACAAGGCACAAACTTAAATGAAGTTGCCTGGCTCATTGCGAACCTCAAGGAGACCATACCACAGCAAAACGACATCAACAAGATATTAAATCGACCTACGGAGCTTATGTAAGAACATCATGAGTTGAAGACCGAAATCGCCGAGGTACCACCTAGAAAGATGAGGGGCTGTGCCGTGAGGATTGTTGATAGGTTGTGGGTCGAGCTGAAGTCAGGGTAGTTCTAATCTATCCCAGGGCACTGGGGCTCCTACACGCAGGGGGAGATTAGCAAGTCAATTTGCTCATTTGGAGGGTTGGCGTTTGGCGCCGATTAGTGTGCCATGCGGCCGTCCTCCTCTGGCGCAGCATGCATAACTTCTAACTGGAAGCGTCGTACTGCCCACATTCCATGGTAAAGGATGGGTCAGTCCGCCCGCCATTGGTGTGTCAAGTCTTCACACTAGCCAGCGGTATATCAAAGTTCCGCTCCATGCAAGCAGCTATTGGTCGAGCTGGTCCAAAGGATGCAGGGTCCTGCACAGATTCAGCCGCTCCTCCCCCATCTAAGCCGATTTTGCGGAGTTTGCCCTTTGCACTACCCAGCACTTGTTTCTAGAGGACGCCACTCGCTTGTATTCGCCACTCACTTGTAAAACACGTTAGGTGGAGTGATGCGCTGCTTGCTTTAATAGCAAACCCTCTGTCGCTTTTCTTTATCCTAATCCTTCGAGTTTCGCGAGTAGCAGGAATACCGACTCCATTGCACACTCCTTCCCTTCAGTCACGAGTTCGCAGAATAAATCTCCACAATGCTCGAATCCGCGATCCCAGAGCACCTCCGCAAGGAACGAAAGTGTCCCGTGAGCACGCCACCCAGCTACGTTCCACCATTTCCCGGATATTGCGCAAGATTCCCCACTAAGATGGATAACCTCGTCATGGCTATAATTGGAGCTCAGTACTCCTCACCACCTCTCGATGACGGCATCGGGATTTCTGCGATAGAGAAATTTATGAGCAACGTCCCGGAGGCAGTGCGTCCTTCATTTTTTGAAGTTGCTTCCATGACCGACAAGAAGGGTGCCTTGAACATCGCAGTGCTCGCCTACTGGCCAAGCGCTGAAGTGCACAAGAGCTGGGAGACTAAATCTGGATTTGGAGCTTGGTGGCAGAGTCCAGATCGGGAGACAGAGGGACATGGCTGGTTCCAAGAGGTCCTGCGCCCAACGGTTGACCGCTTTGAGACTGTGTTCTCATACAATATAAATCCGGAAGGCGCTGCGAACATGCAAGAAAAGATGTCGGGTGAGATAGAAGAGCATGGTTACTGGGGCAGTGTGCGCGATCGGCTTCCAGCTGCGCAAGACGATGACTTGAAGGGCGAGAAGTGGAGATCAGCGAACGGAAGTGCAAACGGCTTGTACACGAATGGTAGCTCATCCACTCGTACTCGTGTGCTCGGCAAGAAGAACCTCTGCGTGATCCGTTCAGGCCAAGACTGGTCCGACACCTTACCAGAGGAGCGCAAGTTGTACCTGGAGACCATGCACCCCGTACTTGTTGAAGGAATGAACTTCTTGCGCGACGAGGGTCGAGAAGTTGGCTGTTACTCCATGAACCTATGGGATGTCGTTGATTCCGAAACACATGAAGCCAACCGGGAGAGAACATTTGGGCTGGGTTACTTTGATGACTTGGCTTCGCTGGAGTACTGGAGCAAGAGCCACCCAACGCACATCAACATATTTGGTGGTTTCCTGATGTATACGAAAAAGTTGAACAATGTTCTTTCGCTAAGGCTGTTCCATGAAGTTTATATTCTTCAAGAGGCGCAGCAGTTTTTTGAGTATATAGGATGTCATGAGGACACGGGGATGCTGAACGCAATGAAGGACAAATGAGGGATTCCATGATGGGTCGCGTTGAGTATGTGCTAAGACATGAAGGAGACATTGAGAAATTGGTGCGATATAAGGCTAGCATTAAGAGCTCTATAACTTGTTGTCATGCATTCAGACCACAACGAACTTCGCGAGTTAAAAGGGCAATATGATGTGAAGTGCTTTATCCACATCAATGATAATATGTGCTTATCTCGAAGAAATATATCTCATGTCTTTTTGACGCAATGACTGTAACGCCTCGTTGATTAAAGCGAGGCGCGGAGCGCTCGGATTCAGCGCGCGTAGTCAGTGCGGGGAGCCCCATAGCTGCTGGTTCTACCCCTAGGTCAAGGGCTCCACGCTTCGGAGCACGGGGCTAAGCCTAAGAGTTGATGAACGCAGACCGGACCGTCCCTAGCAGTGGGACGGCACAAAAGCTGAAGTGGAGTTCGCTTCAATTTAGCCAAGCTAAGGCACTAGTAGAGTCCGTCATATAATCAAATTAGAAGCGAGTCCAGTTATAGTAAAATTTAGTTTCTATCGAATGAGTAGCAGCCATCGCGTCGTCAAACTCGCGGAATAACCCAAAAAAGGTAACATAAAAGGGCATTTCGTCCCGAATACCTAGAATCTTAAGAAGGTTGTTAGTTATAGTCATTGCCTAAGGCGTCATAGCATAACTACGAGGGTAACAGCCCGAGTCTTATAAAAGAGCGCGATCCGTATACCGCGGGCACCGGGTAGAGTCTTAGAGAGGGCGTGGCGCGTGCTATAATGTTTAACAGTAGCGATAGTAGCCTACCAGACTCGAGAGTAGCCAGAAACGTGACCTGCTACCTGCTCAACGTCCCATAAAACGGGACGTTGCAATCCATCCTCCATCCAAATTTAGTTTCTATAAGCGATTTCATTTTACATCTTATTTCCTATTAATTCTAATTCTAATTCCGGGTTATTAAATATCTGTAACTATTTGCTATTTGGTAATCATTTGGAACTTAACGTTCTCTTCTAAATATACGTATAAACTATTTATCCCCTTTAACCAACCGCAAAACCTTCTTTGCACTACCCAGAGCATTCTGATACCCGGCCCCCGCGTGCCCATACTGGTGCACCACACTTATCTTCCTCTTTCCATTCCCTACCTCTATACCCACATCTAAGTCTTCAACTTCCACCCTAATGCCTCCTTTCCTACCCGGTCTCAAGCCTACCTGCTCCGCAACGATCTCAATCTGCGCATCTTCGGCTACCCATCCCCTCATCATCCCTTTACATCTCGCCAATATTGACGCAGTGATGGAGGGTGTGGGCGAGGCGTCCCAGTTATCAGCGTCGTTGGTGCCGCCAAGGAAGTAGAGATTCGTGCCTGGGCGGGGAACGATGTATGTGACGGGTTTGGAGTCGTGAAGGATGATGCGGGCTGTTGGGGGCGGGGGAGTAATGCGGACGAGGAGCGTCTGGCCGCGGATGGGATACATGGCGTTATCATTGCAAATGTCTTTAGCTCCTAGACCGGTGCAGTTCACTATGACTACATCTTCTCTGTCCTCTCTAGAGAGTAGCTTGAAGGCTGCAGAAAGCGCATGGGGGAACCCTTGGGACGTAGGTAGCTCGGCGGTGATGGTGCGGACTCCGAGGTCTTTTGCGCGGGTCAGGAGGTAGGTGAGGTACTTGATTGGACTGATTGCGAATGAAGTAAACTCCACGCCGCTCTTTGCTCCATTTGGGAAGTTATCTGAGTGTGGGAGAAGGGAGAAGTTTTGAACATGGGCGGAGTACCAGAGGTTGGACGACGAAGGGTCGAGTTGTGGATCGTTGCTGATGCTATGTAAGCCAGTAAATAGCGAACTTAAAGGAAAATAAGGGCTTACGAATATACAGTTATAGGAACACGCTGAACGTATTAGTTCACAAGCATAGTTGGCATGAGCGCAGAACGCACCTGTATCCCCATCTTCTCGGCCTCCTCGGGCCCGCTCTCAACCATCTCCATCCAGAACTTATAACTTTCTGCATTCCACTCACACTGCTCCGGATCTTTATCGGGTACAGCATGTGTTCGCCAAATTGCCCCCGCCCTAGCAATTTTAATCTCTTCATCAGCCCTCCAATTGTTCAAATTCGTTAGTGGAGTTTGTGACTGACCATGGAGATGTATACTCCGCCGACTCATCACCAGGCCAGTGCCTCGCGAGAATCGTGACTTTAAATCCAGCCTCCAGAAGTGTGTTTGCAGTTTGCAGGCCGATCACGCCCGCGCTGGTTGATGGTTAGCGGATGCACCCAATGTCTGGCGGCTTGCGGCTTGCGGAGGCTTCGGACGCACCCGATGACTAAAAGGTGTGGCATTTTCAGTTCGGAGCCTCTCCTGCTTTGGCGCTCGAAGAAATATAGCAAAAGCCTTTGGCTGCTTTATAGAATGCACCTGTGGTTTAGAGAGCTATTAATCGAATGAACTCGACTCATACGTCGTGTTGGCTGACTCGATGCGGGGGCTGCAGTAGCGTATGATCTGCAAATTGGCACGAGAACTCTAGATGCTCCTAGTATTTTAGCGCTTACATAAAGATGAATATTCTCTTTGCTTATTGAGGCTTCATGTCTCACGTTTACCTGTATTTACTAAAAGCTTAGCTTAACAAATTTCCATTATTTGGGAATCGTGGACCTAGCCGCCCGTCCTATAGTGCGCGTATGTAAGCCAAAATAATCCTGGCTCGGTTTCGGCTCGACCCGGATCACCTTCGCACCGCCACTACTCACGAATGCTCACCCCCAGCTCACCAACACATTGCCCGACCAACCGCGATAGACAGGCTCGTCTGTCGTCTCGCGCCTCGTTGTTAACCGTAGCCGAACCGCGCACCCAGAGCGCACGTCTATGGCGTGACTGGGGATTCAGAATATATGAGTTGAGCGCGGGGACGCGCTCATACCCAAACCGCGTTTCGTCTTCTCTCCCTACCAAATGCAACATTACCAGACTTCAAACGCATCCGCTTCCTTCACACGCCTCCCAGAATCCCGTCCTTTCGGGATGACGAACCGTTAGCATCGATAATCACCGCCGATCGTATCCTTGCCTTGAGCACAGCCGACCTCGTCGAATACATGAAGCAGAACACTGGCACAGATGGCAGCTTTGAGCTCGGGAATGTCGATGGATGGGGCGATCTGTTAGAGATTACACAAGCCTAGCTCGCTAAGAAATTGAGGTGCCTGCCCTGCCAATGTTCGTCTTCTGTCGCTAAAGCCTAAGTAGTGGTGTAGCGGCCGAAGTGAACGGCTCAGACGCGACTTTAGATGGTCCGGTTGATGTTAGTCAGCTCGACACCCTGCTAAAAAAGGTCAAGCATGGCAGAGTTGCGTGGCCGCCCAAAGTCGCATCATCTCCAGAGTCACTTGAGGGGAGATCCCCAACGCCTCAGCCTCAACTTGGCGCCACTCAAGGAGCTCGAGATAGCGGCTTACCGTGAGCTTGTCGAAGACGCCGGCCGCTCCTTGTTTTCACCCGACCTCGACTAGCTCGCCGGAAACCCAGGAAAGCAGGCGGAGGAGAAGCAACATAAGAAAGCGGAGATTGAGAAGCAGCACAGGCGGCGGAAAGTTACCCAGACGCGACTGGGAGCAGAAAGAGGAGGCGCCGCATTACTGAGCAAGAGGCGCCGGCAGAGCCACGTCTGAGAAAGCGGACGAAGTAGGGAGGCGGTGACACAACACAAGGTGACGTAGCACCAGATGATGAAGCAAAAGGTCTCCAACGGGAGAAGCGCGCATGCGGGGCCCATTTCAATGATTCAGCTGATGTGGACCCTAAAGGGGCAAAGGTAGACAAGGTCGATCAGATCCTGTCAGGCGTAATAACCCGGAGGCCGGGGCTCTACGAAGAAGAAGAATCTAAGATATTCCCTTTTAGCAGTAAATATTCAACGCAGAGAGTTCGCTCTCAGCCGCCACTCCTTCTGATTGGCTGCCTTACCACCAATGGTAGCCTAGAAAATTATCAGTAGGTGACACATGCAGGGTGAGCCGCAACCCCGCTTCAGCCGGGCGGGTACTGAGATTCAGACTTGCTGAATCAATACCGTTATAATATTCCATCTGGAGGGGATGCCCTAGTGTGAATCGCTCAATGACAACACCAACTAACATTCATCATCCTGCAATTGCCCAGGCTGAGGATATTGCTCTTCTCCACCTTCTCCATTCTGTCCCTACTCCACCTTCAGCCAACCGGCCTAGTTATCTGCCGCTTTGCCAAGAAGGTTATACTCTATCTTTTACGAGAGAACGTAACTTAGTTAGCACACTTGCTTTCCTTTCGAATACCCAAGATGATCCCGATCATATTCCTGCAGTTTGTGTTAAGGAGGACCCAATGTCATCTTCTCTAAGTCTCCTGCTGGCTGTAAATAGAGACAAGGCGAGCGATGGCAAAGCAGTTCTAGAAGATATAAAGCGGGGTTTCGAGGGAATTTGCTCCATACTATCACAGGTGTCAGATCGTGGGTAGTCCAATTCTTACTCTCATATCATAGCTAACCAGCCTGAGAAGGACAAAATGCCCCAAACATTGAGGCCGACATCTTTACCGCAATCATCACTATGTGCTCACGTCGCATTCTTTGTCGCCTACGACTCGTCCCTAATGTCCGCAAAAGACCACGGCAATCCCTTAAAGATGTTCTCCAAGAAGCTATAGGATCCATTAGACAGCTCAAAAACGAGCAGTTGGGCGAGTTGTCCCAAATTGCGACGCTGTTTATTCAAAGGGCTAAGGTGGTGATGAAGCTAGCCGATTCATGGGCTAAGCACCAAACGCCAGCTCCGTTGAGGGATCTGATTGAAGGAGTATATCACTTGCGGGGAATAGGGAAACTTGAAGCCTTGCTAGGTGCTATCCCAAACCGTTCTATGGGTCCAAGCTCGAGAGGAAATCTATACAACATAGTCAGCAAAGTCGCAAGATACCGGGAAGCTGCTCGATTCTTGTATCGTACAGCAAAGAAGTTTCACTTGGTTCGACACATGAAGGTGATACTTGCCGATCTACCACAAAACGCTTTCCACAAGGTTCCAGCCGACGATTATACACCAAGCCTCGCATCTACAGTTGAGAGGATCACTGCAGGGCATCGGAAAGAGGACCTCAGCCACATCTGCCGCTTGCTGGGGACGACGGAACTACAAGCAAACGAACAGTTTGCCGCTCAAATAAGGCAAACAATCACGAAAGCCAAGATACATGCCGAAATTCAGCTTCTCTTCTACTGTGAATTGAATGCTTCAACGCTGCCACCTCGAATTATCTGCTCTAGCAAGGATGCCTGCTTTCTTTGCAACGCCTTTATCCTCATGCATGGGAAGATGCACATGCCTCGATATCATGGTCGGCTGTACCCTGGGTGGCGATTACCGCTAATTCCAACACTCAACGACACGGAACAAAGATTCAATTCAGTTTTGGAAAAGGAGGTTAGAAGTAGCCTTGGGACGCTTTTGTCGAGGCAGCGGAAAACTGTTTACCCGGATCCAAACGAGAGTACACTGCTTACGCTGCCCGTCTCAGCATCAACACTGTGCAGGTCGGGGCTGTCAGAGACCATCGCTGGGATAGGGGAGGTGTCTCAAGGTAAAAATCCTAATGAAGATATTGGGAAAAATTCTTTAGTGGAGCCAAGTATTCAAGCATTGCCTATGCCATTAGGGAGCATGTTGAGCGCTAGCTCTTCAACGGAGACAGAACCTATCACTGCAAGCGAAAGAGACGTGGAGCATCCATCATCAAACGGATATGCTTCACAATCGATTCTCTCAAATCTGTCCAGTTCTCTGAAATCTTCTTTCAACTGTACGGCCGATGACAGCGGGGAGCTTTCTCAGGGCGTGATGCTATCACGGAATATTGCAGTCGGCAAGAAATCACTTCTCTATGCCGCGGGCCCTCTTGAGGCTCAAATAGAGTACGCGGCGGAAACAGCGCCAAAATTATCTGATGGCGCTTCAAGAGAACTCAGATACGGCATAGAATGGCTCACAGTCGAAGAAGCTACGATACTACGCGAAAACCAGGCAGCATCTATCATTGACGCAGAAGCTCTGCGGACCGAAACCCAGCATGAGTTAGATGACCAAAATTGCCTCTTTATCGGCGTTCGAGAAGCAGTGATAAAGATCCATGTCCGACCAGGATTTGCTCAACCGGGAGGTTGATACGACATCTAGCAAAGAGAGTCCTTCGACTACGAATAAGACTGCTGGCGAACAGTATGTCTTTGGGTAGAGCGATAAGAGAAGGGGCTTGCACAAGGGCTTTTCGTCTGTCGGCGGCGGCGTCATCGGTTCCATGAGGCTCGAAGACAACGTGATGAATTGCCGTGTTTCGCAGGTACACGACGAACATTGCTGCGATCGGCCTTTAACCTTTATGTCTTATGGTTGTTGAGTTCGCGTGTCCAAATGAGAGTTCGCGTTTGGTGGGGCGGCTAGAATCTTTGCATGGATGTCAAGCATACAACGATAGCCACTCAACTCCCAGCGGCTATTTCACTTGCGACCATCACAACACCATAGCCACTCCCTTAATATTCATGCCCTTATATACATTGTCTCTAGGGGTACTCTACAGTCGGAGCGTTTGACGGTCTTCCTTGCTAGAGCGGTGCTGTTAGAGTGTCGACGGCGAAATGCTAGGTCCCTCTATACACATCAGTACAGTTGAGGGGCAAGATATAGGCCGCGTCGCTTTTCAGACAACATCAGCCGAGCACGTCTAATTTTGGCACCCGATACAACCGAGAGTACCCCCAAAGACAGTTGCCTACACATTCTGTGACAATACCCCTTGATCATACACTTTTCCCGCCATGCAAGCGCTTACATACAGGGGCAGGCGCGTATCAATTCGTCTGTGAAAATGGAATTTCTGTATGACTGTGGCGTAGCCTCATCGTACGCTGTAGAGATGGGGCAATGCGACGAAAAATGTTTCACCATACGCACCGTGCCACACCACCAAAACACATCCGACTCCTGATATAAGGCTGCCATACGCTTGTGCTTGAACACATTCTACGATTTTTCATGAGCGTGCGACCCAATCCGGATGACGTATTTCTTTCACACAGAGGGCGGGAGTATTCGTTCCTGGATCCTGAGAAGATATTATCCTGGCCATGCCGCGCAGCAAAGACGATGAATATAGGGACCTAAAGAGGGAGGCAAAGAGCAAAGGTATCGAGTTCGTCTCGGCCAAGTACGATCGTCTTACGGTTACCGATGTACCACGTGATCATCGAGACATGTATGCTATTATTCAAAGCCTCGGAAGAATGTTGTATTCGGATTATGGCTATATCCCGAACGTCGACACTCCTTACAACCCTTGGAAATTAGCCAACAAGAAAAAAGCTGCACTGCTTAAGAAGCTGGCTGAAAAATGCCGAAACGAAAACCAGAATGAGTCTGGTTGGAGAAACAGCGTTGAGGGGAAACTGTTTGAAAGGTTCGACATCGAGGTTGCATGGTAAAGTTCTCAGAACAATGGATTGTGCATTGCTAAAAACTTTCAGCCAAAATTGTCGCA
Organism: Darksidea phi; assembly: GCA_030770425.1. Classification (NCBI taxonomy): domain Eukaryota; kingdom Fungi; phylum Ascomycota; class Dothideomycetes; order Pleosporales; family Lentitheciaceae; genus Darksidea; species Darksidea phi. The sequence continues at coordinate 81,643 of JASJFT010000105.1, forward strand.
GGAGACTGTGGAGGTCTGAGCTCGAGGTTGAGCCCAGTCACAGCAACAGTCAGGACCGCTCATTGATAGCACGTCAACTGGCGAGGCAACCGTGTAGATGCAACCCAAATAGTCGTATGGACGATTAGTAAGTATCCGTCCCAAAGAGGCTGGGCATACTCTAAAGAAGCAAATAGCGCAACTCTAGATTCAGGCCTAAGCGATCTGTTCTCCTCTCGGTTGGAGGAGCCTTGCCTTGCACCTGATCCATCAAGCAGAGGCCCAAGCAAAAAGCCAGACAGGATTCATGGCTTGCAGCGGACGCAAAAATTCGAAGAGATGCTACAATCCCAGTATGCTCACGATGACCCGCCACACCAGCCTCCGCGACTCGTGGAAGATGTCATCAAAATGTCCATGACACCCGATAATGGCGGATCCGCCTTACTGTTCCCATTCCTCATTCTGGAGGCGAAGCGCGAAAAAGGCGCCGAAAGTTTCGGACAAATTGAGATCCAATCGGCGTTTCCGATTCAATACGCATTGCAGCTTCAACATGACCTTCTTAATACTCCTGGAAATACAATGGACATACCCGGTGGCCCTCTCGTGTGGTTCTTAGCATATCGCGGAGAAAATTGGCGAGTGTATGCAGGACACGTTCAAGAGAGAGAAGGAAAACTCAAATACGTGAGCCATGACTCTTCTTTGCTGCTTACACACCAAGCACTGACTATTGTAGCTGATCAATTTCCTTTGGGAAGGTAGCATTACTGGCATCCACGAGAGCCTACAGCTTATCTTGATCATTGACTTTATCATGGACTGGGCTCGGGACAGGTTCAGACTTGGCATACTTCGACAGTTAAGAACACTCGGTACCGCAAACCTCGACGATACTGTGACGATTACCTTCGATCCAGATGTACTTTCATTACGAGGAGAAGTACAACAATGGATGGAGGGACAAGATGAGGAGCCGGGAGAACACCTGGGCATTCCGGCCATAGAAACGGCTCCAGAGAGTGTTAATGGAGATGTTCCTGGGCCATTAGACCGGTTCACGACGCCACAAGGCATCGTGAGAGATGCCAGACAGATCCATTCCCGTTTACGGGCTCTGGTCATCACCCGCAACAACCTCGACACAATCCTCCAGAGTTTCGACACTCCCAACGCCGCTACCCGATTTGTCCGTTCTGTCATATCGCTACTTAGCCGTCGCTGCATTGCTCTTGACAGCGAAGATGCTCTAGATGCTATTGAAGAGCACTGGACTGGTCATGCTCGTGGGCGATCCAACTGTTTTGACATGAAGCCAAAGGTGTACGCCCAATTTCGAATATCATACTACATCAGCCCGGCTTGGGAGCAGGTTCGAGAGCTTACGTATCTAGCTGCCACCGAAGATGCAAGGGAGCTCTTGATTGAGCGTGCCAAAATACGTGGGACTATACGACGCTCTCAATTCGCTCCGCCGGAGTGCCGCAGAGCAAATCTAATTTGTGCCCTTGACGGTCTTCGAAATAACAGCGTGCTCCATGACTTTTTTGCCTGTCTCTGCAGAAGCACATACAGGGTCAACACTCAGGAGGGCCCATGTATCTTTGATGTGGATAATCACGGTGTGGCACACAAGCATCCGAACCTGGACGTGCAGATTGAGTGGGACAAAGACAAGAAAAGCCCGGGACTGCTTATGCAAGGAACGGTGCATGCAATTTATGAGAAGCATCGTATCGGCAATCGCGAGCCTTCTGAAACATTTCTTCGCGCGTCGTCCCGCACTGAACTCGAGGGTAGGCTCCTTTGCGCAGCCGGCGATCGTCTCCCTCGTTCTGAACAACACCTTGGGAAAATTTTGGTGTATTCAGAAGCGCCGGATACCAAATACCTCCCGGACGGATCTCGTCAAAAGTACTGTTTGTATATCCTGGACGGCCAAACAGATCAATTGGACGACTTCACCATTGTGGCGAAGCTGATCTGGGCGCTTTTCAATGACCAGGTATACAGCACAGTTCGCAAGGTGAAGGTTCCTAGGGATAGACGGAATTGGCAAGACAACCGCGAGAAATACCGTTTTGACATGAAAGACGAACAGACGCCGGGGCTCTTGAAGCTATCCAGAGACCAGTTCCGACAAAATCTATTCGATTGGATTAAGGCGACGGCAGTGTCTGAGCCTTCCGAAATACAAAGCCAAAAGGATCCCCTGAGGACGTGGTATGTTTCTCAGGCTGCGATTTCGGCTCTTGGATCTCCAGTTGGCGCAAAACAACTGTGTACAATGTACATGGGCTCGAACTTCAACCTTACCGGTTCGTAATATGTGTCTGTACCTAGGGCTGTTCTGCCCAGCTTGGAGGTGCCCTAAAAGCGATGGCAGTTGGCATAGCTATTGAGAAGGTTGGTTTCACGCTAGCTTCTGATACTACCGCTGTGATATTTCTCGTACATGTACATTAGCCCTTTTTTGTTAATAGCTATCGCAATCGAATCAGTCCTTCACAAGTACAGTGTCACTATCGGTGAAGGTCGGTTACGTAGGTATGCTAAGTCTTGTAACTATAGCTAAGTAAAAATATTGCCCAGGCCTGTGGACGCAGCGCGGTCTATTTGTTGGATTTTCATGGTGGGAGTCTCTTTTGTAAAAGCTCCGCACAAACAAGCAACCGCATGTTCAGATGTGTGGCCACCACCCTACCACCCCTTCATCAACACAAAAAAGAAAGTCAAAGCACGCGCTGCGATATTTTTAGGGACGCATGACGAGCGTCATTCTAGGTTTGAGAAACACCACTCCAATGCGCCCTCGCGGTTTCCACACGGTTCCCTCGCGGCGAAGCTGGCACGAAAAGGTATATTTTATCTTGAGTGCCGTGATATGCAAAAACGACGTTGAAACAAAGGCGGTCACACTGGAAGCACGGGCACTGCGGACGTGGCGGATGAGTGATAGAGTCTGAAGCTTGAGGCATACCTTGGTGAGATGGTTTAGTATTGGAGCTTCTGGGTCTTTTGGATACGCTGCGTAGGGAACGAAGTTGGGCAATTCGCGCCATCCCAACGCAAGTAGTAGTATGAATCCAACCTCCAGCCCGGCCAATTCACCAAATAAACACAATCAAGGCATCTCGTACTAACTTCAAAGGAATAAAAAGAACAGGTATGTTATACATGAAAGCCGAAATCCTCTACCCACCAACACCAACACCACCCAATGCACCCAAATCTCTACACGTGCCCAAATATCATACACATCCATGAATCCACACAATACGAATACAAATCCATCTCAAATCAACGCTTCACCTCGGAACATAGCATCCCGAACCTCCTTCACAACATCCGCCCTGTCTCCCGGCCCAACCAACACAACACCCCTCCCCCTCCGACCCATACGCCCCGTACGACCGAGGCGATGGATGAAATCGATAGTGGTGTGTGGAACGTCGTATAAGATGACGTGACGGACAGAGACTGTGTCGATGCCGCGGGAGCCGAGATCGGTGGTTACCATGACTTTTGTGTTGGGGAGGGAGCGCTTGTTGGTGTCGAGTTTGGGGGCTTCTTCCATTTGCGCTTCTGTTTCCTGTAGTTTTGCGGTGGGCTTTTCGGTGCCGGTGAAGGATGCTAGTGTTTTGGCTTGACGGGAGGGGTTGGTGTCTCGGTGGAAGGCAATTGCGTCGATGCCTTTTTTGACTAGGTATTGTGCTACCTCTTCTGTGTCTTCTCGCTCGTTTACGAAGACTAAGATTCGCTTCGTTGGTACGGCTTCCTTGCCCTCTGTTGGATCGAATTCAGCAGCCGCTTTGCCGATCTGCCAGATGGTATCTGCGCACGCTAGCAACTTGTTGCCCCGGTACGGATCTTTGTTCACGTCAACGACGCCGAGTTGGACTCTTCGCGGGATAGCGTGTAGGTTCGGCGTGACTAGACGGTTCATGTCGGGAAATTTGTCCGCTAGGTATTTGTCAAGATATTTCGGGATTGTGGCGGAACAGAGGAGGAGCTTTTTTAGGGATGGAGTCGCTTTATCGATGATCTCCATGGTGCTGGGTTTGAACGATCGATCGAAGAGCGAGTCTGCCTCATCGACGATTAGATGGGTGACGCGGGCAAGGATGTTTGGGTTGCTTTCGGCGATGCTGGCGAGCAGAGGAGGGGTGCTGATCACGATATCGACGCCGTGCTCGTTAAACAGGCGGTTTCGGATCACAGTGGCGGTGTTCTTCGCTGAGATGGGCGCGGCACGGAACTTGACCGTGTGGGAGAGCGACTTGGCGACTGCACCAACTTGAGCGACGAGCTCGGCGGAGGGGACGAGGATGATGGCGCGGGGTCTCGCTGGGTCGACGGCTTTATTGAGCTCGGGGCTCTCCACGGCAAACATATCATCTCTTCGCTCGAGCTCTTTTGTAGCAGCTTCGTCTGCTTCCTTGCGCGCATTCTCCTCCGCCTCCAGAACTTCCTCGCGCTTGATGGCATCAATGACCGGGAGCAGGTATGCTAGTGTCTTCCCCGAACCAGTCTCGGCAGCTAAAAGAAAAGATTCGAGTCCTGACTTCTTCGATGTGTTCCTCGTCCGCGTCCTCTTTTGCAGCCCGAGAAGTGCGGGAATAGCGACGGCTTGGGCAGGCGTAGGGTGTCTGTACTCTAGGCCTGGCAGCGCATCCTTGATCGCGTTCTGTACGCTCTCCATCAGCGAGAGACTCTGGAATGAATCCACCTCTTCAATCTGCTTCTTGATGGCGGATCTGTTGCCATATGGTATCTCGTGCAGGGTCTTTTGCATCTTCAGCGCATGGAAAGGCTCCTGCCTGGTCCGTCGATTGTCATGTCTCCGACTGTCTGACACATTTGATGCAGAGATCCTCTGCCCCCCCTTTTGTGGTGGCATTGATGTCGTCTTCGTGCGGTTCAGGTACGAAAAGGGTTCGCGCTTCTTCCTCGCCGGCTTTCCGTCCGATGAGGGGCGGGCGGGTCGCGCGACATGATCTGACAGCACCATTCGAGAGGGACGGGGCTTGTCGCGTCCATTCCGCGGCGGTCCTGAGCGAGTTCTTGAAGAAGCTGATGGGGTATATCGGGCAGCTCGGTCGCGCTGTATCTGGGCGTAGAGACGGGCTTGCTGGAACTGGGGACGGAACGATTGTGAGGGCCGGAGCAGGGAGCGTACTTCGCAGAACGGGCAGGAGCGCGCAAACTGGCGTAGCATAATGGGAGGAGAAGGAAGAAGAAAATAAAGGGACAATGGTTGCAGATAGGAGTGCGCGCTGAAGAATCGGGCGTTGTATGCATGACGAGTTCGCGAATTTTTGGCGCCACAACGGCAGCCAATCAGCGCGGGGGTGGCTCAGCTCCGACGCGGTTTCCCAGACGACGGGCGCGACCAGGGCGCATCCCAGTCATGTTGATTCGCAACTGATATCAGGACCCCAATATCGCTGCACATCCTCTCCTCCCTCCCATCCTCAACTACCAGACGAGCAGCGCCTGCGCCGGTTCGACGTTCACTTCTGCCTCCATATTTTAATCAGCGCGCATCCATACCCGCTGCGCATCTCCTCGAGGGAGCCGCGCCATTCTTCGCAAACATTCCTCGCCAAAGCACGTCGCCTGCCTGCATCGAGTCCTGTCGGCGTCGGTAGACCGGCATGTCTCGCAACGAAGCGGTACGTCTATTCTCTCGCTATATGTACTCACTTGCGCAGCCGGCTGTGCAGTAACCTTCTGGAGCCAAATGTTGACGGTTGTCGCAGGTGTCGCCGTTGCGCATAAACAAAACACCGACTGCCTCTCCCATCAAGGGCAGCGGCATGGCGCGTCCGCTCTCCGAGATTGGTTCCACAGAGCGTAGGAGGAACTCTCCGAGCTTCAACCAGACAACCAAAGTCAGTCGGATTGCATTCCTACGCTCCACGCTCCTGCTAACGTGGCCAAGAAGGCATTTCTAACCAAAGAGTCCTCGCCTTACGACTCGTCTCCATTTACAAACAGTCCGCGTTTGTTTTGGAAGGAGCAGACTGTCTCGCCCAAGAGCCGCTTTGGATCCGAGAACGAGAACGAGCGCGAGGATTCGCAGTCGCTGTCACCCAAGCGTAACTCGATCGAAAACTTGAAGAAGGCGTCGCGCGTCAAGAACAGCAGCATGTTTGCCCGCGAGCAGAAGAACGAGTACGATCCCAGCTCTGTCCAGGCGCCAAATCGACCCATGGCAGCCGGCCGTCCACTGAGCACCCAGGTCCAGGGCAATGCTTTTGGCGGTAGCGGCATGGCTGGGATGCGCCAACAGAACGACGAGAACCGCAGAAGCCACCGACGCGGCGAGAGCCTGAGCAAGATCCCCACACTCAGCCCCTCCAAGACTTCGCCCGCCAAACTGCCCACGCAAGCCGACTTTGAGTCGCCAAAGGACATGTCGTCGCCCGCTGGGGGCCGAATGTCCCCGACTAAGTCCTCTCTTGCCAACCGGGGACGGTTCAATGCCGCCGAATACAACCCAGACTCCAGCATGTGGTCCGAGGAGGACGAGCTGAAGCACCAGACGCCGCGCCCATTGCGCCGCCATGCGAAGAGCGTGACCTTCGACGCTGCTCCACCCACAATTAACGAGTACGAAATGGTCACACCGGACCCGTCCTCGGTCGCATCTGGGTCGCGACAGGGAAGCTACGAGTCGGACGAGGAGGAGTTGAGCTTCGATCAGGACGACAGCTTCGATGCGTCACTTGAGGACACCGACAAAACGCCAGTAGTGCTTCCTGAGGATTGGCGGCATATGAGCCCGGAGGCGGCGAATACTTCGCTTGCCGATACATGCGACGATGTGTTCGATGCGCGCGACAATAGCCCCATGCCAACGGCTCGTCCAGGCAGCGCAGCAAAGGTCAACAGCTCGCGCCACGGGTCTACTGCCTCGGACGGTGAATCCCGGCCTCTCCCCCCTCTGCCTGGAATGATGGACGCCCACGATGAGAATCCCAGACGTAACTCTAGTGCCGGGCTTTCGGCCGCTGCGGAGCGTGCAAGTGGGCGTAGGTCGCTTCCTCAGCTTCCACAGGCCGCGGGCTTCTCCAAAGCCGATCTTCTGAACTTGCGCGAGGGGTCCATGTCACTTGAAGACAGGCTGCGACTGATGAACTTCGACGAGGAGCGCGACACCAGCACCCCAACGCAAGAGAGCCACGATAGGAAGAGCGAGCTAGGTCTTGGAGCACAGGTCGAGGTTGCTGAGATCGATGAGGTGACTATGTCTGATATCGGAGTTGAAGCACCCAAGGCACCACGGATCTCTCGCGAGTCGATCCTGCGCAAGGTCAAGAGCCGCAACTTTGACGAGCGTGAGAGCTATAGCTACAGCTATAATTACGAGGCGGAGTCGAGCCCCGAGCGAAGCTACGGTGATCTTGCCGACTTAGACCCCGACGTCCCAATTCCCTCACGGGAGTGTTCATCCAATTTCGACGAGCATCCGGCTCCAAGCGCGACCGACGAAGCCGACAGTGTGATCGACGCATACTCCTTTGCTGAGACGACTGAGGTGTACACAGAGGTATCACAGCTCGAAGACTACGAGCGTGATACTTCGGTCATCCACCACGAGATCAAGGTAGACATGCGCGAAGAAGACGAAGTCAGCCAATACTCGCCACAGCCAGAGGAGCAGCCGACATCGCAGAGCACCATCGAGTCTTCCGGCCCTCCAACGCCGACAGCGGTTGAGCCTTCTCCCACCACACAAGAAAAGGAGGCCCGCCGAAAGGAGCTCTTCGCAGGCTTTGATGAGAATGAAATGGATCTGCATCTTGATCCACTCAAGTCTTCGTTCCAGACTGCTGCTAGCCCGCTTGATACTGCGCCTAAGATCGATGCTATGCGACAGTTCTTGCGACGACCGGAAACGCCAGAAGCAGATGAAGGAGAGGAGGATGAGGAGCCGGGTACTCCCAATTCTGTGATCAGACATCCCGTTGCTATCTCACCTCCTCAGAGTGAAGCTTCTAGTGTACCCGAAGTTGAAGCTACCATCAAGGGAGCTGGTGGAAAGCTCAAGACTCGTCCGTCGCTTATCCCAGGCGATCTCGACATGGCCGCCGCTCGCCGTCAGGTCAGCGGTGAACATCCTCCCCCAGTCCCAGAAAGGAGTCCTAAGCGCCAGTCATTGAGCTTGGACATCAGTCATATTGAAGAGGAGGATTCTCAGATCAGTGTCTCCAACAAGGAGAATCGCTTGCTCGACTTGGATATTGGAGATGATTCCAATGACCTCAGCTTCGGTTTGGACAGGGAATTCAACAACATCATTGAAGCACAGAAGGTAGACAGCCTTTTTCCTTTACCCTCTTTTGCCAAGTTCCCGGCATCAAGCGCTGCCCGGCATGATGCAGTCAGCCCGACCTCTAACGAGGAGTTTGTGTGTATATACAGTCCCACTAACAGCAATGCCCACGAACAGAAGGGATATCTCATGCGACAGAATACCAAGGTTGTAGTCGCTAGTAGCCGGCAATTCAGCGATGAAAAGCCGCCAGCAAGTGCCGAAAACGTTCCCGAGAATGCTCACGAGAAGACTTCCAAATCCGAAAACAGCAGTCCACGCAAGACGAGCGCAGAACGTAAGCCTGCTTGGACGACGGAGCCTTGGAATGGTAAAATGCGACGACGAAGCATCCGAACTACATCCGGTGCTCGACGTGCTGCTGCTGCCGGTCCGATGCCTCCTATGCCCGGCCAGGAGTCGGCTGTTGCTGCTGGACTTGACTCTGTCGCTGAACAAGGGTTCGATGAATTCGAAGAGGGCCAAGAGCGAGGCCGCCTATTCGTGAAGGTTGTTGGTGTCAAGGATCTTGACCTGCCTCTGCCGAAAAGTACGTTAACCCGCCCATTTTCTCGGGAATTTATTTGCTAATGTATCTCAGCCGAGCGCACATGGTTCCAACTCACGCTCGACAATGGATTGCACTGTGTGACTACGTCGTGGTTAGAGCTTGGCCATACGGCTCCTATTGGCCAGGAGTTTGAACTCGTTGTACTTGATGATCTTGAGTTCCAGCTCACTCTTCAGACTAAGCTTGAGCCTCCGGCCCTACCTCCCGTCACAGCTGCTCCTGTGAAGGCCATTAACCATAAAAAGTCGCACTCCGCTTTCCGCAACCTTCTTTCTTCTCCTAAAAAGCGAAAGGAGCAAGAGCGCAAGCAGCAGGAGGAGGCTCAGCGCCTGGCGCTTAAAGAGCAAGAAGAAGCTCAAGCAAAGCGTAACCACCAGGCCACTGCTTGGGATCTACTTCACGACCTGGTCGGGCCTGATGGCTCCTTTGCTCGTGCGTACGTTTGTCTCAACAACCATGAGAACCAAGCATATGGTCGGCCTCTTAACGTCGATATCCCATGCTTCAACGAATGGGCTGTCGATGATAGCGGCGCAAGCAGCGTCAAGAGCAAGCGGGGTGGTGTGGTCCGACGCCCTCCATATCGCGTCGGCAAGCTCGCTCTTCAGCTTCTCTATGTCCCCAAGCCCAAGAATGCAAAAGACGAGGATATGCCGAAGAGCATGAATGCCTGCATCCGAGAGCTGCGGGAGGCCGAGGAAGTCAAAGATCTCTTCTATGAGGGACATCTAAGCCAGCAGGGTGGCGATTGCCCGGTAAGCAGCAACTTCATTTATGGTGTAGGCTTCAACCGCTAACTTTTTCATCAGTACTGGCGTCGACGCTTCTTCCGTCTTGAAGGACCTAAGCTCACAGCCTTCCATGAAATCACTCGCCAACCTCGTGCCACTATTAATCTCGCTAAAGCATCCAAGCTCATCGACGACAAATCGGCCCTTAAGCAGCCCGCTACTACAAAGAGCGGCGGTCGTCGCAAGTCTGCCTTTGCAGAGGAAGAAGAAGGCTACATGTTCGTCGAAGAGGGCTTCCGCATCCGTTTCGCCAATGGTGAGGTCATTGACTTCTACGCGGATAGTGCGGAGCAGAAGAATGGCTGGATGAAGGTTCTCTCAGAGACGGTCGGCAAAGACACGAAAGCTGGCCGTGGTTGGGCGAGCATGGTGCTGGAGAAGGAGCGTAAAGAGAAGACGCGGTCTCAGCCTGCGCCTCAATCTTCACAGTCAAAGCCGCTACGAGAGAGTACGCAGGCCAATGGCCAACAACAACGGCCTCGCTCCCATGAAGGCATCGGTAGCAAGTCGGTGCCCTCAAGCCCCGTCAAGTCGCACCACGGCCACTCGCGCACGAAAAGCCATGCTCCTGTCATGCCGCCCCCACCAATCGAGAAGGATGCTCGCCACAAGGCTGCTACAGCACCGCGACCAAAGGAGGGTGTCAGTGCAAAGGCAAATCGCAGGGATCAGGTTCGATCGATGATTTTCTAAGTCTCTCATTCTCTGCACCTTCACCTTCATCATCGATACTTGTATTCCTACAGAGAGGATGCTTTTGATACCATCACTTGACTCATCGCTTACGCTTTCTTTGAGTCGTAGATTCACATTTTCCCTTTTCCGATTTCGAACCGGTTCAAGTTCGACTTTGGGTCTCTGAGGAATACGCTGCGTCGGAGGGGTGCTGCGCGCTGACCACCGACGCGGCGAGCAAATTTTTGAATCCTGCACTGTCGCTGTACAAACACTATACACCGCCTCGCCGCTTCAAACGCTTTACCAGCACATCTCTTTTTGTTAGCTTGTTGGGGATTACGGTCGTCGGGGAAAAGTCTACGCGCGGAGACGAAGATGCGGTGAATGTTTCTATTCTTGTTCTACTTTCTTGGTTACTGTTTTGGGATATCGGATGGTCCTTGTCTTTCCGGCGTTGAAGCAGGCATTGGTATGTGATGCGACGAGGGGCGTTTGACGTTCCTCTGTTTAATGAAATGAAGATGATGGTATGAGTGCAGAGGCTGGGGTGGAGTAGGAGTCGTAGTTGCGAATATATGATACTTCAAAATAACGTTCTCGGTGCGCTAGTCCGTGAGATTGAAATTTCCCGAACACTGTGTCGTCAAATGAGAACATGCGCTGCGAATATCCTCGTTGCACCATGGTGCAAACTAAACGAAGGGCTCTTGCGGAATTCTTAGAGCTCCGGATATGGGTACTAATTGAGTTGCGTTCACAATCTCCTGTATAATCCAGATGCATCCGATCCTCGGATGAGACAGGACAGAGGCCCGGCCGATCCATCCGCGGTCATTTGAGGATAGACCAAGTTCCTTCAAAGGCTCTCTCCTGAGCGATTTCATGTTTGAATGGAAAATGTGATCTTGGGCTGAGGTGTTCGTTAGACGAACCGCGGTTTTGTCGTGTTGCTCTTCCGCTCTAAGCCAAAATATACTATTTGCGGCTAGTTTGTAGACGTCCCGCATCATGTTGGCTTGGAGACTCGTTTCGTTATTTTTTTATGGGCATATGCGAAGTTCATCTATCCAGAGCAGGCTGTTGTGTTTTTTGTTCGTGTAGCTGCGGTAAGACTCCCATGATTGCTTGGAGGTTCGATATATCACCAGAACCACGGTCGAATTGCATTGAGGCTTTTGCGATATATCAAATCGCCCATTTCCAGCCACAATCTCGTTTGACCAGGCCCACACTGATGACTCAGCGCATACAGCAGATAAAGTTCACAGATCGTTCAATCTCTGACAAAGGCTACTAGAAAGCCTTTATCGAGCTTTGATCCGTTGCGTTCTTTGACTCCCACCCCATGCGCGATAAGCGTGATGCGGGGTTCTGTGACGAGCCGGTTTGGCCCATCGAACAATTCGTTCACGCGCAGCATCAACACATAAGCGAGGCTTTGGCCTATGAGATGATGCAACGTTTCAAACAGTATTTGGGCTAATCAAGGGCACTGAAAGGGACGGCAAGTATGCCTCGCGTATGCACCTTGTTTCCTAATGGTGCGGGTCAAACCCCGCTGGTTGGCGGACGCAGCACAGCCTTGACACAGGTTCACCGGTCAAACATCTGCTTAAGGCTACCATTCGTTCTGGCTCCTCTTGCGGTTTCTTTCGTGATTCTTTTGGTCTATTACCTTGTCTCCCGGAATTCATAATCTTTTATACAAACGCGAAATGGCAGAGGTTTTTGGTGCCGTAGTAGGGGGTGTTGCACTTTGCGGCCAGTTAGTGCAAATGGGTAAAGCCATTCAAAAAGCTATTAAAAGAGTTCGACACGCACGACGAGACGTTTCGGATCTCGCAGACGAAACCATCATTTTTGCAGGCTTATATGAGAAGTTTCTGCACACCTGTGCTGATGAATTGAAAGGATCCACAGGCACTGCTTCACCTATTAAGCGCCTGAGATCCTGGGCTGAAGCGACTTTATATGGTCTCGAAGAACTTTTAGAGAAAGTCAAGGCTCTCAGACGTCACTCTTCGTTTCCTGAAACCATGATTGCACATGTGGAGTGGTTCTTTAGCAAGAGCTTTGTGGATGGTCTTCGGGCATCGCTGAGCGTGGCAAGACAGAGCATAAACGGATTCAGTAACCTTACGCATATCAAAATGCTCAATGATGAGTTGAAGGAATTAAGGGCCGCTCTAAGAGATGGACGGGAGAAACGAATGATTGAAAAAGAGCTAGGGATACGGTTGGAAGACAAGATCAGTATGGTGGAAAAAGAAATGTGCGTCCATCGGAAAGAGGCTTTTCGTTTGCTAATTTTTGGTAGACAGATTACACGGGACGTACACCACACAGACAAGAAATTATTGTATGATGCGAATAGGAATCTCACGCAGCATCAAGGGAAAAGCCAGGCCGAGGACGTTGTCCCTGCAGCGGATGCGCTTGTTGATTTGACTAAATCGTTTGAGCAATATGCCAAAGCGGTTTTACCTTCAAGAAGATCAAGCAATCGGGGCCGTAGCCATGTTACAAAGCCCGCGTCCGATTCAACGTCCAGAAGCGTACATTCACAAAAGCGACCTCCCACAGCTACTTCGACTGATAGAAAACACAAACCACAGTCACTGCGGTCGAACAATGAAAGCGAGAAATTGACCTCCGCGGCCAGAGTCAATCTTCCCTCCAGTGACGACTCCAATGACTGGGGCGGGAGCAGACACCCCAGTACAACATCGAGCTGGACTTCAAACACCACCCCGGCATCCAACCGGTCAGTCAAAGCAGACCCAGCTGGCAAGAGTAAACGTATGAACGCGGCGCAAAGCGAACACGACCAAGTCAACGCGGATGAGTACATCGAACATTGCGGCAGTCGGGCTAGGGAGTACATTAATGATCCCGATGGAACGATTTTGAGCCCCCCGAAGTTAAAATTTAGCATCTTGACACCCGCCGAAAAACAAGACGTTGAGGGTTGTGTCCTGAATGAGGCAGAGAAGTCCGGGGGTCATATGATAGGGATAGCCCCCGCAGAAGTGTTCATCAGTGGTTACTACCTCCTGGTCGAAGACGAAGTAAGTGGGAAAGCTTTCTATGAAGCGCTAAGGAAAAGCGACAAACTCGATTCTCTAGTCCAAGCCCTCACCGATCGAGACGAAGAAGATCGCGAGTGGGATGAAATACCCGGGTGGACTATAGTAGTGCGCGCAAGGTCGGGGCATGGCAATCGCGGTCGGGATACCATATTGCGTAACCCTCAAAACGGCGAGTCTCTCTCTGCTATGGCGGACCTTTCGACTCAATCACGAATCGCACACCCGCCAAATACAACATTTATATGTGGTCACGAGATAAGAATCGATGGCGAGTACCTGTGGATCGACAGCTATCAGTTGTTGCCTAGTACGACACAGATCCGGGACGACACTCTTCGGCGGATCAGGGAAGATCGGTGGTGGCTGGACACTTTGCTCATAGAGCTCAAACTACTTGAGAAGATATATCCAGGTGGGGGCGAGCGAGAGGTTATCGGTTGGGGCATGAACTTGATGATACCATACGGGAAGAAGTAGAAGGAAAAAGACCGTCTATCATAGCGAAGAGTGGGAATTTTTGCCTCAAGACACTATTTTAGTAATGCAAACTAGTATGTAAGCAACTACGCATTATACAAAAAGCGTTAGGTTCACTGCTATATGTTGACTTTGCTAATGTGCGTCGCGAAACCCCTACTATGCCGAACGAGATTTATTCTTCAGGCCTCTTCAGTCTTTCCCCCGTGAGCCTATAGAGTTATATTCACTATATTCTAGTCCTTTAAAGATTTCTCCCTTGGAAACTAGCCTATAGTAACAAAATAACGGAGTCTTAATTACATAACAGCTGCACTCCTACTCTACTATAAGTATCCATGTATTTTTTCAAGTTTAGTGCTTTAACATAAAATTCCAGTTAGTAAAGATCAGGTACCTAGAAGTTAAAGACGCCTAGCCCTTACAGTATATACTCAAACGTTTCCCCGTGCCGAGGTATACTGTGTTTTGACACAGCGTACTTACATGATGAAGTATGGCGTATTAGATAGTTGTATTGCTCTCAAAACTTTCCCTGTATGAACGGTCGAGTCCTAGCTAATCGTAGAACTCGAGCGTGTACGGTTATTGTTGGCCTTCCACTCGTTCCTTTCCCATTACGGCAATCCTTAACATAGACCGAGGCTAGCTAGGCGCTAGAGCAATGCCTCGCTCTAGACGTACCTATGATATATGTTGCCTTAGTAGGACAGAGCCTATTCTACTACTATCTTTTTGTAAAAACGGACGACGGGCGAGGAAAGGAAAAAGCTTTTCGCTGGATTAATTGTGTGATCTCTATTCTAATTTCATATATTCCAAGATGCACTCGAACAAGACCCTCTTTTTCACCGTCCTTGCTACCATCCCCTATTAACTCCCGCTCTCCCGCTAGTCGTTGCGCCATAACGGATGGAAGCTAAGAACAATCCATTCAGAGAGAACAACATTGACACATTCATGCAACGGACCTCCAAATGCGCACTGATAGTGTTATACTTTCATTATTTATTATCTAGTTATTTCATAGATCCCTTACCCATGTACCAATCTTATTCGAACGTTTAATCTTGCATCTAGTAAGCATTATTCAAAAAGGCAATGCCGGGGGGCGGGTTGGCGATGGAAACGATGGAAGTTCAAAACTCCCAATCCTCACAACCCCACCTCCACTTACGCATCTCCTGCTCAAACATAAAGCCAAGATGCGGCTCATCGATCCTCCGAACTCCAAGGTGATCAAGAGCCTCTTGATACCTGGACGTATAGTCCTTGATCTTTCGCTCCGGAGCTCCCTTCTCTCCTTCAATCTCAGCCAGTAACCATTGCATGTCTTCAGACCGGCCCTCATACTCACTTCGGCTCTCATCATAATGAGTTCGCATAAACCGCCTTTTTATGTCCGAGGAACGTCGTATATGGCTGCGCACTAGCCAATACAGGTTCGTAATCTCCCAGCGGTAATAGTCCGCTATGGAAGCACAAGAAACGCTAGTGTTGCTACAACAGGTCGCGTACGCGGCTTTGGGATCAACGACGGAATTTGATGGCAGCATTTTCTTCGGCGGGATGCCGTTGTACAAATCATATGCTGGGTAGGAGAGGGAGAGCATAAACTGCGTAAGTTTGCCCGACGTGCCAGCGCCATCCCGTTCACTAGCTGCTCGCTCATAAGCCAGCTGCCCTTGCACACTGACGACGAGCTGTTTCAGTGCCTCCGCTTTGAACACGTGTGCAATGCAAAGTTTCAAAAGGGGCGGGAGAAAGCGATATTCATCCGGGGACAAGCAGAGTTTCAACACTTCCGGCACAGTTGCTGCGGTGAAGGCGCGGAACTGCGAGGGTGTTTTTGATGCATTTCTAGCGCCCAGAGGCATGAAAGCCATCATTTCGAAGTTCCGGTACACGATTTCAGACACCTTGGGCCACATTTTGTCAATATCTTCGCGTATGGCTAGTGGGAGGCACTCTGGAAGATGTGCTTTCCACGCCTCGGCGAACCGCTCCTTCCACGCTCGTGGGAAGATGACGACCGTGCTTATACAGATATGGATGCTGAGTTCATGCCATGGCTTAATTGCATCACAGGGTCTAAAGCCGATGTAAGCTTCTTCGTGCCGTATCCTCAACGCATCTTTTCTGAGGTCCTCGCGGCACATCGGACACCTGAAGGAGGCATTAAGCGCAGATATCAAGCAGGACTTACCAAAGATGTGAAAGCAAGGCGTTATTACGGGGCCGTCGCAGCAGTACTTTGCCAAGGGTAGAGCGCGGAAACCAGGCATGGTGCCTGGTTCATCCACCTTCGGCGGCAAGTCTTCCACCGCATCGATGAATTGCTCAAGGCAGATTGGGCAGCAGGGATCCGATGTTGGTATCCGTTCTATTATCCGTTCTAGCGGGACTTGGGGGAGTAATCTAACGTACTCCAAGCCTGAAGGCGACAAAGGTCCCATATCGAATTGGTTTTCTAGCCTTGTAGATGAATACAAATTTTGTTAGTCGAAGCTCTTTACCCAAAAAACACTGAATATGTATAAGAGAGTCTGGCTGTCTATCCACTTTATACTTTTACCATCCTACATTGTGATAATTGCAAACAAGGTGCTAGAGTGGATAACAATTGGCGCGTAACTAACGCCGCCATTGTACAGTCTTACCCTAGCAGAACTACCAACATTGTGATGAAGGAACACTAAAAGCATTAGACAATGGGTACATTAACAACGTCGCTATTGTCGGGTCTCGCTTCAGCGTCGCTCTTGTTTCTTACAGGACTACGAGACTGTGAAAGGCAACAAGGAGCGCCAAAATAGACGGTGATAGGTGCGTGAACAACACCGCATAATTCAGTTCGAAAAAGGGGAGCGAGTGTGGTTGGAAAAAATCGTGTAGAATATGTACGTACGCGTAAATTTCCGGTAAATCTACAAGACATCTCTCTCGCTTACAACTAGGTTATAAAGTGGTCCCTGTAGGGGCCTGGAATGGCTTCTAACTAACTTTAGAAAGGTGAGGCGCTCAGGAACATTACCTGCGTATATAGCTCTAGCGTATATAGCTCTACTGTACTTTTTTTTAAATTCGCGTAGGAAAGCCAACTGTAGCAGTACTCGTGTCGGATGAAGCCAGTGTTGGCCGCTCACTTTCCCATCGTGTGACCAGTTCTGAAGCCTTTTCATGTACAGGTTGATATTTCAATGCTGGGTTTTAGTTATTTACAGGTTATCATTAGAGTACTACACCGTCTATAATAGCCTAGTTGCGCAATGCAGCTTTTCCTCGGGGAAAAAAACGTAGGAGTAAGACACTACTGGGAAAATTGCCTGTATGAGACAAGAGACCTGCTAGTAGCTTTTGGACTAGCGGAAATTTTTGTAGTACTATGTCTAAACCGCATTAGGGCACAAAGACTGCAGCTAGTTTAGCAATAGTGTCTCCTCATCGTGCTAGTCTAAAAGCTGGTTGGCGGGTCTATTGTCTGCGTTCAGAACAGGCACTCCATCCATGCTGCGCCAAGCCGAGCACAAACCAATAAGGATCTGTGGCGCAGAAAGCTGCCTCTTAATGGTTGATTTCGGCCTATGACATTAAGCGACATGGACGGGGGTGCCCATCCCATTAGCGAAGAGAGCGCCGGTCACTACTTAGCGCTGCGCGGTGTCACATCTATCCTCAATAACGCTATTGGAGTTCTTGTTATTGCTGTGCCCTCTACGGTATCACCATGAAAGATTATGAGTCATATGCCCTATGCCTAGAGCGGCTAGCATGGCGGGGTGCACACAACCGTATAAAATGCATCACTACCCCGCTGTCGTCGACTTCCAATCATCAAATCAACCCCTTATTCGTATTTTGCCATGGTGTTACCCTTCGTGTTACTTCAGCTATGGGCGTCTGTAGGAGCTGCTACAAATGAAAACTTCCAGAACACACAGAATTGCGATACATCTACATTTACGGCGCCGGTCGTTCCAGGCGCGAAGGTCCTTTCCATAACTGCAGAAGAGAAGCGCAATGTCGATATACCCGCAGGCCCAGGTTTGCTTCAGCCGCTTTCAGACCTCGATTTTTGCGAAATCAAGGTCTATCTTGCACACCCAGGAGCCAATGACAAGGTTTTGGTCCAGACATGGCTACCCTTCTCACAGGACCTCTGGAACGGCCGTTTTCAAGCAACAGGTGGCGGTGGTTGGGCAACGGGGATGCTCGATATCGCACTCGGTCCGGCGATTGCTAGCGGCTATGCGGCATCATCCACGGACGGAGGACATCCATTTGACTTTCTCGCCGCAGATTGGATGCTAAATGAAGACAAGAGCATCAACTGGCATTTGGTACACAATTTTGCCACAAGGAGTCTGGCAGAGCAGGTATACGTGGGCAAAAGTCTCACTAAGCAATTTTATGGCCGACCGCCTCGCTATTCGTACTGGAACGGATGCTCACAGGGCGGTCGACAGGGTTATGCTGTTGCCCAGAGATATCCGGGCTTACTTGATGGAGTGCTGGCTGCCGCGCCCGCTCTTAAGTTGCCTAACATTTTCTTGTCGGGTGTCTGGCCAATTGTGGCGATGCAAGAGGCGGGCACACTGGTAAGCAACTGCGAATTCAGTTGGTTTGCATCAAAGGCTTTGGAGGAATGTGACATACTGGATGGTGCCAAGGATGGACTCATCGGAGACCCCGAAGCTTGCACATTCGATCTACTGAGCTTCATTGGGCAGAAGATGGAATGTTCTGGACACGAAATTGAAGTCACAGGTGCCATGATAGAGGCTGTACGCAAGGTTCATCAAGGTCCTACCACGCCGGCCGGCTTCAACGTCTTTCCCGGAGTCCCTTATGGTACACTTCTCAACCCTTTTTTGAATATCACCATCGACTCTAACGGCGTTCGCACTCTGAACGACCCAAGAGTGCTTGACGTCTTCCCCCGAACTATCCTTCTGAAAGACCCCAACTTTAACGTCTCGAAACTAACTACATCCGACTATCTTGCTTTGTGGGTACAGGGGAACGAGGATTTTGGTTGGATTCTAAACACAGATAACTCGGATCTCTCCGCTTTTCGCGACGCTGGTGCGAAGTTGCTGAGCTGGCACGGCATCAACGATCCAATAATACCTTACCAGAATACGGTGAAGTACCGTCGGCACGTTGAGAGGGAAATGGGAGGTGCAAAAGCAGTCGATGATTTCTTTCGATTGTTCCTTGCCCCAGGTGTGGAACATTGCGGACTCGGGCCGGGCGCAGCGCCAAAAGATCCTCTGGAAAGTTTGGTGGCTTGGGTAGAGATGGGAAAAGCACCAGAGACGCTCGCCTCGGAAACCAGAAATCAAGAGGGGGAATTAGTAACTAGGGATCTATGTCGATACCCTAGAACACCGAAATATCTGGCCATTGGAGACATCAATACGGCAAGCAGCTGGGGTTGCAAGGGTGTTGATGGGGAGGAGGAAGGTGACTTCGCCGGTGAATTGAAGGAGGGTCTTATGCAGGCGGGATTAGGATGGGATTAAACATCGAATATGGATGAATGAGCGTGCCCTGCGTTGTCGAAGTTAGTGTTCTAGCCGTATTCGATTGTCGTTCCGATAGAAATGCGATGTAACCGGAACTGAATGGGCTCTCATAGCTCAGGACAGAGATCCGGGAACCGGTGCTACATTTCTCGCTCACAGTACGACATAGCTCCCCTTCGTCCTGCATACGCGCTCCATTGCTGCGGCTGTCAAAGCATACCTAGTCTGGGCTTGCTTTGTATGATGACCGCTCTCGTGCGAGGTTTGGAGAATCGGTTATCTTTACGAGATTTCAGACCTCTCACGCTGCCAAAGACCTACTCCATCTTCGAATTCAGTAGGGTGGGGAGGATAGTCCCGGGCGGTATGCCGACGAAGTTGAAGTACTTCGTCGATTCTGCCGCGAGAACGATACCGGCTGGCGGGCCGAAGTGAAGGGTGGTGTCGCCCGAGATACGATAGCCTGGGTACTCTTTGTCAAGGACGACATCGAGAGCTCTGTACGTTGACCCGTTGACCAGGCACAGGCACGCTACTGTCGTCGTCGTATATTAGTGGAAAATAAGTCGCTACGTTTAACCTAGCTAGGAGTGAACACTGCGCAGCCAGCAGGGACATCGTGGGTGCCGCGAGGTTTGCGCCGCGAGGTCTGCGCTATGATCACAGGTCTCCCTTCGTTCCTCAAGGCTCCTTTTGGCAACTGGTGCCGGGCTCCCGGTTGCGCTTTCCTGTTTACACGGCACTGATTACAGTACGTGCGACATGCGGGGCTGTTCTGCACTAGGCAAGATCAGCGTTTATCCTCGGCTAGAAGTACCTGCCAGGATGGCGGCTAGCCTCGTAGCGAGGTTCAAGGGTCTGAATATATATTTTGATGAGTTTTGGGAGCGAGAGAAGCTTGATAGCGGTGTACAACAGAGGAACACTGTCATGCGACGAAATAAGGCCCTTCGCAAAGCAGGTGCGAAAGCGACCACGCAAGTGTAGTTTTCAGATGGAAAGGGCTTGGGAGATTCGGCAGAAGCCAAAGGGTATAACTTGTATAGAAGATTGTTTTAAGTCTTGGGTTACACCCATCTCACCCTTTCCGACTCAACATCTTCTAATCGGCATATCCCCCTTCCCCACTACTAAAAACCAAACCGGTTTTCCAAACTCCGCTTCCTAGTCTACACGTTCGGAACGCTGCCGAACTAGTCGCTTTTCCCCGCGCCGGACCATCCCCTTGCTAGCCTAGCCTGCATAGCTTCCTCTTTAAGACAAGCATCTGCACTACCGTGACTGCCAGAATCGGAAACAACGTAGATATTGTTCGCTGTGCCCGATTGGCCAATTCGGGGGCGGGATAAATAGTTACTGGTGGGGAGAATTTTTCCTGGTGGAAGGAGAAAGAAGGCCGCGGTTATAGCCGAGAGAGAGATGGGAGTGGACGGATTGGGTTCGAGGTCCTTGTGGGATATAAATGGGCATGTCTACTTGCATCCGAAGGGGGGAGAGAGATAGAAGGGATAAGGAAATGATCAGTCCACATGAGGCTGGGCATCTCCTCTGGCTATCGGCTCGGCAGCATGCGAGAAGACGAAGCTCCGTTTCTCTATAAAAGCAGTCCAATTTCCCTCCCTTCTATGTGCAGCAGCTACTGAAGACTCGCTCTCCACCCCCATCCAACCTATCCTTAATACAACTCCCCCTCAAGAACCAACGTCAACCAAAACACCATCAAGATGCAGTTCAACCTCTACGCCCTCCTCTTCGCCGGCCTCGCCGCGACAGGCCTCGCCGCCCCCCAGACCGAGATTGGCAACAGCGGTTGCTACATCCGCGAGGCTACGCAGAAAAATTGCTCCCCACAGTTCCCCAAGCAGTGCACCGGCTCCAGCGGCACCACTGTCTTCCCCTTCTGCTGCAAGACCTCCGTCACGTGGTGCTAAGCGGCGTGAACTCCACGTTGGGTTTGGGATGGAAACACATGAGTTTGCGTATGTAGTTGCACTCTTGGCGATTCGCTTTTGATCTGCGCGTTCTTCCTTTCGATGACTAGATTCTGACTCGTTTTAGAACTTTTTGTCACGGATAATCATGTGATGACAATGATTCCCATCCCATCCTGTCGGTAATCAGATGGTCTCAGACGGGCGGTTTGGTCATGTTGGCAGCTAGCAGCAAAAGGGGTACGCTGTGTTTTGGACTGGAATGGATAGTAAAGCACACTTGTATTTTTCTTGGTAGCCTCTACGGAGAAATTTAACGTACCCCATGTGAATTCAAACTGCAACGTCTGATTTGTACGTAAAAGCTCTGGGCCAACCCGATTGGTTTTTGTGTTGATCGTGGCGAACCCAATCTTCATCTTGGCTGTTTCTGCCTTTCTCTCCGGGCACCGGCGATTCCATGCTTCGTTCTCTCCTCAGCAAAGCGCGCATTTCTTTGTCATGTCGTGTCCCGATTTCGACGGGCAGTGCCTAGTATCATACTCCTGAGCACAATAGCCATATACTGTTGCTGCCTTACACTAGGTTCCTATATAGCCGTATTTTTAGTACTTGTAGTACTACTTCAATCGGCACTATCTCTCGTATCGTTCGTATTAGAAGCCTTCGCCCTACTAGACTATGCCCTCGTCTATAATCTTATTAGTATCTTTGGCCTTAGTAAACTCGATTATAATAGATAATACGACTTTAGTAGGTACGTTCCTGGTTAGCTATCTAATATATTTAATATCGGCCTACGGGATGAACGGTTTATTATCTTACAGGATCTAGGATCTATTTCTTCGAACTTATCTATATCTAGCGTACTAGTACGGATTCCGTATACGATTATACTATACGTCGGGATCCGTACTGTTACCTATACGCCGATACGGTAGACCTAGTCGTCTACGAATTACTATAGTACTTCTACTTCGTTGTTACTAGCTGTCTTTATACTTAGGTCTCCACTCTTTAGCTAGTTAGGTAGATTTCTAAAAAGACTATCTAGTAGATAAAGTTTACTTTTGTTAGGTAACCTAGGCCAATATTAACATGCTTAAAGGTAGGGCTGATATAAGGCTCCCTTCTATACCTTATATGGCGCGCCACGCCCTCTCCATGAGGCTCAGAACGTTGCGTCACGGTACGCGCCACGCCCTCTCTAAGGCTCTGACCGTTGCCTACGGTATACGGCTCGCCCTCTTTTATAAGGCTCGGGCCGTTACCCTTATAGTTATACCGTAACCCCTCCGACAATTATAGGTAATAACTGCAACTAATAACCTCCTTACGTTTTAAGATGTTCGGGACGAAATGCCTTTTTACGTCATCTTTTTAGGTTATTCCGCCAGTTTGGCGACGCGATGGCTGCTACTCATTCGATACCTTATATGGTGAAGGCTATGCAGGGCGTTTCATCGCTGCTTATATCGCCGACTAACTGACCTCGCTTGATTCCGAGTCAGCGTTACTTACATGTCTGGTGTGTTTGAAAATGGTTGGGTGTATAAATTCGAGCAGAATTTGAACTAGTTTCTCTGCACAATTAATCTAATCTTGAAATACTAATAAAGAAGGCTAGATACGTAATGAAATGGCTAGTGATACAAGCATCGAGTAAACAACGGGTTGTTACCCTTGTTCTGCTCGCTACGACCTAACGGAGCTGAAACTCCTTCCACACCTTCTTTGGTGCAGGAAGTGGTAGCCGGAAAGGCAGCAGTCCCTTAAATGTTTCCCTCTTGTCCTCAGAGACTGTTTCCATATTTCCATTCATTTTACCAAAACCCACTCGCTCATATACTCCGTCCTTCAGTTCCCGAATCACCAGGACATAGAGGTGTTGAAATAGCTCTCCTTCAGTGGTGTGACACAAATGTATCCCAATGCATCTGGTATCAGGAAGAATAGGTGTAGCGCAAGTTGACGCAAACCTCCATATAGATGGTTCCTTGTCTTCGAGTTCTACTATTGCCTCATACTCTAAGCCAGACTGATATGACTGATATGTCGGACTTCCCCAGATTCGCAACGGGAACGTCCAGGTGGCAATATGCAAAGTGTCCGAAGTCTTCGTGCTCATGTCATCGTAAGAGTGGCAGAATGTCTCCCAGTCGACAACTCTACCATCTTCAAGCTGAATCGAGAATTGAAGATCCTTGTTCGGCTCCAGGGAGTGCCACTCAGAGTCTTCTATTTCCCAACTTATCTTGCCTCGCCAACCGGTCCAAGACCACGACGGAAACCCCTCACGCCGCTCGGATGGTGAAACAACCCCCCAACATAGTCCCCCACAGAAGCCAGTGGGTGGAGACCGTTCCCGTAGGTGTGGCTCTGATTCCCGACCACGCCCTCGTTGTGAAGTTGCCGGAATCATTGGCACGCCAGCACAATGCAACACCCGTTTCCTGCTCCTCTTAAAGGCCTGTAAGACGCCAGAAATCCCGTTCAAGATGTCAGAAGGATTAGTCAACTGCCTTTTGGTGTAGTCTTCGATCCTTCGTACTATCTCCCATGCTGAGGTACCGATTCCTCTTGGGAACATGCCGATGTTGATTTCGTCACAAAATTTTGCTTTGAAACGCTGGCCATTCTGAGTGTGGAGGCTTCGTAAGGGGAAGTTGAGAGCTTCGCAGCAGTACATGCCGGAGCACTCGAAGTAGACCTGACGGTCGGTGAAGATGAGTCGTCTAGGAGAAAGAATGCCTTCTTGATAAGTCCAGCCTCGCTGAAACCATTTCGAATGTTTGATTGCATCTCTTGGATCGGGAAGAGTCGATACTAGCATGTGTCCTCGGACTATGCCGTGCGGCTGGGGTTGTCTGCATCGGTTTCCAACACCTGGGAGGCCGTGATTGGGCGTTGCTCCTGCAGCGGCAATAATCGTGAGATAGGCGCAGCTGTAGATCAAGTCCATTTGCCCTACTTGTTCCCGCACTTCAGATGGTTCAGACTGGTTGATACAGAACCGGTCTATCCAGAGATATCGCATACCCAGGGATCGAGTGATGGTAATAGCGTCTTCGATAGTTTCAGGCAGCTGAGGCGGTAACAGTCGAGAAAACTCTGGACCTCTCTCACCCGCTCCCCATACGTAGCTTAGAGCCACGTATTGGGTCCTGCAGCCGTGGACAATCTGCCTCGTCTCACAATCAATTACTTTAAACGAGGGGATTCCAGAGAGTGGCGATGTAGTAGACTCGGACGAAAGTGGTCCATCTCCTGCACTGCATGCACTAGAATGATTTTCTTGGCAGTAGTTGAGCCAACCTTTGATCAACTCAGGGTTGATGTTGGGTTGTATAAGTCGAACGACCGACAAGTGCTCCGGTTGTTTGAGTAGGAAGGCTGAGCTTCTTCTGTCAATGGCGAGCATGGTTGTATCGATAGCTTGCCAACCCCTGTTCGGGATCCTGTTACTGCTTAAGGATCGAAGCATATGGCTTTTGGAACTTCTTTCTTGCGCTGGAACGAGTTGAAGCATAAGTTGGCAGAGCGAACAGCTATTGACGCTCCAGTCCCTTGTCGGACCTAGTTTGCAGAGTGATTTGCCAGCTTTTGTAAGATGTTTCCCCCGAAAGGCTGTGTCGAGATTGATTCGTTTACATCTTTTACAGAGGTCAAACCCTAAGACGGACGCAGCAGAAACTAAACATGTCAGAGTTGCAGAGTCAACGAGAAGCCCCCGTACCTCGTCTACTAGGCTGTGATCGCCTGGGATGCGGCTGTTTACGTCTTGCGGACACCATTTGTACACGGATGCTGGCTATACACAATCAAAGCACAAATTGTCGAGAAAAGAGACAATGGAAGCAAGCTGTATAAGAACCATCTTCGTTGTACTGCGCCATTGCACCACTGCACCACTGCGCCACTGCGCCACTGCGCCACCCCCTCGGCCACTGAACAGGGGAGCGTCCCGAATCTGGGACGCCGGTTGTCCCAGATTCGCGCCAATACATGTACTTGGCTTGCTCATGTTGGCTTAGGCTGCCAAGACCTGCTTAGGCTTGCACAGCCACAAGCAAGAATTCGCCTAGGAACTCTTGCCTTCTAGTATACTACTCCTAGGAGAATTCTCTAGGACCAGTCGACTAGGAGATAAGGGTAGGATTATTAAGTAAGTAGTTATACTGTTAGTTAATTGTCTAACTAACTTCGTCGACTACGGGTTATACTATATATATATATAGATCCAGCTTCTATTATATTGTAAGGCAAGTGTAGGCAGGCAGGCACAGAAACGCTGAGGCAGCAAAAGGGTTGTATTCGGATGGAGATGAGACGAATCCTTAGGGAGACGTGATAGTAGGACGCAGGACTATATAGGGCCCGGCACGTGACCGTAGCCGGCCCGATGATGATCCGGGAGTCCTCCGGCAGAAGTAGGCGTGACATATATATTATTTATTTTAGCTACTAATAATATTAAATAAAGCCGATTATCCAAGGACGCCAGATTTCCTAGGACGATCTTCCCAGTATACTAATTTTCCTCGGAGGATTGCCCTAGGACGCTAATTTTCCTAGCATAATTGTCCCCGGATGCTTACATGCCTAGGAGGTTGTTTCGGGGACCCTAAGATTCTGAGGTCTGGGGGTTTATTAGCATTATAAAGCCGGCCTAAAACTGTAGGATACTCTTGAAGCGTTACGTCATTCCATAACTTTATTACAGTTATCTGTAGTATAGTATCCATCGTCACTTAGTATAGTACTTGCTCTATCGACGTTAAAAGCGGCGGGTCGATAGGGCGAGGAGCGATGCGCGATATGAATAAACGAAAGACTGTACCAAACCAGAAAGGGGAGTCACTGGATAGGGATTACTATATACAGCTCTATAACTCTATTATCGTATATAAGGTATGGGTGTAGTACCTCTACTATATACAAACTTCTACTATGCTTCGTGTGGACCTTACAAAAGAGACTCCCACTATGCAAATCCAAACTAAAATGTGCCAACTCCTATGTTTCGTACGGACTTTCTAAACAGACTCCTAGAAAATGCAAAAGAATAAACTCCAACTTGGTTGATGCACGCATGTCCAACATGTCATTTCCACTCGCTACAAAAGTCCTCACATCCCTATCTGCAGAATAAAAAAGGCAGCAGGTTCTTTTATAAAGTCTCCTCCGCGGCCCTGTCGTTCAAGAAAATATCCGAAGCGGGGGGGGGGGGGGGGGGGGGGGGGGGGGGGGGGGGGGGGGGGGGGGGGGGGGGGGGGGGGGGGGGGGGGGG
>JASJFT010000105.1:108308-120662 GCA_030770425.1 Darksidea phi
AATAAGCCCCAAAAAAAACGCAGACGGTTTTTTTATAAATTCGCCACCCCGGCCCTGTCGTTCAATAAAAAAACCCCCCCCCCCCCCCCCCCCAAAAAAAAAAAAACCCCCCGAAAAAAAAAACACGCCGCGTCTGTCAAGACTTCAGGACTTTGCTCTAATAAAAGCAGTTTCCCACTGCGGTGCTCCAGGTCTTCATGGCAGCCGCGAGACCACATAACAAAGCGCCAAGTTACCCATCATCATTCGACGAAGCGCACGGAGAAATACTGTAGACTAATCCCACCCCCAGAAGTAAAAAGACAAGGCCATGCTCAAGAGCAGAAAACAGAATCTTGGATGGAGCAGTTCCATGTCCCATACATTAAAGAACAAAGCTATAGCGCTCTTCCTATAAAGTAGCTTAAATGCCCCGTCCAGCCCAGCTCGGCCTCTCCACTCTATCTTACAAAGCCCATCTCCAAAGCGGCCACATGCCAAAAACACATCGTTCAAAAGAACAAAAGAAGTCGCTCCAATGCAGGATGCACTATCGCAATCATACGCGACACTACCGTAGAAAATTTATGAAGAAACCAGAACCAATGGAGGATGCAGAAAAAGGTAAATCCCCGAAGGGTATGCTCCACGCGCTGGAGACCTTGCATCCTAACCGCCAAAAACCGTAGGTCAAAAAGACATGCTAAGCAAAAAAGCGTGAGAGAAAGCCCGCTGGCTCATATCTGTACACCAAGCCACTTCTCTAAAAAGTAGAAAAGATCATGTTCGTGCGTCGATCTTTTACGCGAGAGGATCTACATCGTCTTCCTCATGCATCTCCTCTTCCGCCCACTATCCACCTCCAAGCTCATCGACGAGTCGCGACCAGACAAGGGCGTCGAGAACCTTTCCAATATCTCTTTCTTGAACCTCTTCTTTGGTTTATCCTTCCTTAGAGACTTTTCCTCGTCTGGGTCGACAAAACGGTGGATAGTGCGATGATCCAGGATGCGCTCTTCTTTGTCATGCTTTCCCTCTCTTTCCGTCTTCGGCCAGGCGTAGCCGTATAGCTTGGAGTGGCGTTCGCATCGGGGACACTCCTTACGTGTTCCGCGGTGTCCATCTTGCTGCACAAACTCTTCATCACAAGTCTGACACTCGACCCACTTGCTGTCCTTCCCTGAGAGCCGCGATCGGGACGTCATGTAGTCGCCGGGTTTGCGGCGGTTCTCAACCCAGCCTTCGTCGGGGGAACGCTCGGAGACGGGCGTGCCGATACGGAGCTGTGCCTCGTTGCGCGACGTTGATCGAGTATTGCGGGGACCAAGAGGTGTCTTCGCTCGTTTCCGCTTGACAATCTGCTGGACCACGTCATCAAAACCGAGGCCTTCAGAAAGCTCACTCAGGTCGGATGAGCTGTCATCGGCGAAGAGTGAGGCCCACGGCGGTTTGACCGTGGTGACCTCGTCCTTGATGGTGGCCACGCCAAGAGCTGGCTTTGCGTGTATGATGTTCGGATCAACTTTGATTTTGTGATCTTCTGTACTCGTCATGGACTGGTACTCGTCTACCGAGGTGGCATCGGTGGAGTGTGCGGATTTGGGGGAGCCACTTGCTAGTGACGATTGAGGCGTTGTGCTCCTTGTGAAGGCTGCGTTGTCGATTGTTAGGTCAAGTAAACCCACCCGCTGTTGTGACCGTATCTGCCGCGATACCCGTGAGGATGCGAGATTTGCGGCCGGATCCTCGATGCTAGATATCGGCACCTCTTGCCGCAATGGCGAAGCGCCGGAAGCCAGGCTCTTTGCTACTGTACGCAGTCTCTTCGACGTATCTCGCTTTAGCGGCGAGGTCGACTTCTCTTTCGGTTCGAGCTTTGTGCGTTTGGCGGATGTTGAGTCAATTACTGGCTCATCGCTCGATGCATCATATTTCCGCTTATTCCGAGACGAGCGTGATCCTTCCTGTGGTGCCATCTCTTCTTTTGGTATCGTCTTTTCTTCGCCATCCTCTTCTTCGTCATCATCCTCAACTCGCTTCAGAGGTGCCCAGCCATTGGTTTGGTGGGTCTCGCATGTATTGCATAAACACTCCTCGTTGTCATCTCCAAAGTAATCTTCACCGTACGAAACTGTGATTTCCTCTCCTTCCTGGATAGGCTTCGTCGCAACGATCTGCATGCCATCGTAGCCCTTGGTCAACAGTTTTGCGTTGGCATCGCAATCGTGGTTGGCAAAGCGCGCTGGCCCTAGGAACAGAGAGCGTGTCTTCTTCCGACTAGAAATGACAAGACTAAAGTCTTTGCGTGCCAGCTCGAGTGCGCTTTCCTGCTCTTCTGTCATGGCTACTTGCACCCCAGTGAGGTACTTGATCTCCTCGCGCGGCTGGATATCGCGGCGGGCCGTGATAGATGCTTCATGGTCGGTGATGGTGTATCTGTTGGTCGTTGTGACTTCGAATGGGCAGTCGGGCATGTAGATGGACACATATCGCCGCAAATGCCGCCGAAACTGCTCCCGCTCTTTGTCGTCTTTGAGTGTCGCTAGGAACTTGCGCAAGCCCGGTAGCTTGACTAATTCTTGCATGGCCTCATTGACATCCTTGTTTATAATGACATGCTCGCGCAGTATGTCAGCAATGTCCTCCTCTTGCAGCCCGCGCGACGCTGAAAACCGCCCGCCGCGGTTCTTCCTGATGATCGTCCAGAAGTAAACCTGCGATTGCACCGGTTAGCTGACCGGGTCCTCAGGCATGCGCGATCACGTCGTCGCAATGTTGAAGGCTAGCACCCACCTTGTCCACCAGCGCATCCGTAATCACGTCATCATAAGAAATGAGCTTCTCAAGGGTCAAGCCGCCCCTTTTCTCCTGCTCTTTCGGGGCCATGTTTGCGCAAGACGGCGTCAATCGGAGTCCCAAGGTAGATGGGTAAGTAGTCGTTCGGCGTGTAGAGTCGTGGAGCGCGTGAGTGAATTAAAGGGGGAGGTTGGGTGACGTAGTCGTAGAGAGCGACTTCCGGTCCGTTTCACCGTCGTACGCTTCTGGCGAGGAGACAAAACCACGCAAAAAGAAGGAAGGACCGACAAAGACAAAGCGCGCAGGCGCAAAGAGAAAAATGAAGGAGCGGCGCCGCTCGCAAGGCGGCCGACAGGCTGGATATAGCGCAAGACGCGGTCTACAGGAGTGAGACTGAGGCTGGGGCTGAGATGGGCAGAACCCTTGCCGCGCCAGGGTTGGGTGAAACAACGCGGCTGTCCGTCTACTTGCAAGCGAGCCTGGTCAGCCGCCGGGAATCTCCGGTGCGCCCGACCACATCCGGAACCTCTCTTCACTGACAAACCCGTCGAGACGCCCAGCGCAGCAGCCGGCGAACATTGCAGTGCGGTCGTGCCAGGAGGATAGCACGCCTTGGGTCGAATAAGACAGGACGGCAGAATGATCCAGCTCAAGGTACGCGGGCTCGCTAAAACAAAATTCAGATACGCCGCTCACATATCCGCGCTTTAGACCCTCATCAACTGCATCGACAACTCGGGCGCCGCTATAGTCGAGTGTGTCAACGTGCTGCGATCGAAGCGGCCCGCGAAAGTGGGTACGTGCCTGGACTGGGAGTGAGAATGAGGACTCCTATATTGACTGGAGCCGCAGGCGACCGCATAGTGGTAGTCGTCAAGAAACAGCGCAACTTCGGCCCCGAGACCGGCAACAGCGTCTCCATCAGCGCAGCGAACAAGGTCCGACGCGGCGATGTACGACATGCGGTGGTAGTGCGGACGGCGAAGAAGTGGCAGCGACCGGATGGCAGCGTGGTCAAGTTCGACGACAACGCCTGCGTGCTCATCAACAAGGCCGGCGAGCCCATCGGGTCGAGAGTGAGCGGCGTCGTCGCGGGCGAGCTCAGACAGAAGCAGTGGTCGAAGATCCTTTCGCTAGCACCGATGCATGTGTAGGATATACAGGGGCAAAGAAAGTTGCATTGTCAGGCGTACGGGCATGGGATGGGTGTATAATATGTGGATATATTATTGTAAAATATTAGGGGTATCGGATACCGTTCCAGGACACCGCTATCAAAGAATCATACTGAACTCCGCCCAATGCTCCGATATTTTATCCGCCTTGAAAATGCTACAGATCCGGCATCCTTATTGCCACACATGGCCGCACCCGGTGCACACGTGGTAATTCCTCTGCGGAGATCAATACAGGTATTCGCATGCGAAAAAGAAGACTCACCATGTTCGTATCGGTGGTGCGCTGTTGGGACTGGAAGAAGACAACCTCGTTTTCGCCGCAGGTGGGGCACGTCTTCTGGGCGCGTGGCAACTAGATGCGTGACGAGTCAGCAAGCAGGCCCAAAGACAGCAAACAAGCAACGAAACAACGTGCGAGAATGCCTATGTCTTTGAGGAATGCTTGTCGTCCCCGGTTTGAGCGTTGGTGTGCACTCCGGCTTCATCCTGCGTCTCTAGGATGTAACCAGGCGCGCTCTCCTCACCGCACTCCTCGCAGACAATCTCCTGGCCGCACATGGTGCAGAGGTGCGGGAACGACTCCCATATGCTGAGGCTGGTGTGGGAAAGGGAGCGGGTGAGACCAACCGTAGGATCCTGTCCGACTTCGGCGGTGACGCCGGCTGTGTCGCCAACCGTGGAAGCGATTTCGTGGCGCATGACGCAGGACGAGGGGGCCTCTTCTGCAAAGGAGCAGGTCCGGCATGCGAAGAGCAGCTTGTTCTCGGCCTTGTCCTCGCGGGGGAACAGCAGGTTGGAGCTGGACATGTTAGCTGGGGCAGCGGACAGGCGGGAGAGCACTCACCACTCAGAGCAGAAGCGGAAGAGAATCTGCTTGTTGGGGTCCTCCTCCTTCTTGTGGTCTTCTGCGGGCGATGCCATGGTAGTGGAAAAGTTGTTTTGCGCTTTGCACGGCGGGGAGAGGACCTGCGGGTGTGTTGTGGTTGGGGGAGAGTGGGTTTTGGCAGTGGTGTCGTACGGGCGGCTGACTGGGAGTGATGTTGCAGTGCGCAGCCCGAAGCCGACGAGCGCTTTTCTATCAAAGAGTGAACGACAGCGGCCGTGCTCGAGTCACGCCGTTTCGGTCCCCCAGCGCATGATGCTGAGTCATACGCTTTGCTATGGAAACCACCCCGCATGAACTTGCGGCGATCGTCCCAACCAGCGGCAAGACTGGCATCTCCGTCCCACGAGCTTCTTTGCACCGCAGTCGCTCATCTGCATCTCCATCGCTGCTCTGCTTTGCGCATATTCCGAGCCTCTCCATTTCCGCCGATTGCACACATCACCATCATGGTAAGCTCGACGCGCCGGCATTGGCTTAGTCCGCGCACTGCCTCCTTTGCAGTCATCGACTTCGACTCACACGCTGCACAGTCTTCCGAAACAGGCTTGCCGGACGGCTGGGAGGTCCGCCGTTCCAACACCAAGAACCTGCCGTACTACTTCCACCCCGCTACCAAAGACTCGCGATGGGAGCCCCCCGCCGGCACGGACCCGGATAAGTTGAAGGACTTCATGGCTAGACACCACAGCTCCAAGGGCGTTGCGCCGGCCAACGTGATGCCTCAAGACGGCAAGATTCGATGTGCACATCTGCTCGTCAAGCACAGGGACAGTCGGCGACCGGCGAGCTGGCGGGAGACGCGAATCACGCGCTCTAAGGAGGAAGCCATCGCCGCGATCAAGCAGTATGAGGAACAGATCAAGAAATACGAAGCCAACCCAGACGACCCGGAGGGCAAATCTCTCCCAGACCTCGCCATGACCGAGTCAGATTGCAGCAGCGCACGGAAGGGCGGAGATCTGTGGGTGGTATCCCCAGTGGTCCACGTCAATGGTGCTAATGACTGTGTGCAGGGGTTTTTTTGGGCGCGGCGACATGCAGAAAGAATTTGAGGAGGCGGCCTTCAAGCTGAACAAGGGTGAGGTCAGTGCCATGGTGGATACTGCGTCTGGGGTGCATCTGATTCAAAGGTCCGACTCCCTCTGCAGAGCGCATGACAACGTGTGCTAACGTGAATGTGCAACAGGTTGGAGTGATGGTCGCGAGTTACCGCACGGCATTCCCGGTGTCTGCCACTACGCGCTCCACGTGTTGGCGACGCACGGGAGCCGTGCTTCCAATTTGCCTTTGGAATGGCGTGTAGGCCGCCTAGCCGGAACGATGCAGTGCGTGGAAAATGGCGCAAGCTGTGCGACTCTTGTTGGGAACGTATGCAGGCCGGCAATCGAAGCAGAGTTCCAACCACACATCTACCGCATCATCGTTCGCAATCAATCTTATCAGTTGCTAGCAAGCGGGCGCCAACGAGCTGACGGCAAGCAGGGGCCCCAGTGTTCTGACCGTGGTGTGGTGGTGTTGAGAACATGGTTCGCACCACCCTAAGCTATGCGAAACCCTTGTTTGATAGCAGCCCCTTTGTGTTCTCCGCTTCTCTGCCCGTCTCGACGACACTCTGTTGCTTCTTGTTTCTTACCGTTTCCACACTTCGCTACATGTTGCACTGAACCTTCTAGACCAGCGCAAGCGCTTCCGCATCCGTGCACGCCGTGGAACGGCCGTCCGGCTCACTCCGAAACGAGACCTGACGTAGCCTAGTGTAAGCAACTGCGCATTTCCTGTTCTGTGGCGCGTTGGCCTCCACTAGGACGGCAACGTGTGCGCGGCGCTATATTTGCAGTTGGGCAGCTATGCCGGCTTGCACCAGTCGTTAAACATGTCGACCCTCCACGCGCTTGAGTCGTGCATCCCTAACATGCGGCAGGCTCCTGCACACGTGGTTCGCCGGCATCGAATTTTTAAATTTCCCATTAGCGATATACGCGGAAACGACGTCACACAATGGGAAAGTGCCGCTGCTGACCCCGTCGACTTTTGGAAGGCCCGTGAATCACGCAAATACTTTGACCGGGGCCTTGCGTAACCTCCACATCATTTCCTGCTTGGTGCACCGCCAAGGATCCGATCCTCACTCTCAGCCACGATCCCTTCACCTCCCCACCCGCTACCCAGGCACTCCTTGAAGGCGCTGCAAAGATACTTCTCCCGCTTTCACTCCTCTACATATACCCCCTGTGTCCCTCCTTTGGAAACATAGCCTCGACGGCAATTCACAGTTCGCTCGACCTCGACACTGTTTGGAGCACAACCCTAAACCCTACATACATAACAACCTGAAGGCCACCCCGACTACTAGTACTTACACGGCACTATGGCTGCATCTACCTCTC
This sequence comes from Darksidea phi, assembly GCA_030770425.1. NCBI lineage: Eukaryota > Fungi > Ascomycota > Dothideomycetes > Pleosporales > Lentitheciaceae > Darksidea > Darksidea phi. The sequence goes on from JASJFT010000105.1 coordinate 115,535, forward strand.
CTAACCAGCCCGCCTACCTCTCGCCGTTGCTCGGTCGCAACCACTCGCGCCGTGGCTCGACCCGCAGGAGCTTCTCCTCGTCTCTCGTCGAGTCACCACGTACCCTCTGTCCCCGGGATGGCGACGCCTTCAGCTACAACCCGTCACACCTGGCTGATTGGTACATTCCTCAGGATCTCTGGGACCGGCTACCACCAAAGCTACAGACGACTCTGGCTGCCATGCAGCATGGTGGCGCCGCCGTTCTGACTGGTGAGCACCCCTTGTTCTCTGTGTAACAGCCATCAAAGCTTAATTGGATGCGGCTCTGAGCACGTCCCATGGCAAACCACTTTCGTCTAGACATGCTTACAATGACGTACTTAGGTTTCGAACGTCTCGAGAAGCACATCAAGCATCTTGAGAGCGGCCATCCAATCCACAAGCTTAGGGAAGAAGAGCTCATGGGTCAGCTAGCCCTCCCGCCGCCAAAGCTCCGTACGAACAGCGATGCTAGCAGCGCCTCCTTCTCCGACACTTCATCCTCAGTCTTCACGGACACGTCTAACTCCGGATGTACTTCCCCATCTGTATCTGGATCTCAGGACGCCTCCCCAGTCTCGCCCATGTGTCTAAGCCCCTTTGATCCTCAGTGTCACGAGAAGCGTGAGCGTACCCGCGAGCGTTCCTTCTCTACACCACGCGAGGCACACGATGCCTACTTCGCGGCGGAGCTATCTCACTTGCGCACCGAAGCACTTACTCGTCTCCGTCACACCGCCCGCAAAGTGGATCAGGAGTGGTCCGAGGCCAAGCGCACCAACGCGGTTTTTCCGGGTGACATCAAAGACTTCGAGGACTGGTGGGGCAAAAAGAAGAGCACTATTACCTACCTCAACGAGAAAGGCAAGCGCATGAGCCTTGCCATTGGCCTTTCATCGAGCGGCATGGGCTGGACATACGCCCCGTAGATGCTAGTGAGGTGGATCTTGACAACCGCAAAAGAGCTCGGCGTGGTTCGGCGTGAGTTGAAGGTCCGCGAGTTGGAGTGGCCGAAAAATCATTACCAGCCAGATATGTTATTGATGAGCCAGCTTTTCTTCAACAGCTCGATTCAACTCGGCTTGGACACTCTGTCTTCGACCAAGGCGGAGGGATCCAGTCGACATTTCTTTAGTTTGTTTGTGCTTTCGAGCGAGGAGTTTCGGTTGGCATATGTACATGTGGTGCTTCAATGGCGATTTTGTGGAAGGAGATTTACGGTATTCTCTTTTCGTCGGCTCGATCGGGGTCGGCGTCTATGGATGGCATCAAGCATTCACGTGCACTCGAACTCGAGTACTACCAGGATAGCACGATGGACGACGGGTCAATTTCTTTTACTTCACATCCCTAGACTTCGAATGAACGCGGAAGATGGTTCTGGTCACACGATCTCACGATCAGGTTAAGAATGCATGGTACTTGAAAAGTTATTTGCAGGCTTGTGTCTGTCTCCACACGTGTATGATTTCTCACTTCCAAGTTTGTTTGTTGGTCCTGAACTGCCACTTCTATGTTGCCTGTGCTCCGACAACTACTGATGCCCCTCCAGTAAGGGAATTACCGCTGACTGCTCCAGAGGTAGTTGGCGACCATGTCCCGTTCCCACTTCAGACATAGTTCTAGACCTCGCAGTCCTGATGCCACATCACGCCGTGAAACCTTTGGCTACGCGAGCAACAAGCGACTCGGCGTAACTCACGCACAAGGCACTTGCCGCCCTCTCCGCTCTTGAGATGTTGGGATCCGTGCGTTAGGTGCGACGGCTATGCAGTTGTGTCACAGCGAATCATACCTCCGAGTTCGCTAAGCCGTTGGCCATGTGTTGGTATAGTACCACTTGGCGGAATTGAAAATGAATGGCGGGTGCGCATCCAGAACATGTACATACGAGCAGTATTTCGGCGACAGCGTATTTTCACGAAAATTCCATTCTCTATCTAAATACGCAATTGAAAGCACCTCTACTTAGCGTGGGCCTCAAGGGAAGGCTTTCCATTCCGCTGACTCAGTCGATATCGTCCTCGCCGTCTTCGACATGTGCTTGCCGTCCTGCGCCACCTCCGCTACTCATGTGTCTACCAGGCCTTCCGCCCTCCCCACCTCTACCGGGAGGGCTATGGCGCATTCGAGGGGCCCCGTCGCCATCTACGGGTAGGACGTTAGTACTGGCCGTCTAACTAGTTCCTGGAGGTTGCCGTACCGTGCTCATCCTCCCACGGTCCGTCGTCATCATCATAGTCCATTTCTACGTAATCATCACGAGGCCCACCCCCTCCCCGCATGCGCCTGTCCATATGGAAATCATCATCCTCAGACTCCGGCGGGGGCGGCGGGGGCCGTCGCCGACCTCCATTTCGTGGGCGCCGTCCACCCATACCCCGCCCTCCCATCGGCAGCGGTGGTGGACCGCGTCCGAAACCTCCCATGCCCATATTCGAGCCTGGCGGCCCTCTAAGACCACCACGCCCTCGGGGACGCCGCGGATGAGGGCCGCCCATCATATCTGGTGGCATTGGCCGCCTGCCTCCCATGCGCGGTCGTGATGGTCCGCCCATCTCCATATGTCCCATCACATCATCCATTCCGAAACCCGATTCTGAGTAAGGCACCTCGTCGTCAAAATCCATTCCGGGTGGCATGCCGGGCCCAGACATACCCATCCTCTGCATTCGGTCTGGTCTACCACCCATACCGGGTGGTGGTAGTCTGCCTGGCTCGCCCATGCCGAAAGGTCCACCAGCAAGTCGTGCAGCCATGCGTGGATCCATGCCCTCCATCATGCCTGGATGCTGACCGTTCGGTGGCATGTCTCCAAAGGGTGAGCTTGGAGTTATCCCGAGCCTACCGCCTCTGTCCTTCAATTTCATCCCCGCCAAATCTTCCTGCATGGCCTTCATAAATTCTCGCATTTCGTCCTGAAACTCTTCGCTCTCGTTGGCTTGCTTCTTCGTCTTTCCCTTCTTCTTGCGTTTCTTCTCGCTCGCCGAGTCATCGTCGTGATTGTGGTTATGGCACTTCGAGTGATCCCCGCAGTCCTTGCCCAGGTCATCTTTTAACACATACCTTATCTCGCCCCAGCCATTATGTCCATCACCATCCTGTGCTTGCGAGCGATACAGAACCCGTTGTCCCTTCCGACAAGTGCAATTCGTCGTACACGTACACGCGTCGAGGAAAGGATCTCCTTCGATCCACTCTTGACCTGACGGACCGACTTTCTTGTTGAAAGACTGCTGTCTGTTCAACCTCGACGAAGTCGGTGGCTCAGTGTTCGCACGAACGGGAGGAGGTGCTCCAGCTGCGTAAGCGCCCATGGGGATCTCGTTTAGCCCCGGTGCGCGCAGGGGACGGCGAGCTTGCTGTGGTATCGGCATAGCGGGTGGTGTTTGTGCTCGGCTAGGCGTCGGTGCTCTGCCCGGCTGAAACGCATATGGATTGCCACCCATGTCACCACCGTACCCAGGTGGAACCCCAGGAACCATACCCCCCACCAAATTCGGACTCATACCCTGCGGCATCGCTGGACCCATTGGTCCCGCCCGCGGAACCCCTCTCCCGCCCGGATATCCATATCCCATCGGCAAATCCGGCGCCGAGTAAGCACGTAGATCCCCCGGATCCATCATATGAGCACCAGGGCCAAGAGGCAGCCTTGAAGGTCTCCGTGGCGGTCCCATTCCCATTCCCATTCTTCCCGGTCTCGGCCCTCTCCGTCCCGGCGGCGCATTATCAAAACTCATGTCGCTCGTCGTCGTCGTCGTCGTTGTCGTCGTCGTATCGTCGTTCGGCGGTCTTCTTCTGCCTCTATCCCTCGGTCGACCGCGCGGTCTGTGGTCGTCGACGTAGGGTGAGCGCACGCGGTGGTAGATAGGTGGGCGGTTCTGGTTATGGCCGTAACGGCCGCGGAACGAAGGGAAGCCGAATGGGTAGCCTGGTGGGTTTACGCTGAAGGATGTGCCGGCTGGGACGAGGACTTTATTTCTGGGCCCACTGATTTCGACGAGCGGCGGTGGCGGGTGGGAGAAGGTTGTTCCCATGGTACGTGTGCGTGGGATTCGGATCAAACGTGATAGAGAGGATGTCTAGAAAGGGAATGTGGCCATTAGAAGGGCCAGACATGAATAGTGAGAGCGTTCCAAGTCTTGCGATGCTTTGCTGGTCTAGGAACTGAACGCTGAAAGTGCCAGAATGCAGAGCGAGTGTACGTTTGAAAAGAAGGAAAAGATCGAGTGTAAGTTCTCGGAGTAGGGTGTTGAGTTTTGCAGTTCGCCTGTTTGCACATTAATCTTTGTGAGATTGTTTGCTTGAGATCTCGTGGTCGCACGACAGACGAGCAGCTTGACAACTATCCACGCCGACGACACGCGTGAGCATCCTCGTTTCGGTAGGGCAAACACAAGCTTGTGCCCGTCACAACATGTCGCGAGTAGATGCGGCGGGGTTATGGATACTCTCCCGAGCACGGGAGGAGAGCGCGGGCTTGCATCACTTGACATAGCTCGTCGGATTGTGTTACGGTTACTAGTCTAGCTTGACCTCGTGCGGCCGTTTGGTAAGGCAGACCGGTTCAATAGACGACGTAGGCTTATATAGAAGCCATCCGTCTTACATTTTAATCTACGACCGCTCTTCGACCGCGAATTGGACCTTACCACGTGAAAACTCCTTCATGCTAAGAGCTTTTTTAGGGCTAGCGTTACTCGCTTAGCATATACGCTAACCATGTACGTAGATCACATGATCCATTAGCGTATTTAGCGGGCTTGGCACGAAACCTCCATAAGTATCGGCCCTTCACACTCTAACCTAAACATCAACTCCCTCCTTCCCATGGACCACCTTCCTATGGACGGGTAAGTATTATCTTGTTTCCCATTCCAAGATTCTTCACTTGCTAACAACGCCTTCGCAGTCCATGGTTCTCCACTTCACCAACATTCCGGGTCAGCGCTCGTCCGGGGCCGCATGGGGCGCCGGCGTCGACTGACCCCGTGCCAGTCACTTACGGATCGTACGGCAACTCGCATCGCAATGGCAGTGGCTCTGTTTGTCTCACCTCCCCTACGAGTGCCGCCTATCGCTGGCTTCGGCTGTAAGTCGTCGG
>JASJFT010000105.1:120975-136963 GCA_030770425.1 Darksidea phi
GCAACTCGCATCGCAATTGGCAGTGGCTCTGTTCGTCTCACCTCCCCTACGAGTGCCGCCTATCGCTGGCTTCGGCTGTAAGTCGTCGGCGCGTTGAGACGGGCATCCATGAGGGGCGTTGGCGACTGGTGGCGCCTTGTGGCTTCCTGGATGGTATGTGTTCTGGGTCGTTGACGTGTCTTGGTTTTTGCTGACTTTTGTGAAGTGGATAGGCCTGCTGGGCCTCAACATCATGGCAACATCATTGCCTTAGCTTGCCGGCCTCACATCAAAACAAAGACCTTCGACTCTCATATCATGTCGATCATTCTACCATGCCGGCCTCACACTATGCCGGCTTCACACCATGTCGACCACCAAGCCACGCCGGCTTCACACCATCATGCCGGCTTCTCGGCCACCACATCATGTCGACTTCGCAACATGTCGACTTCAGAGAGATGAGAGAGAGTTGGGGGCCTTAGTCAAGTCTACCTTTAGTTAGTGTCCAGTCAAACAATCAAACACTTCATTCATCAAATTGATCCACTTTTGTCCACATCATGTCCTTCTGCCTGTCTTTGCTTCATCTTCAAGTGACTGTGATGTTGTTGTACTCTCACCTAGTTCTACTCTGCGCGTGCATAGTGGAAGATTTGTCAATGCCGTACCCTAAGTTTGCATTACAAAATCCCTTATAGAATCTTTACTTTGCTACTACTTGAGAACGTCGCAACTTGACACAAAGCCCAGGTTCCAGGTGTAAGCAACAGAGGCTATATCCCTTTTAGATAAGCTTTACCTAATTTGCACCGCTAACTTTAGCGCATATCCTTACACTCGATAGTGATAGAGTATTACGTGAACTGAGCCAACGCCGCCATGCTGCAGAATAAGGTGCCTGAGGCGAAACCGTACTGCTATGGCAAAGACATAACAACGGGGTGAGTGAAACGGAGGGAAACGCTTATCGCTTAGCAAAGCACCATCGACAGTCGGTATGACGCTAGATACTACTAGTATTAAATTTTCTCTAATACCATTTCTATCAACTTCACTTCAGCTTCCATACACGCCAAATCCGCATCTGTCTCCCCACCTCTGCTCGTTATGCTTAGCTTTCCCCTTCCCTTTTCTGCTCTCTAAAGGCTACTCCTCCATGTCGTCGGCGTCCGACTCCTCTGAGGGAGAGTCGAAGAATCCCTCCGGGTCGAACAGCCCATGCCCGGTCATAATCGCGAGGTAAGAGGCGAAATCTAACGCTTTTATGTTAACTTCTCAAGATAGGTCATGATACGGGGTAGCAAACCTTCAGCTTCCTCTTCGTCGCCCTCGTCTTCAGTGTCAGTCTCCTCCTGCGCCGGAATCAGCTCCGCCCGACACTTTGGACACATCGTCCCCACTTTTGTTAAGCTGTCTATCAAGCAGGTGCGTCCAAAGATGTGGCCGCAAGGCGTCCTGACAGGATCGTTATTCACCTTGCTGTTGTCGAATGGTAGCTCTGCGAACATGGCTAATGCAGCTGCTTGCTCCTCGCTTTCCGGTGCGTCGGGCACGTATTCAGGGTCGTCGGCGTCTGTTGTGCCGAATGGGAGCCAGCAGTGGGGGCATTTGTTGTCAGCGGCGGAGATGCTGGACATGTCGACTTCTTCGAGCGAGTCAACGAAGGCGACGGCATTGAAGCTGTGGGGCAGCAGAGGGGCGGTGTGCGGCGTAATCGCAGACTCGGCATCAGGTAGAAGAAACGAGTGAAGGAATTGCTGGATCGGGGACTGCGCCATCTGATCTAACACGGAGGCTGGTGGCATTGGAGAGCCTCCTCCGAGAATCGAAAGGACGAATTGTCCAAATGCTTCTGCTGCTGGACTGGAGAGAGCCGTTTCGTGCGGAGGAGGTGGAGGGAGGTCGGATGCGTTGCCGCCAGCAGGCGGAGATTCAGAGCTGCCATTGGGGCTTTCCGGCGCAACGACTGGAGAGGACGCTGGAGCGGTCTCACCGGTCGTTTGACTCGGGGCGCCACTGGAGCCCGCCGGCATGGCCAACCCGACGCCAGCGGCTGTGGCAATCGGTTGCAATCCGGCAATGGGGCCTGCCTTGTAAGTCAATAGCTCGGGATAAAATGCTCCTCTTCAGAGCCCATTTGCCGCTGCTATATGCGACTCACCCTCGTGGTGCGACTCGCTGCTCTGAGTCTCCTCTGGGGAACTCACGCCCGCTGCAGTGTCGTTATCGTCGGGCAGCCAACTCGGAGCGCTCGCCATGTTTGGAATGGGTATTGGCCGTGGGTGATTCGATGCGGGCGGTGATTTCGATTGGAGTTGGGAGAGCGGCTGCAACGAGTGGTGTTGTGCTCGACTCAAGGTGAAAAGCTGTTCTTGCGCATGAGTGAAGTGGCAACAACGGGGAAGTGGGAAAAATGTGCCGAAATCTACAAGAGGCCGAAAGAGTGAAGCAGAGTTGCTAAATATGGTTACCATTCCTCTTTAAGGAGCTTAGTCCACTTTGATTGGGCGACTCCACTGCTGGAAACAACTTGGTGGGCCATGAAAACAGCCACTATAGCATTGAGAGGGGTGATGAAGCCGCTTAGTCTTTGGAATGTGCCCTGATCTTTACTGCGTAGCCTAAGCTTAGACTAAAAGATGATGGACGCCGGGAGGACGACCATCCTCGCTGGATGGAAGCATGACAGAGAAGTAAAGCATGAAAACGTTGACTATCATATACGCCAGAAAGCTCATCGCCATACCTCGCGACTGACGGCATCCGAACTACGAAAGCGCAATTTCGCAACCTTTTCAACGTCGACCCAGGCGCCGTAATTGCCTGGAATAAGTTTGGATGAGCTCCAAATAGAACCCGCCGACCACAACTCTCCCTCAGCTTGGAAACCGGGCGGGTATAGTATACCTCGATCAGCAACGAATTACACACGAACACCAGCAGCCTCTCGTGCCACCTACGATGCATTTTCTCCAGCGATGTCGAGAAGTCCAAAACAAAAGCTGCCATCCGTCGAATCCTAACCGAACTATTCGGTGCGGGCATCTGTCATACATACCTTCGGGACAACCGTATAAAGTTTTCTCAGCTCTTCTAGCGAGCCCAAACGGGAGGGGTCCGGCTTTGATGCTTATCACTCACAAAGCTGCATTCGGCCAGAGGAGGATGATAGAAAGCGTTCAGCTCCGGTATGCGCACGCGGAGGGCTAGACCAACGATTTCTTCACTATGAAGGAGAATGAGGAGGATTCTTCTGAAGATGACGACCGGTGTTATGACGGTGAACCTGATACTCTGGGTATCCCGCTTTTCTCGATGCCTTTACCTGAAGATGGTGTGGGGAAGCGAAGGGCTAGTTAGACTAGGATACATTATTTGTAAGAGTCTGAGGTTTCGGAGACTTGCAATCGGCGACCTGCTTAGTCTCGTATGAAAGGGGTGCATAATGACATAGATCTAGTATACATCTGTAGTTATAAGACGGAATTTATATCGTAGACTTGGGCTCTTTTCACATTTCCCCAAACTTCAACTACCGCTATCTTAATGCATCTTTGATCAGGTACGTCGAAAGCGCGTCTCAAGAGAGTCGTTTTATCAGTGCATCTCGGCCACTTCTGCTTTTGAGTTTGCCACGTCCACATAGTATGCACCCCACGCTTTGATTCGGAATTCTTCAAGAAGTTTTATTATCTTTACTGCCATTCCTTTTATATCTACTGTCCAAAAGTCCTGTCAATCATGCAGCAAACAAACATGACATCGACTCATGATTTGAAGAACTAATCAACTACTTCAATGATGATATCGTACTCTGTAAGAGTATAAGATGAATTACAGACGGTGGATATATCGTTGGATATTTCGTTCCGGATCAGGAGTGATTGTGTTTGCGCCCTGGGTGGTCTGTTCGGCCGCATGTCCAGGGCTCTATTCCTGGGGCATAGTAAGCTAGTCTTAATTCGGTAAAGTGATGCTTGTGCAGAGTAACTGCCGTCGGTGCAATGGGTCCGGTGACTTCACGAATGCATAAGTGAAATACGAGAGGGGAAGAACACGGATAGAATAAGTACAAATCTATGCTGACTAATTTGCATTGAAGGAAGACAAGTACCACAGTTGTTCGCCCATTTAGATCGTGCAAAGCCAGTGGACTACCACCAGGGCTGATCAATCTGCCTGATAGTATTCGTACCACAGTGGATCTCTCCGCCATACATGTGATGCGTGTTCCAATCATCAATGAAATTGACATTCAGACCCAGCTTGGCGTATTCCTTCCTCGCAGCCGTAGCAAAAATATCCGTCCCATTGACCAAAGGTCCCCAGGGGTTCGGCGCAATGTACGTTCCGTGACCGGTCAGCACTACCCCATTGATGATCCCAGGATACACGGCTCGAAGCGAAAGTTTTTCGTCACCCTTGGTTCGGTTTGCTGGCGGTATATCCAAGCCACTCGGTACGCTCGTAATGTCGAACTGCTGGAAAAGGGCAGGAATACGGTAGATCTCTGCGTCGGTGATTCCAGTGGCTTCCTTGAGGATGTCGATGTTTCCTTCGATGCGCTCCTCCGCCTCAACATTTATACCGAGAAGCTCCTCGTTGGCCAGAACCTCATCGACGGTCAGGGTCGAGACGGGAATAGAGACGCAGCCGAAGATAAAGTCATCGCAACTTGGGTTGGAAGCTTGGGTATCGTTACGGCGTGAGTACATAAGCGTTCTACCATGTCCCGCTGCTTGCGTTTCTTTAAGGAGATTGATACCCTTTTTAGGGTCGTCGACCATAATCACCCATCCTCGTCTAGAGTGAGCGGGGAGGAACTGCACGAATTCATCCACATGTCCGACCGAAAGCCATCTAGTGTCCAATAGCAGAGGGTCTTGAACCTTTTGCGCGCGGAAATATTCAAGCATGTGGTGATGATAGGTGCCGTGACTGCCCATTATGATGCGTCCGTTGGGCCAGATAGTGCCGTTGTGAGCGAAGGGTGGGATGCATTCATGATTGCCCATGGAGTTTATCTCATCTCGGGTGCCGCCTAGATGTTGTACTGCACCAATTCCAGTATTCCTAAGATATTCGAACACCTGTCGTCCAGCTACTCGATCATCTTGGCCAGAGCGTACCATGATACGGAGTGAGATTAGTCCGTTGGGCCCTGGCATGCTAGCATATCCCGGTTCGACGAAGTCCTGTGCCCATACGTCATCGCTTCCGTTGAAGAGATACACAGGTTCAGATAGCCCGGCGTTCTTGACGGCTGCTGAGAGGTCCTGGGTAAATTTGTTCTGCCATGGAGTTACGGTGTTGTTTCCTCTTACTGTCAAGACTTGTTCTACATTTTGAAGGTGGTGATGGGTGAGAACTGGTGCAACACGCAGTAGGACGTCATCGATAGAAGATTGATCGCCATCTATGACGGTGAAACGGACTTTGGCGAAGCCATCCCATCCTCCGGGTCTTCTGGTATCTCTTCCATCGATCCCAAGAACAAGACCTTTCTTTAGATCTGACGCGCAAAATTTGTCGTTGTCGTTGACTATGGTCCATTGGGCGGCGCTCTTGTGGAATATTCGCACGTATGGGCGTTGACCGGGATCCGGCACCGAGATTGAGCCTGTTGCTGAGTCCGAAATTCTAGGTATGGGAATCGTGTGAAGTGGTGCCATAAACTGAGGAGCACGCTGAATATCATCAGAGGCGTCATGGCATGTCTCTAGTTCTTCATTGCTTAGCGAGCTTTGAAATGCTATCCTGGAGCAGCGCCGATCCGTGTCGCCTATGTTTGCGAGGAAGATAGCGCCGTGCTTATCAGACCAAGTAGTCTTGTTGACTGAGTCGGACTCTTCATGAATGTCGACGATGCCATCACGGTTTGTGTCAGCTCGAATGTCTGCCTTGAGCGCAACATTCGTAGCAATGAGGCCTGGAGACGTCAGTGAGCGAAGAAGGGTAAACACTGTAGATTTCCTGCATACCGAATATGGGAAGCAGTAAGTACATTTTGAACGGTTCAAACACTGTGTATTGAACAAAAAGAATGGTTCTGAGGAGTGGAAGTAGTGAAGATGTGGAAAGTGGAGATGAATTGGGGCATACTGACACCACTATTTAAGCTGTCAAGAGAAGATTGCTTCATGCCTTCTTGCAGTATGAAAGACATGCTCAACGGCATCGCGAGGAACGCGAGGAATGCGATGAAAGCTGGCCGATGAGAAGCGGTCAGTGCTGTGACAATGGCTTGCTTTAGTGTTACTATGACTGGACTAGCGGCGCGTACGCTTTCCCATTTGGGTTTAGACTGCACCTTCCCTCCGCACTCAGCCATTCCAATCCTGATCGGCGCCACAACTTCCCTATATTTAGCTAAATAGATATAAGCCCGGCCCCCGATGAAAATGAACGAGATATGTACAGCGCCAACAGCTTCCCTTTTGGTGCTTGAAGGGATTAACCATCATCTCGCGCCTCCACCAGGAACCCCAATTGACTCCGCATCCTGGATATAGTGCCATGGCAACAACATCCTCATCAGCTTCTAAGCCGAGCAGAACCCGCGCAGGATGCCAAACCTGCAAGAAACGCCGGAAGCGATGCGATGAAAAGCGCCCTATGTGTGGCGCCTGTGCTAAGTTGGAGCTTCAGTGCACATACAACATACGGCTTAAATGGGCGTCCACAAGAGACCTTTTCATGGCAGACAGCAAGCCCCTTGTTTTGAGCACACCCTGGCTTTATGACGCGTTAGGCGAACTGCTTTGTAGAATCAACGCCACAGCTAAGCTAAAACAAATCATTTACTCCGCCTTGGGCAACAAAGATAGGGAAATTCTCTTAAAATGTATGTTTGAACACACCGGATCGCTCCACCTATCTTTACTGATTCTATTTGCAGTCCTCTCGTCTGGCTACCGCACTCTAGCCTCTGACTTGAGGCTTGATGATTCTTTCCTCAAGATAGGCTTTCATACGTGCGAGCAGTCAATGGCATGTCTGTACAACTGCCTCACCTATCAAGTCGCCATTGATCCGATGTACGCCTCTTTGTTCGACGAATACTATTCCCGGGGCCTATCTCAATTTCGGGAAGAGATGTGCGGCTCAGCAATTAAGGAGGGAAGCCTCTTTTTCGCAGGCGTGTTCATGTGCATTATTAGCGTAAGCGATCACCGCGCACGTCACGTCGTGCAATCAAACACTGACTCTGGCTTAGTTTAATCGACTGCTTCCTTGGACCATCCATTTGAACTCCATGATCTCACTCACCAAAGCCCGGGCAGACTTCGACACAACGAACGAGAATCGAGACCTGCGGGAGTTCATTTCCCTCCTCGGATTCCTCGATCTGCCCTCTCATACCCTCAACCGCAAGACGTCACATCAAGGCATTTGGTATACATACCGCCGAGGACAGCCCGGTATCGATCCGGTCGGTGGTCTTCCCTTCTCACTACTAGACCTTCTTGCTTCCATCAACATCCCTGGAATCGAAGACGCCTTCCTATCCTGGACGATGCCCCACGGAGAGCCCGCCCAGAGGTGCTTGTGGGAAGCTACTCGCTTGGCTGGTATTCTGTCTGTCTTTGATGTGTCGAGAGATCGGCTCGGTCACAAGGCTTTTCGCTCTAGGAAAGAAAGGCTCTCTGCACAAAGCCTTGTCGAGAATATCCTCTCATACGTCCGACAGTCACTCGCGTGCGTTCCGCCTGAGTTGTCGCACTTCAAGCAAGCTTTGTTGTACCCGTTGGTCCTTGCTGCTTCGCAGCGCGACGTTCTCGGTATCGCAGCAAGGGATTTTATTTGTGAAACCATCCAAAATTTGGCTAGTGAGCGGAATTTTTATCACTACCGAGGCGTGCTGCGAGTCATTCGTGAGCATTGGAGTAGCGATGCGGAATCTATTGAAGACACAGCGCGAAAGATGGACATAGAGCTGGCTTTGTTTTAGTTGAAGTACTGAGCTTTGTTGGGTTCGTTCTGTCCTGTTGATCACTCCCCGGAATTGATTGATCTTCTAGAGTGCGAGCAACAAATACTGCATGACAGCAAGGTGCAGCCAGCCCCATGCCTGTCTTTCCTCCAGAAAAGTTCCAACTGACACACTCCACACGGCCACGGATACACATCGACACAGGCAGGCCTATCCAGACTAAAAAAATTGGAATCGATGTTGGCGCGCCAAAAAGTAAGATTTGATTCGAGCAAACAGTCAACAGCTAAGGAGTGGCATTGCCCAAAAGGCAAAGAAAGAAAATACGACTATCAGCGCAAAATTTCAAGGAGCAGGGAGCGTCCTCCCACTCCTTCATATCCCTCCCCACATAACCATCCCCCCTTAAGAGCATTGATATGCTTAGCACGGAATACCACATTTCCTGCATCGTTCCTGCTTCGGGCACTGAATCGGATTTGTTAAATGTTCTCCCTAAGAATGGTGCGCAGGAGGGGGACCATACCCAATGCTCGCCGTCAGGGCAGTGGCGGCCGCCACCTGGGCAATCGCGAGGCATGATGCCCTCAACAGCCTCGGGGGCTGGGTTTGGAGCTGCAATGGCAAGAGCTGCGAACAGAGCAGAGACGAAGAGAGTGGCGCGCATAGTGAAGGCGTAATTGGGAAGTTCTGGAAGGCTAGAGCGGCGTAGTATGTAGGTAAAATGAGTTGAGTCGTCGTCGTTGTGCATTCAATCCAGCGACTCATGGGCCATATTTATATCTTCGCAGCGAGCCCAATACCCTTGTCCCATGAAAATTTGATCTCGATCAGGCGGCCCATTTTTCGTCATATACGTTACACTTGTGGAACGCGTTCGGAATGCCCGAGACGAAACCGTTGTTAATCCTCGCCCAAGGCATCCAAGTACAACATGACACCAGAGTTGGCCTGTATAATCAGGCCAATAAGCCTAGCTACTCCGTATTCCTGTGAGTCCGGCTTAATCAAAACGTTCCGGAAAAGGCAGTAGCGCAGTTACCCACACATGAGTCTCAGCAGCATGGATACGCTAGCCCGCAAATGCTTAACGTGCAGAATTTGTGGAGCCTGACCAACCGTTAGGTCTTCATTTCTCGTATCGGACGGGAAGCGGTAAATTAGAATTTAATTTGGCCGCATCTCGACATATCGGAACTGAACGTGTTAACCACTGCTGGCCTGTTGCTGAGGCTTCTGCTGTCCACTTTTTCTACCATTTTTGTGTCGATGCATCGAACCCATTTTTTAAACGAGGTTAAGTGTCATCTGATGATTTACTTGGAAAAGCAACGATCTGCGGGAAACGTTTCACAAGCCTTAGCTCGCAAAGAAGCTACCGGGTAGAGACTTCTATAATAAGTATTAATTATAAGAAAGAAGATTTACTATAAAGAGTTAAAGAGAAGAATATAAAAGATTCTTTATTCTTTTATATCCTTCCTCTATAAGAGCGGTAGTCGTAGTCGTAGTAGCTACGACCCCCTTTACTATATCCTCGACGTCTACCGCGTCCGTAGCTATTATAGTCGTAGCGCTAAGAGCTATATCCTCTATATCCGCTACGTCCTTATTATGTAATGTTGGATTATTAACTAAGCCGTAGCTCGGGCCTAGAGCCCCGTCATCGTGTCTCCTACTACCCTCTAGGTCCGTAGTTGAGGTCGTTATAATCTATAATTATAGTACTATTAACTTTAAGTCTTCCGACCAAAACTCCTTCCTAAGAAGCTCCTTACTAGGGTGGAGTCGGTGAGCGTAACCGAAGGTATACTAGGTATCGTGGTAGTAGGTACTCTAGCTTTATCGGGATCTAGATTACGAATGAGCTGATTCGCTTTAGAGAACGGCGGCATAATTATATAGAACGACAATATTAGAAGACGAGATGTAGCGAAGGCGAGCTATGCGACGTTTATATTCGGAAGCTAGCCCGACGTCCGGTGAGAGGAGCTGCCTTGCCGCCTCAGGCCGCGACGAGCTCCTGCGGCCTTCCCGCCACCCCGCCCCAGCCTTGTCGCATGCAGGCCGGCCGTACAGCTCTCTCAGCCTGGTTGCCTGTGTCCTTATATCGTCATTCTCCGCACCATCAGAGTATTCCCAGCCTTTCGATGCGATCTACCACCTTGCGCGGGTGTTGATGTTCTAAAATGGTAGGTGGCGGGGGGGAGTGGGAAAGGCGCGCTAAGACTGACGCGGAACCAGGTCCGGCTGGTGACGGACGACGATATCGGGCTGAAGGTGCTCCGCGAAGCGCTAGCGGAGGCAACTGAGATCATCGAGTGCGTTCGCCCTTACTGTATTTGATTGCCTGAGTCTATACTAAGCTCTCGCAGCATCGTCGCGGTTCACGGCATTGGAGCGCACCCAGACGACACCTGGTGCAAGAATGTCGGCACGGCGGAGAACCCACGGTGGATCAACTGGCTCGACGCCGAAGACATGCTGCCAGTGGTAGCACCTCATGCGCGCATTATGCGATACGGGTACCAGTCCCAGTGGTTTAGGGAAGGAGCGATGCGACAGAATACGTCTACAGTGGTACGGCGGTTGCTACTGGCCTTGCGGCGGAAGAGAGCGGTGCGGAAGGTCTGCGCCAGATATGCCATCATTACTAACTTCGCTAGGAGTATCCATTCCGGCCGCTGCTGTTCATCGCACACTGCTTTGGTGGGCTAATCGTGCTGAAGGTAAGCTGTCGCCCAACAGCGGGACAGGCCCGTAACTAAGCGTTCATAGACACTTCTAGATGCCCTGCACGATGAGAGCGAATGGCCAGGCGTGTTCGCGTCGACCACCGGCTTGATATTCTTCGGCACGCCTTTTAGAGGCACGGGAGGGATGAGCCAGGCTGAGATGCTTGCAGCAGCGTGGCGGGAATACCAAGAGGACGAGTTGCAGATAGATATTATGAAGATACTTCAGCCGGAGAATGCGTTTCTCCAAGATTTGGTCTACCAATTCGGCAAGACACGGCGGCAGACGAATAAGGCTGAGGTTGCCTGCTTTTACGAGCTGAAGTCCAGCAACGTCGGAAAGATCGTGGGAAAGGCAGATCGCACGGTGGGTACTCCGATAGACTGCGTATTTTCCGTCAGGCTGACCACCTGTGCAGAGATTTGTGGTAAACGAGAGCTCCGGTTGCCTTGATCTATGCGATGCAACGAGCAAGTTTTCACTCTCACGGACTCACATCGACGTGAACAAGTTTGGGAAGCCACTGGAAGAAGACTTTGAGACAGTGCGGGATGTGATCAAGCAGATTATCGGGGTGTCGCACGAGCTCATGCGAGCTCGATCACAAGGTAATCATGCTTCATTTTAAATTTTAACCAGTTAGTTCAAAATATAGCTGACCGATTTTAAGCTAGAAGATCGATTCCCGAGCGTTACCCTGCTAGCGAAACAATCCCATTTCTACATAGCCGCGCCCCCAAGCCGATCGATCGCCATTGCAATTTCAGACTGCGGGGAATCCCGCGTGAGTATCGAAGTAGGGCCGATGTCCGCGAGCTGGTCAAGACCATTCTTTCCATCGAAATTGGCGCAAGCGTTACGATTCATTCACTTGCAGCGAGCCCTGTCGAGCACAGTAGCAAAGTTGCAACACTAAGCTTTCATGAAATTCCAGTCTCTTTGTCCGACAGCTCCAGGAATGAATGGGTATTCACCTTGCCGGCAGACGAGAGCCTCGAGGAGGCTGACTTCAGCTGGGGAAAGTCCCTTGTGTTCGACAAGCACTTTTCGGGTTTCACACCCGTTCAACACACATCGGACGATGACTGCCATGTTGAGTGAGTGAACGGAGAACTTGCCCCAACAAAACATCATTTACTAAGCTATTAGTGTAATTGCATTATCCGGTCTCGGCGGACATGCTTTTGGTTCTTTCAAGGAAAGAAATGGACCATTCATGTGGCTTCGTGATGCTCTTC
Organism: Darksidea phi; assembly: GCA_030770425.1. NCBI lineage: Eukaryota > Fungi > Ascomycota > Dothideomycetes > Pleosporales > Lentitheciaceae > Darksidea > Darksidea phi. The sequence goes on from JASJFT010000105.1 coordinate 132,865, forward strand.
CGCTAGATGTCTCTAGTGCGAGGATCCTAATATACGGATATGACACTCAGCTCATTCGGAGCAGTTCATTTCAGAACTTGACAGATCTCGGTAGAGCTCTTCAGGTCGATATGAAAGGCATTCGGGTAAGTAAATATGCTATCGTCCTTTTTGGCTTGCTCCGACTGATGTAAAGTCTAGCATTTTGATCAGTCTCGACCTATTGTTTTCATCGGACACAGTCTTGGCGGTCTTGTCATCAAAGAGGTTCGTATTGTCTCATAAAGTTGATAAAGTATCGTCAGTGCTATGTGCTTACAGTTCGACTTGTAGGCCGTGGTCAAGTGCAAAGAAGGGATAGAAGAGACCGATGCATCGATATTGAGTTCTATCTCTGGGTTTTTGTTCTTCGGTGTTCCACACCAAGGGATGGCGATAGAATCACTCGTTCCACTAGTCCGGGATAACCCCAACCGAACTCTTCTCGAGTCTCTTAACAAGAACTCAGCACTTCTTCAACGTCTCGAAAAGGATTTCAGCAGAGCATTCGGCATCAAATATATTCGGGTTGTCTCCTTCTACGAAACCGAGAGATCCCCTACGGCAATAGAGGTGAGCGAATGAGAAGTTTTAGAATGCTGCTCTGGATTGTCACTTACATCTTTTTCAGAGAGGAGACGGCACGTGGGGCCTCTCCGGACCTCCTGAAGTTCTGGTGGATGTCTCCTCTGCGACATGCGGCAGTAAGCACCAACATCCCATAAACCGTAATCATTCCGAGATGGTAAAATATAGCCACCAACACGACGAGCTGTACCGTCGTGTTATAGTCGCTCTAAATCCATTAGTGTACAGACCAAACAGGCCTGTAGTCGGAATCGTGGGAGCCGGACACAGTCGTGCGTAATCAGTCTTGACTCTAGCTATACAATATAATAATGGTTCTTTAGCATCATTGCCGCTCTCAGAGGAGAACGAAGGTGTGTATAGCCTGAACACAATCTTACAAACACCGAAGGGGCAACTAATTTCGTAAAGAATGTCTTAGGTCACTCTCCTTCCCAGAACAGGAGCACAGATTCGACGAAATCCACTTCGCAAACGACACCTGTGGGTGGCTTCTTGAGGATCGGCAGTATCAGACTTGGGGAAATAAATCAAGGGGCCTTTTCTGGATCAAAGGTAATCCTGGCGCTGGCAAGTCGGCTCTTATGAAGTTCGCTGTTACCAAGATGATCTGCAAAAGGCCCGGAGAGCTTATCATCTCCTTTTTCGTTACTGCTCGAGGAGTTCTCCTACAAAAGACACCATTGGGTATATTTCGTGCATTATTGAACTCTATGCTCGAAATCTTCCCTGAGTACCTCGCCCAGCTTACTGAGCGGTTTAGAGACCGGGAGAAACGGTTCGGCAACTACCTAGAGAATAGATGGAAATGGGCCGATAAAGAGCTTCAAAATTTTATGACGGAGGTTCTGACGCAGGGGACGAAGAATCAACCAATTGTTATCTTTCTCGACGCGCTAGACGAGTGTGGAGAAGACTCTGCCGTACGATTATTGGAATATTTTGAAGGCTTGATGGAAGAAGCCGAAAGACAGAAAGCCAAACTTAAAATCTGTTTTTCTTCGAGGCATTTTCCAATCCTAGGGCTTAATATCGTCCCAACTATCTCGGTGGAAGAGCGAAATGACCGGGATATCCGATTGGTCATTCAGGAACGACTCAAGAAGATTCAACCGAAATCGAAGCGCCAGCAGATCGAGAATGATATTCTGTCGAAAGCTCAGGGAGGATTTCAATGGGCTATCCTAGTGACTACTAGAGTCATTGACTAAAATGCAACTGGAATCAAGACGGAGAAGCTGCACGAAAAGCTATCATCAACCCTAGAAGCTCTAAGTGAGCTATACACTTTAATCCTGAATGGTGTTACTAAGGCTGAGCAAAATCAGATGGTAAAGCTATTCCTGTGGGTTCTCTTTGCTGAGCGGCCGTTGTCTGCACAAGAGCTTCGAGATGCACTTGTTATTGATGAGAATATGAGCTACACGACTGTCTCCAAGCTAAGAAGCCATGAGAGCTGGTCTGATACTTTAGTCGACTTTAAGAGGCGTATCCGATATATCTCCAGAGGCCTGGTCGAATTTCAAAGCCGCGAGATCTAGGAGCGATACGAACCCGACGGAGAAGACTCAGACCGCGAGGCCCAGTTCATTCACTAATCCGTTGCCGACTATCTGCTCAATGAATATTTCAATAATGTCGAATGCAGCCTATATGACTTTCCATCCCACCTAGGAGCTGGGAATTTCCAAATATCAAGGTCCTGCCTCAGATACTTGACATTAAAGGAAATACTCGAAGGGACTCAGCTATCACGAGGCAAACTATCATCAGAATTCCCTCTGGCTCCTTATGCAGTGCGATATCTATTCGACCACATTCACAGGGTCGAGCAGGAAGGAATCGACCAATCAGATATCCTCTCACTCATTCAATGGGCGCCACAGTCTAAAACCTTGGAAAAACTCAAGGACCTGTAGAGGGTCTTGGATCCTAATAGTGTCCATACGCCTTTAGGGTGGCCATTCATCGGAGCGACACCACTTCATGCACTAGCTGCATCTGGTTCAAAAAGCGCTTTTAGTGCATGCTTGCAGAAAGAAGGTGTACAGGTCGATAGGAGAGACTCGGAAGGGAACACGCCACTACTTCTCGCAATCAGAGAGAATCATAACGATATAGCGCTAATGTTGCTCGAGCGGTCGATCGAATGGCAATCTCGACGCAAAGAGGAAGATGTTCTGAGTATCGCTAAGGATGAAAACACGAAAGATCTAGCCAGCCGATTCGTGGATGTCAGCGCCGAAAACAATGACGGCGATACGGCGTTGACTATCGCCTTCACGGAAAAAGCCGGAGAGGTCATTTTCAAGCTGATTGAAGCGAGTGCCGACCTCAAGTATTTCGGACATCAAACTGCGCTGGTTTTCTATGTAATTGGCAACAGAAACATGACGCTTCTCGCCAAACTGATTGAGAAAAGTGTTAATCTGGACGGAGCTGTCTATTTCGTACTGAAAAAACTGTCCTCAGAGCAAGACAACGTACTCGAGAGATTCCTTTCGGAACTGCTCAAAGCCGGAGCCAATACAACTAGATCCTTAGAATTCGGAAGGAATCCTGAACCCGAAGATGACGAAAATGGACCGGAGGGGGGGTATGAACGGGATAAAGAGGCGCTTATTTTAGCCTCAAGAAGAGGCCAAACAGCCGTAGTCAGCCTCCTCCTGTCGCACGGTGCCTCAGCAACTTGTCGAAATGAGAACGGGGACTTTCCATTGTTAGTTGCTGTACGAAATGGACACGAAGACATAATTCGCCTCTTGCTCCAAAATGCGCCGTCCGCGGTTGAAATGAGGGATTCAAACGGCTCCACCGCCCTAGATGAAGCTCTCGAAAATGACAATAGCGAGCTGTTTATGCTTATGATTAGGGAGGGGAGCTTTTCGATTGCAAGCACCGTGTTAGAGGATATTCTCTTCAATTCAATTGAAAACGACGACATTGACACAGTGGCAGAAATTTTACAGAAGGAGTGCATCGATCCAAACTCTGAGGGCGAAGGAGGATTGACTCCTCTGTGTTTGGCAGCAAAGAACGGGCACGAAGCAATAGTGGAAGTATTGCTTGAGACAGATAAAATTGAAGCCGATCCCAAAGGCAGCACTCAACAAACGCCGTTGTCTTGGGCTGCACAGAACGGACACGACGCGGTGGTCCAGCTACTGCTCGAAACAGGCCAAGCCGACGTTGATGCAATGGATCAAAATAATCGAACGCCGCTATCGTGGGCGGCAGAGAATGGGCACGAAGCGGTAGCCAAGCTGCTGCTTGAGACTGGCAGGGTCGACGTTGACTTAAGAGATCGGTATAGACAGACGCCGCTAATGCGGGCAGCCCGGAATGGGCACGAGGCGGTCTTCAAGCTGCTGCTTGAGACTGGCAAGGCTGACGCCGACTCCAAGGATCAGGATGGACAGACGCCGTTATCGTGGGCGGCACAGAATGGGCACGAAGCGGTGGTCAAGCTCCTGCTCGAGACCGGCAAGGTCGA
>JASJFT010000105.1:137163-154777 GCA_030770425.1 Darksidea phi
GACGCCGACTCCAAGGATCAGGATGGACAGACGCCGTTATCGTGGGCGGCACAGAATGGGCACGAAGCGGTGGTCAAGCTCCTGCTCGAGACCGGCAAGGTCGAAGACGGATTGACGCCGCTAATGCGGGCAGCCGACAATAGGCACGAAGCGGTAGTCAAGCTGCTGCTCGCTGGGTATGGTGTTAATCCGCAACTATTGTGGACGTTATGGAACCGTCTAAAATCGATATTTTGGGCAGCCGAGAATGGGTACGAGGCGGTATTCAAGGTACTGCTCGAGACCGGCAAGGTGGAAGTTGACTCCAAGGATGAGTACGGATGCACGCCGCTATCGTGGGCGGCAGAGAATGGGCACGAAGCGGTAGTCAAGCTCCTGCTCGAGATCGGCAAGGTCGACGTTGACTCCAAGGATGAGGATGGGTGCACGCTGCTATCTTGGGCAGCACAGAATGGAAACGAGGCGGTAGTCAAGCTGCTGCTTGAGACCTGCAAGGTCGACGTTGACTCCGGGATGAGGACGGATAGACGCCGCTAATGCAGGCAGCCCGGAATGAGTACGAGGAAGTAGTCGAGCTATTGCAATCGCAGGGAAGTTTTTCTTAATAGCTTGCATTTCGACCTATTCTGTTTCCTTCTTAGGCAAATATGGAACAGGTGAAGTCGTGTAAGAATTTCTTCCTAGTGTCTTAGCGATGCGTAGAGTAGCTTTCCCCGTAGATATCGCCATCTTAGGGGAAGGTCGCTAACCCGTTCCGACTACCGGGCCTGTAGAAGCCTGGTTTCTGTCTACTAAACAGAAAAAGCAGTAAGAATTAACAACTATCGTTAGCGTTATGACTAATAGGAGATGGCATGTCGGTGGCGAAACTAGCAGGATGTCACTTGAGGTACGTCTACATGTATATCAACAGCCAACCAACAGAGAGCGTACTATAGGTGGCGAACTAGCAGGGAGAATGGTCGACCCGCTCTTGCCAGGGCCTTGTGAGGTGGCGAATTCTGTAGATTTTTTCAGAGAGTTGGGTTGAATCGCAAAGTGTCGCAGGCCACGACCTCCTGGTGGAAGCTCATTGGCTTGGGAATACAAGGTGTTGCATACCAAGGATAGCATATTAATTAGTTATTAGATAAACTTTAATAATTTAATCTTATAATATTAATAAATAGTTTATACTTACATTTTGAAAATAAATCTAACTAATATAATTATTATAATTTTAATAGAGTTTTAGTAAAGATATCTAGTAGATTTTTATTTGATTTGGATTTGTATTGTGGGAGTCTCTTCAGAAGGTCCGTACGAAACATAGTAGGAGTTTGTACACAGTAGAGGTGCTATACCCACACCTTATACACGATAATAGAGTAGATTTTTATATTTAGCTTATCTATAAGATATGTTAAATAGCTTATTATTATTATTATTATTATTATTTAACACATAGTAGTATAAAGCTAAAATCCAAAAATTACATAAATAGGTACAGCCCTCTATCCGAGTTATCCAAAAGCGTTCGCAGTAGCCCTTTAGATATTAAATAGCTTATACTTATATCTAAAAGATAAAATAATTTAATTATTTACTAATAGTTTATATAAAATCGCTTTATTGTAAATACTATAATATCTATATTAACTTCTATAGTAAAGGGTATCTTAGCTTACTAAATATACCTTTACTCTTCTAAAAGGACTATAGGTCGACGATAGCCGCTATATACCCTTTAACGGCTCTGATCCTAAGTATCTATTAGATAGGTTTACCGTCTACGGTTGTACGGCTCTCCCCCTTACATCGCGAGCCTCGAAATTCGCGGCCTAGAACGCAGTCGTTAAGGAACTATATTAATTTGTTCTCGTACATAAGCTTGCCGTCTTCGAGTCCTTTCTCCGCGCAGAATTCCCGTCACTCCTCCTACCTGGGATCGGACGCCTTGTTCGTGTTCTTGGGCCGGGCCTCGCGCGCCTGCGTGAGCGCACGCGTGCCCTGGGCGAAGAGCTCGACATCGAAAGCCGTACGAAGCTCTACGGTGCCGGCAGGGGCAGAGAGGGATGTCCTATCGATTGCATCGTTCGGGGGGACTAGAGGGGCCTCTCCCAGCTCCAGGGCGATGGCGTGCAGGGGTATGTACAAGCGTACGGGCATTTGTGGAACCACGTCGGCGTGCTAGCTAGGGCCTCGGTTCAGGATAGCCTCCCGACGGGGAAGCCAAGGCCGGCATACCTACGAATAATCGCTTATTCTATCCCAACCCGGGAGGGCAAATATGCGGTTGTTATTGTGGGGGAGGGAAGGGCCCCAATAACCGCGCTATCGGTGGGGGCGTACATAGAATAGCTTCAGTGCGGGAGGACGGAGCTGATCAGTGCGTTCTCAGAATAGGTTATGATCTGCACTAGTGCTCGAAACAACAACTGCCGCTACTGGTTGGGACTTGTAGATCATATATTGCTGCATAGAAAATCAGTCAGATAATAATATATCAAGGGTGGGGGAAAGTGTAAAGAATAGGGTGAAAAAGGCGCAGATTTACGGAACTATCCAATTATCTAATGAGCTTGAACGTCAGCTGGAACCATGACATGTCAAAACAAATCTCCAGTCCTGTGTTATGAATTATTCCCTGGTGATCATGGCATGAAGTTAGGATGAGCGCTCACCGAAGGGATGTGGATAAATTTTGCGATTGGATACGTAATCTTGCGAAAAATACCCATCTCCTCAATACCTAAACTCCCATATTCCCATGATGCTCATCACCAACAAGATTGACCGTATCTAATGGGTACAGCTGGTCCATGGAATTTGCTGGTTTCTCAGGCTTCTGATGTTGATTGGCGGATTTCCCCAAGGAAATGATATCCTGTCCACTAGGTGTTAAATTACCACCAGATTTTTGACCGATCAAACCCTTGGTTACTGAGAGGGCCCAGCGAAATGCTCTCGATTTTGACATATCTTTAAAAATAGGCCGTAGGATGGGTAGACTGGCATTTACGACACCCAGTGCGGGTTCCAAGATTGACCATATCCCAATGGGGACTGTGGCGTATGTGAAATCGGCGAGATTGAGCCGTGATATTACGATGACGCGGAGAAGTGAAATAACACAGATGCTGCACATCAATGTTACCAAGGCGCCCTTGTAACACTTGGAGGAAGAACTTACAATGCACCTAAACCAAACATAGCCATGATCCCAATCTTTTTACCCCAAGGAAGTCGCAAATTCCACAACCCCCGCATGGGAAGAACAACGACAATAATATCGAGGATTAGATTGCCGCTGCCAGAAAGGATGTACGCGACCATAGTATTCTTATCGCATGTCCCATGTATTGTCCTGTCCCAGTTATACTGTACAGGCCTACATAGAACAAAGGTCTCCAGTATAACAGATAGAAGGTATGCGAAAGACGCCGCCATTGTTGTATAGCACACTCGGTGGAAAATCTGGCTGGGAAATATTGTGAGGTACAGGTGTCGAACAGAGAATTTAACGGCTGTGTTTGCCGCTCCCCAGACAGGTTGCCCGGCTGTGAATAGGAGGAATATGCGGCCGCGGTAGATGGGGTTGATCTCACTCATATGATAGCCAGAGTATCCCCAGAGCGATCCTAAATTCTGTTAGTGAAACTAACACGAAACAGCGTGCTGCAGGTAAACTTACCAAGGCAAACAATGACCGCTAGACATATAGAAAAGAAGAGAGCAATAAAGATAGTATAGTCGTTGAACTGTAGCCTCTTCTTCTTTATGATTCGCGCACGAATTCGTAAGATTACCGTTATGGTTGCAAGTATGTTAAACACGACACAGAGTGCGACTGTCTGATAGACGGACCTGGGGATACCGAGAGGAGGAGGCGTGGCCATGATCATGGTTTCTTTGGAAACAGTCTTTTGGTAAAGCTAGTAGCTGTTTGTTGGAAAATGGGGAAAGCTCTGACTGTGATTATGAATTAACTTTGTCTTATTTATATTTCTGTAGTGTTTTGAAGCCTGAACTCCTAAAAAAGGCAATTTTTAAATTTGAGCTCAGCCTTGAGGGCGACCCCAATGAGGGAGGGGTCGGCATATTAGTCTGCATTGAGTCTCTTATTGCTTACCCACCCCAATGAGGGAGGAGTCGGCATATCAGTCTGCATTGGGTCTCGTATTGCTTACCCACCCCACTGTATACGCCGAGTGGGTAGTTCACGAATGATGCAGGACCGGAATGAACTCAAGCCCCGCTACTAGTATTTTGGTTTCCCCATTTCTAATATGTGTATGCGGCTCCCAGTATAGATCTTATCCAATTTCTCGATGCTATGCTATACTACACCAAGGCGTTTGCATACCCTCTCCAACTCTTCTACCTTGTTTTGCCTTGAAAATCCCGAAAGGGCCCTAAAGTTATTCACTATGCTTATCGGGGATCGAAAGTCTCAAGGATATTGATAGGCTGGTAAAAAGGCCGTATACCGAAAATCCCGCGTACCCCGCCTTAGCGTGTAACACTACATGCCTCTACTCTGGAACAATTACCTTATCCTTAATAGGGGTGAATTATCTATTTTATCCTTATTAAGAATAGTGATGAAATAGAAAATTAATATAGATTTAATATTTATTAGCTATTTATAGTACTATTATTTTTTATATATAAGAAGTATATAGCTCTCTATCTAAATTATCTAAAAGGATTAATTATACTATTTTATACTAGTAATTTTTAGCTTAGATTATTATATAAACTCTTTTATATAATATTCTATTATATACTCTTATTCGATTTTACTAACTAGTTAAGTATAAATAAGAACTAGTATACTATAATAATTTTCGTTTTATTAATACTAAGTAACTACTATAGTATATAGATATATCGTAGATAGAGGAAGGGACTTATAATCTATAGTTAAAGGAATAGAAAAGATAATAGATATTATACCTACTTCTACCGGAGGACTCTTAGATTATTATCGGCCCGGCTATAGTTACGTACCGGACCCTATATAGTCCTACGTCCTACTATTATATCTTCTTAAGGATTTATCTTATCTTTATCCGAATATAACTCTTTTACTATCTTAGTATTTCTATATCTACCTATCTATACGTACCTTATAATTCGAATCCTTTTTACTCCTTTTTAAGAACTAGTAGTATAGTATTAATACTAAAAGTCGATACTTTAAAAGTTTTTATTAATTATACTATATAATACCTATTTAAAGCTATTAATATACCTTTTTATACTATCTACTTAAAGAAGAGTATCTACTTTAGTACCTATCTATCTAGTAGATAAAATAATCCTAATATATAGTTAGTCGACGAAATATACTAGTAGTACCCTAAGTTTAGTAGATAATAAGTTTAAAAACTAAAATTAAATAATAAAAATAACTACTAGTTAAGAGGCCTATTTAATCCTAAAAATATTTAGAAGAATTAATATATTTCTAAAACCCTTATATCCTATATATAGTATAATAATAGAAATATATTAAAAATATCTAATAAACTACTATCTTTTAGTAGGACCCTAATAATAGCTATAATTAATAGGGACTACTAACTTACGTAAGAAAATAATAGGATTTCTAACTATAAGAATATTTCTTATAAAAGTAGGTCTATATAATCTTAACCCCTAGCTCTTACTACTATACTACTAATATTAGAAGCTAATAATATCTCTATAGATAGTAATTACCTAGGTATATTTTATACTATATCTATCTATACTTTAGCCCTAGATAAAGCGCTTCTAGTAAAAATAATAGAAGTATTAATTAATCTTTAATACTAGAATATATTAGTTAACTAAATCGTAGTTATAAAAGTAGACTTTAAAATAGTCTAAATAGTCTTTAAACTAGCTACGGGTATTTATTAAACTATAGCTAGTTTACCCTTAATAGATAATACTCGTTAGAGACTATCTAATTTAATTAAGATTAAAAATCCTTTTATACTAGACTTAGTAAAGAGAATCCTAATAATTTAAGTTATAAATCGTTAAATTAAAGATATTAATAGTTTCTTCTAAATTAACTTTACTACTACTAATATTATAGTATAGTAGTAAAGGGAGCCTTCTAATCAAGCGTCGAAGGCTTAGGTAAGCGATAGAATATTAGGCCGGACTTTAAAGAGCTATTATCTAGGAGTATCTTTAGCTAGAGCTTATTATCTATTCTATTATATAGTAGATAGAGGAAATAGTTTAATTTAACTAATTTTTAGCCGTCTATTCTATTAACTCTTCCTCTTCTACTTCTCTAACTATGGGTCGTAAGCTTTACTACCTTATCTCTAATATACCTATATACTATAGTTTTTAATAACGTCTATAGGGCTTCTAATAGTCTATTAGATTAAAGCGAAGAGAAGAGTTAGATAAAAAGACGACGGAATTAAAAGTTTTTATTATAGCTCCGAGGCTTAATTAATAATACTTAGATATAATAAATACTAGATACTATAAATAGATATATATAGGCTTAGGATAATATAATAGTACGTCGGATAAAGTAATTAGAGTAAGTAATAATAGTATTATAAACTAATACTAGATAATAATAGGAGATTCCTAAAAGGGAGACGCTTAGCTAGAATAGCTTAGAAATTCTAGTAAAAAGAAAGACTAGGAGATCCTCGAAAGGGAGATATATAGCTAAGATAATTAGAAATCTTAGTATAAAATTAAAGGGGTAGTATAATAGTATAACTTCCTATTAAATCTTACTTATTAGTAGAAAGAGGAAAAGGATATAATAAAGCGAATTACTAGTACTATAGCGTAGTTATTAGGTTAGAAGACTAATACTAGTATTAGTAGATCTAGGTAAAATAATAATACTAACTAGCTTATAAGGACGAAAGAGATATATAAGAATAATATCTTTTAAAAAGTTAAAAATACTAAATATACCCTCTTATTATTATTACTATACTTAGTCGAAACTTTATTAGTTAATATTTAAAATAGTACTAGCTAGCTTTAAATAGTTACCCTTTAAATATTTTTAGTTAAGTAACTAACTACCTCTCGAGTAAGAAGAAAACTTATTTAATAAAAAAAAGAAAAGATTTCTAAGATTAAAGACTTATTATTTATTAATATATCTATTAATACTTCGGAGTAAGACTAGCCTAAAAAAGAAGAAAGTAAGAAGAAGAGTAAGAAGATAAAGTATAATTAGAAGAAAAGACGTCTAATCTAATTAATTTAGGAGAAATTAGAGAAGAAGGGTATCTAAGAAAATTATTAGCCTTATACTAAAGTTAGTAAAGTTAACTTAGACGATAGTTCTAAAAGTAAGAATAAGTTAAATAATAATAAAGATAATATAATAGACTATAAACTTTACTATTTAGAACTTTAAAAGAAGAAGTCTAAGAAGTTATTAGTATCGACGTTTAATCTACTAATTCTTAAGGTAGCTATTATCCTAATTATAGACTAATTCTAGTAATTAATTAGTAAGAGAATAAATATCTATTTTTTATTTTTACTACGTAATTCTAATATATTATTATTTACTAGTATAGATATTATATAGTTCTTAGAGGACTACGAGTTTAGCGTAGATAGAGTAAAGTAGAATAAATAAGATAAAAAGAAGTTCCTTTTCTATTTTTATAATTTATTTTAGAGAGTATATATTATTAAGATATATTATTATATATTTTTAGTATAAAGCTAGATTATATTTAAATTAATGTTCTAGAAGGAATATACTAGTAGAGATATTAGGTAGTAGAAGACTACTTACGTCTTTCTTAAATTATAGCTAATAGAGATTTATCGATTATCTCTTCTACTTAACGAATACTATTACTAGTTCTTAATATATAGTAGTAGAGTATTAAACTAATCGTAGATTATAGAGATTAAGCTTAAGTAGCTATTCTTTAAAGGATTAAAGTATAATAATTAGATAATAATTATATTTAGTATAGATAAGAAGTACTAACTAGTTAATAAAGATATATATTTCTTTAAGTTAAAGAAGATATACTAGTATCTCTAATTATTATATAAATAAAAAGAAGCTATACTTATACTAAGTCTAGATATTAGTCTAGTAGCTAGCTAGCTAGTATATAGGAAGATTAAAGCTTATACTAAATAGTAGCTTTTCTACTTAACTAAGTTTATACGTCCTTAGTAATAGAAGCTTATAGTATTATTAGAAAGATTAATAGTAATTACTTAGCTACTATCTAATTCTTAGATTAAGTAGCTTATTAATAGTATAAAGAAATTAGTCTTAATCTAATAGTAGTTTAATATCTAGTAATAGAGTATCTTTATAATCTAATTAGTATTTATATAAGAGAATAATTATTACTATACTTTCTATAAGCTAGTCGAATCTACCCTTTATTTTAAATATAATAATAGATCGTATATAAGCTCCTATAATTAGATATAAAATCTAAAAGTAGATATATAAATAATTAATAATTAGAAATTCTAGAAGGTAGAATATATTATTTATAGCTCGATAAACTATTAAATCTAAAGATACCTTCTATAGAGGAAGCTTCTTAATAATAGTTAGTATTATAAGAAGAAGAATAAGGAGACTAGTTAGTTTAAATAGTACTATAGTCTATTTTATCTTTATAGAGAGAAGCTTTATAACTAAAGATTCTATACCGCCCTTAATAATATATAGAAATATCTTATTTTTTAGATAATAAAGTACTATAAAGTTACTAATATAAAGTTAATAAGACTATTTACTAATATAAAAGAGCTTAATAGGAAGAAGAACTATTTAATAACTAGTAGTAACGCGAATACTATTAAAATAGTAAATAATACTACTAATAATAGGTTATTAGCTCTTAAGAAGGAGAATTTAGAAAAGGCTATAACTTTCTATTATATACTATAGGAATAATTAGTAATCGAGAGTATTAAAGTATCGTTAATAAAAGTAAATAGTATTAAGATAAAAGGCTAGAATCGTCCCCTTATAATAATTAATAAAATAATAGATAACTATATTATAAAGCTAAAGCTAAAGATAAAGATTAAGAATATTAGACCTATTAATCTCCTAGTAGAGGAAGCCGGCGAGATAGAATAATATTAATAAGTAATTAAAAAGTTTTATAGTTCTATCCCTATATTTAATCTAAATAAAGAAGTTATAATAGATATAATAGGATAACCCCTAGATTAGAGAGTAATATTAGAAGTCTTAAGTTTATAGACTATTTAAGTAAGCTAGAAATCTTAACTAGTTATTAAAAGAAAGCTACTAAAGATAGTAATTATATAAATATCTACTAATAAAGAGTTAATATATATAGTTTAGTAACTAATAATAAGTTTAATTCTAGTTACTACCCTCTAGTAGGAAGTCTATAAATTAACTATAATTATACTATTATCTTAGAACTAGATTATTAATACTATATCGAAGCTACTTAATATTACTAAGTAAGTAAGAAGTTAAAGTCTTATTAGTAGATTAGAAGAGATATATACTATAGATAGAAGAGAAATAATAATAGACTTAGGTCTATTTATATTAATAAAGCTTTAGGCTTTAAACTTATACTTAATTTAATAGGTTAGAGAGGTACTTAAAGTATAAATAACTTAGTACTATAATATTTAAGAAACTAGAGATAGATATAATAATAAGCTAAATTATATTATAATAAATAAATATAAATATCTTAAAGGCTAGCTTAAAGTAATAACTATAAAATTAGAGATTCTAATTTACTAAATTATTATTATAAGTAATCTTTATAAAACGATTCTTAATAGTAGTATAGAGTTAAATATAATATATCTCTCTACTATATAAGTATTAAATATCTATATTTAAAATAAAGATTAAGATTATCTCCTACTTAAAGAGTATACTAGAATAGTTACTACTAATAAATTAGTAGATAAATACGTAGAGATAGTCTATAATATTCTAGTAATAATTAGTATTATTATAGTATCTATCTATTTTAAGGTTATAAGAAATATTTAAAGATTATTAATACTAGGTACTTTTTAGTATATAGCTACGTATTTAGAGATAAAATTTACTTTAATAGACTATTATTATTATAAAATTACTACGCTAGATAGGTAGAAGACTATTTTATTTCTTAGATTAGATCTAGCCTTAATAGTAAACTATAAAGTAGATAATAATTCTTTAAAAAAAGTCTAGGGAGTATACCTTTTAGGATAGTATATTCTTTATTTTATTAATACTTAAAACTTCGACTACTAGAGAATTAGAAGAGGTCTAATAAAAATATAAAGGGTAGTAGTAATACTAATTTAGATAACTTAGATAACTATAACTATAGTACTAATAAAGTAAAGGTTAAAGATATATTAGTTTCTACTAAAGCTAATACTATCGACTCTTTATTAGAAGAAGAAAGTACTAAAGTAGTAGAAGAGAATAAAGAGAAGAAGGTATTATATATTATACGTACTTTAATACAGGATCTAGGTTAGGGCTAATAGTACGTTTATTATACTATTAGGTTTTAATAGGTCTAGGTTAAGTTAACGAATTCTATTACTAGAATAACTACTTAGAAAAAGATCTAATCTTATTCGTAAGCGTTAGATAAACTAAAGAGAATTAACTATAAGAAATTAAAATAAAAAGTCTAAGAGATCCTCCGCCCTCTTATACTCGTCCTTATTCCTTAAGATAGTAGTAGTAGTAGTAGAAGTAGTAACTTCTACGGCTTCTATAACTTCTATAGTAGTTATAGAAGTTATTATCTTAGTAACTTCTATAACTTCTAAGTTATATAATATTAGATTACTAACTAAGTATAGCTCGGCTATTCTAGCTACGTTAGAGCTTATCCCGTATTCTTCTAATTCTAGAGTTATAATACTTACTTCCTTCTCCTAAGCTTCGTTCTTAAAGACTTTATTATACCCGCTATACTCTAGTTAGTAGTACCCTTACTTAGTAGGTTCTTTTTTCTAAACTATACTATATCCTATATATACGTACTATATAGTCTATCTAGAACTATAGTTATTCTATCTTTTTAATAATATATAAGAGTAATCGATCTACTATTTATATAGAGTTAACTACCCTCTATTCTTAATTAACTTTCTAGGTTTTAATAATACCTAAGACTCCTATAATAACTCGTTTTAAATATTATCGTCGTCTTATAGATCGTCTATTTACTTATTCTTATTCTATACTAATACCCTATTCTTATTATTATACTACTTAGCCTCTTCGAACTTATTATATTAACCTTTAGTCTAGGTTTTATATAAAGTATATCCGTTATAAATCGAAGTATAACCTAGTAGTAACTAAGAAAGATTAGGCGAAGGTAGATAAATAGAAATTCGACCTTTAGATTAAGTTAAATACTATATATTTTACCTATAATAAGATTTTTATTTAAATAGCTAAGCTTTATACTCGTAAAGTTTATCTCTTAAAGTAGCTTTAGGACCTAGAGCGTTATAATACTAAAATATACTATTATAAGCTCGCGTCCCTTAAAGAGCTAGATTAGTTAGAGTAAGAGGAAGCTAAACGTTCTACTTCTTCTAACTTACTCGAGTTACTATAGTAACCCTTACTATATAAGTCTACTAATTTCTTCTTCCTAGATAGTTAGGAGCCTCTACCTTTAGGTACTTCTAGTAATACTACTTAACTAATCTCTAGTAGTCCTATAGGTTCTTAATTAGTTTCTATATATTTTAACTAGTAGGCTATTCTATCTATTTAACTAAATATTTCTACTAATATCCGAACTTCTATAGTCCTTAAATTTCCTCAACCTCGTATTTCTCGTCCTCGAGTTTAATATTAGTAGCTACTTCGGTATCTTCCGATACTAGTTCTAGTAGTAATATATAGAATACTAGATATATCCTTATACCTTTAGCTAGCTTTAATCTATAGTTAACTAGTTCTATTTTTTCTTTAATTTCGAATAGTCTAATTCGTAAATTATCTAGTTTATTATATAGTTATTTAGTTTTTAGATTTCGTCGTAAAAGAAAAACTTTATCTCTTCTCTTAAGAATTAGTCCCTTAAGCCTTCTTTTATTTACTATTTTAGCTATTATAAGATTTTTATATACTATCTACGTACTAAGTTCTTTATATAATTCTTATATTAAGTAGACCTTTTCTTCTATTCTAGTAGATATACTTTTAATATCCTTTAAATCTCTATAAGTTATTAGCTTATATCTATAGTTTACGTAGTATAGTAAGTATCTAGTTATTATAGACTTCTTACTATTATATACTAGTTATACTATTAGTAGTAGTTTAATCTAGTTATTCTATAACTTATTAATATAAAATCTTAGATACTCCTTTAGTATTTAGTTCGTTTATTCTATCTAACTATCTATCTATAGATAGAAGCTAGTTGATAGCTTTCTTTTAATTTCTAGTTTTATAAGTAGCGTACTCTAAAACTTTAAAGTAAATAGTTTATCTCTATCTATAAGGATCTATTCTAGTAATCTATAATTAGTAATAAGTATTCTCTTAACCTCGTAAGCTATATTTTCTACTATAATTACTTTATTCGTCGGAATAAAGTATACTACCTTAGTTAATTAGTCTATAATTACTATAATTATATTATATAATCTTTCTAATCCTAGTTCTAATAATAATAGTAACTTTACTATAAAGTCTATTATAATATAAGTCTATAGTTATATAGATAGTACTAGTAGTTAAAGTAATCTATAGAGCTTATATCTCTTAGATTTATTCTTAGAATATTCTAAATAGTTACCTATTACTTTCTAAACTTCCTCTCTTATATTAATAAGTAGGTATTCTCTATCTATATATCTAACTATTTTATTAATTTCTAGATATTCTAGTATCTTACTCTTATAGATTTCCTATATTAAGTTTCCCTTAAGATTTAATAATATATAAGATCTTATCTCTAAGTCGTTTATTAAGATAGAGTATTCTTTCTTATTAAAGTATATATTATCTTCTTCTAACGTTCCGTTAATATCCCTAATAGTTTCTCGAGTCTTATTTCTCTATTTTTTCTTAATATCTATTACTACTATAATCTTAATTAGCCTTATATAGTTATATATAAGGGTTTCGTTAGATTTCTTTCGTAGAACTAGTTCGTATACTACGGGTTTATTAGTACCTTAAAGGTCCGATCTTCTACTAAGAGCGTCTACTACTCTATTTAGTATTTCTAGCCGGTAACTTATTTTAAAGTCGTAGTCTACTAGTAATTCCAACTATTAGAATTATTATTAATTAAGTTTCTTTATAGTCGTAAAACTTATAAGGTTTTAATAGTCTATAATAATCTTAATTCTATACTTAGCTTCTATAAGCTATAGTCTTTATTATTCGAATACTAATATAATAGTACTAAGTTCCTTATTATAAACGTTATAATTTACTTTCTCTTTACTAAACTTATATAAGTAGTAGAATACTAGTCTCTATTTTCTATCTTCCCCCTACTAGGTAAGTATTACTTCTAGTATATAGTCTAATATATCTATTTTTACTCTAAGAGATTTTATTAAGTTATATATCTATAATATAGGTACTAATATAAATAGATTCTTAAGCTTATTAAAAGCTTTCTATTATTTTTAGTTTTACTAAAATCCTTTTTCTTTCTTAATTACCTCTATAAGTAGAGTCGTAGTCTTTAAGTAGTCCCTAATAAACTTTTAATAGAAGTTAACGAATTCTAGAAAGAATTATACGTCCTTAATTAATATTAGAATTAGCTATTTTCTTATAGTCTATACTTTCTTAAGATCTATAGATACTCCTTCTTACGAAATAATAAAACTTAGATATTTAGTTTTTATCTTATAAAATTCGTATTTATCTAGATAAAGTAGTAACTTATTTTACTATAGCTTTTATAGTACTTTCTTTATATATTCTTTATATTCCTTTAGTATTCCTTTACTATATATAAGAATATCGTCTAGATATATTATATAGAATACGTCTAAGTATTTATTTAATATTCTATTAATAACTAATTAAAATATTATTAATATATTTATTAATCTAAATAGTATAACTCTATACTCGTAGAGTTTATATTAGATCTTAAACGCCGTATACTTTTTATATCCTTTTACTATTTAAATCCTATAGAATTCTTCTTAGATATTAAATTTCGTAATCTACTTAACTCCTTAGAACTAGTCTATAAGTTCTCTAATTAGTAGTAGTAAATATCTATTTTTCTTTATAATATTATTTAAATATCTATAGTTTATATAAAGTCGTAACTTTTTATTCTTTTTTAAAATAAATAGAACTAGTAATACTATAAAGCTCTAACTTTCTTTAATATATCTTCTTTCTAAGTTCTTTATTAAGTACTCTTTTAGTTCTTCTTATTAATCTACTATTAATAAGTATATAAGTCTAGACTTAAGCTTTATACCCTTTTCTAGATATATCTTATAATCCTATTCCTAGTACTCTAGTAAATCTATATTCGGATATTCTTTAAATAACTCTTAAAACTCCTTATATTCTTAAGGTATTATTAGTTATAGTTCTTTCTACGTAGTCGCGACTCTCTATACTATAATAATATCGACTCTCTATAGGTTCTTTTTATAGATTCTTATAATCTTATAAGGTAAAATTAAGTCTATTCTCTCTTTCTAGGGTATATACTAGATCTTATAGCTAGATTTACTTAGTCTTTTAATTCCTATAACTTAAGCTACTCGCTTATAGCCTAGTACTTTATATAACTTTTAATCTATTTATAGATTATATTTTACTAACTAATTATAACTAATAATTATATTAATATCTCTAATTTCTATAATATCGAATCTACGATAGTCTCTAATATTTTCTATCTCTAGGGTTACTTCTTATATTTTAAGATAAATTATACCTCCTCTATATTTTATAAATAATCTATTTCTAAGTTCTACTTATATAGATTTTATCTTAGTTTAGTAGAGAATCCTATATTTTTCTACTATTTATAATAATAGAAGTATAAACTCTACTCTACTATTTATAATAGCTTAGACTTTTCGTCTATAAATTCGTATATCTATCTCTAATCTAGCTAGTTATTAGATATTTTCTTATATAATTTATAGAGTTATCTTTTAGATACTTTTATTAACGCGACTCTTATATAACTAATAATAACCTAGTTTTTTAGCTTACTATTATAGATAACCTAATTATTAGAATTATTATCTAGTTCTTAGATCTTATCTTAGTATTTCCTAGACTTATATCGAAATATAGGATAATATTTATTAGGTCTAGATTCTTCTTTCTACTAAAAGAATAAGCCGTTCGCTCGTTTCTAACCTAGATCTATTATCTTTCTAGCTTTAATAGATAGTTTCTAGTTTAGTACCTCTCGTAACCCTTCTTTCTAACTTTCTTCTAATAACGGTACGTCCTTATAACTAATCTTTATCTTTTCTCTATTATTTTAGATATTATAGTATCCTTACTATATATCTAGGGCTCTTAGCTACCTTCTAACCTCTAGGTCGTTTAGATTATTCCGATTTTATAGCTAATAACTATACCTATTATACTATTTAACGAGATATTCTCGTCTTTAGAGATTTAGGTAGAAGATATCTTCTTTTCTTCTAGCTATAAGTTCTCTTTATACTAGATATAAGATATATAATTTATTATAATATATCTTATAAGTAGCCGAGTACTATATATTATATAACTACTCTATTTATATAATAATTTATACTAATTTACTATAACTCTATACTAAACTTATAGTAACTATATAATACTAAAGTTATAGTAACTATATACTAATTTATAGTAATTAATTTAGTTACTAAATCTAGCGTAACTCGTATATAAGGCCCTCTACTCGCGCCCTAGCTAGATAGTTAGACTACTTAATATATTTATTCTATACCCTTATCTACTTATAGTTATAAGCCTAGTTTAATCTACCTATATTATACGACCTATTTTATCTTTCTCCGTACTACGAAATAACGACCTTATTACCTACTATATCTAAAGCTAGTTTAGCTACTATTCTCTAAGGTCTATATAATTAGGATCTATAGATCTATACCGTATAGAGGCTAGCTAAGGTAGCTAATATATAGGAGTATATTAATCCCGAAGCTAAAGCTCCTATATAACTAAATAAGTCTAAACGTTCTATTAATCCTACGCTACCTATTAATAAGGATAGGTTATTAGTAACTAAACCTAGCTTAATAGTAACTTCTTAGTATACTAAGGACCTAAGTCTTTACTATATAGAGCTAAAGGAATACTATAAAACTAAAGATAAGCTCGGTTAAATCGAGGCTTATATAACTAATACGCTAGCTAAAGACCTTATCTATTAAATTAAGGATTAGAAATCGCTATATAATTAGCTTAAAGCTCTAAAATAGCTATTTACTTTATTATTAGCCGATCGAGAATATAAGGTTTAGAAGGTATATAACTTAGCTAAAATACTATATATACGTAGAGAGAATCTCGAAGAATAGGATATAACCTTTCTAATAGCCTATAATCGAGCTACGTAGCTTAATCTACTAGAAGTATTAGGATATCGGCTATATAAGAATCTAATATAAGCTATTAAATAGATTAATTTAGGCTACGTAGCTACTATATCTATTATAGTATTTAATATAGAAGCTAGTTCGAATAGCTCGATTAATCCTATACTACCTAATCTACTAGCTAGCTATCTATACTATTACTAAATAACGTAGGCTATAAAGCTAAATATTAGTAATAGTATATTCGCGGCTATACTAAATTAAGAATAGTCTTTATATAATAAGAAGAGATAATAAAATAATAAGCTATTAAAGTCGTTAAAGCCGTACCTATACGAAGATCTATACTACTAGGAATAATACTAGTATATTAATACCTTACTACGTAAGGGAGAATTTATAGAAGACCCTAAAAAGGCTAAGAAAATAGCTAATTTCGAAGTTAAAGATAAGAAGGGTATTCTAACTAAAATATATAAGAGGAATAAATATTATAAATAGTAAAAGTAGACTAGCTAGAATAATAATATAGCTAATATAATAAAAATCGATATAGGTAATAATCTACTATAGTATAAATACGAAGCTTATACTATATTTTTAGTAGCGTATAATACCTTAATAGCTAATAATATCTATCTACTTCTTTATTCCTAGACGTTAGATCTAGCTATAGATATCTATATTTATAATAACCCTACTAAGTTCTAATAGGAAGTTCTAGCTTTACCCGACGACGTCGTTCTAGCCGGAGGCTTAAAGATAGCTATTTAGGCCTAGGAAAATATATAGATATCCCTATTAATACCTTAAGGCCTAAAAAAGATAATACTTAAATAAGTCGCTCTAATCCCTAGCTTCTTTACTAGCCTAGTATTATTATTACGGCTATCTTTATTAAACGTCTATTTCGACTTAGGAAGAAACGTTCTATATTAATTAGGGACTTAACCTTAGAATATCGTAAAGCTTACTAGGGTTAATAGATACTAGTGTTACAACCCCACGCGAATCACAGGATGCGGGGCATCCCGAGAAGGTTGGAAGCCAAGACAAGGGCTTAGTC
>JASJFT010000106.1:0-153363 GCA_030770425.1 Darksidea phi
CCCCCCCCCCCCCCCCCCCCCCCCCCCCCCCCCCCCCCCCCCCCCCCCCCCCCCCCCCCCCCCCCCCCCCCCCCCCCGGCGGCGGGGGGGGAGAGATCATAGAATAGGCGGCCAAAATACTCAATCAATTGAACTATTTCTTTTGTCTGCTGTATGTTGGGATGGATGGATGGAATCGAGCTGAAGATACTCCCGGATGACCTTCTCTCGGACCCCGGCCTAACGTTTCTCCGCTTACCTAAGCATTCGATACTCGATCGGGCTCCCCTTACAACTACTAGACCACACTTTCTTTTTAGATTTTATGGTTGGGATTGGCACCCACTTACTGACGAGGTCATACAAGAGGATATAATGATCGATTATATAGGTCCTCAGCCGAAGAGCTGGACATGCAAAGCCTAACGCGGGGCACATCACGAGATGCAGATCAATCCGCTAACCCCGGCAAACTCCGCACTGGATATTACAAATGTGAATGCGCTGTAGGTCTGCCCACCCTTCTCTTTTCACAGTCGATGCTTTTCCTTACGTTCGACCGCTCCTCTTTTGGCCGCACTGCGTTCGAGAACAGTTAGTGGCGTATGGCGCGTCATGGTAGGGTTACCACGCGGAGCAAGGCCGCGAAAGCCGCCAAAAGTGGAACGGCTAGCACCGCAAAGTCCGCCCCAAAGAGGCGCACCGCACGATGCAAACAAATCGCCCCGAAAGCATCTGCGAAAACTACTCCAAAGCGCAAACCTCGACCTTACAAAGCCGCCATCCCCGCGCCGGAAGCCAAAGCTAGCTACAGTATCCCCGCACCTCCCTACCGCACACCCAAAAATCCACAAGCAACTCTCCTCGGACTAGCCGCCGAAGTACAAACCCCCCACCCCCGTCCTTCCCCTAAGCCAAACTAATCGCTTCACCAGCTCCGTCTCCAGATCTACGCTCACCTGAACGCCGCAGCCCTCATCCACGTCCACCGCCTTGATCCGCCCCGCGGGTCCCACCAATCGCATAGATACATCTGGACACCCTGCAAAGGCTCTCACCCATCGTATCCCCTCCTTTGCGCGAACCCAAAATGGTCTGGGCTCTGTGCCGAAGAAGATCGCTGCACGTTCAAGATAGCTGCACCGTCTGCGCCACTGGGCTTCTACGGGCTCGCAGCGACAAGCAAATTCATCAGAAGCGAATGTATGGAGTTTTTTATGCAAGATGCTGTTATTTCTATCAATCTCACGGATGTAGTGGACTGGATGACTTGGCTTGAGAAGAGGGCGCCGAGGCAGCTGGAGAGTATACGAAGGATTACGATCGCAGCAGGGCCACAACTCAACCCGCATGATTGGTGGCAATTATTTTCGCTCAACGAGAAGATGCCCAAGATTGAAGGAATCGGTTTTCAGCTGCAAACACCGAGCTCGGGCTGGATGAACTTGGGTGCTAATGCGAAAGTCGATGTCCAGAATTGGAGGCATTGGGTACCCGTGCTGTGGGCGGCGGGCAGTTTCTCGGTAGTAAAGAAACATGTAACAGTGGTCGCTGAAGGGACGCTCTGGGCCCACACGCTGATGGGGAAGGTTATCGGAGGGCAGCCGAGGTATGCAACTGAACAGCAGGCGGTTGTTCGGGTTGTGAGGAAGGGGAAGGTGGATGGGGATGGAGATGAGGATGAAGCTATATATGGGACAGGGTGGGGGAATAAGGATGTCAAGTTGGAGGTTGTGCAGCCTGGTGGGCTGGTAGAACCGAAGCCTACTGCTGGGTGGAGGAGATGGTGGAGAGGAGAGGCTACTAAGGGGTTCTAGGAAGCCCAGCCCCTTGAATTTCAGAGTATATATTGACTGACTTGAATGCTATTAAGGCTCCTGTCACCTCCTTTCTGCACCATGGATATGCATTATGAATGCAGGATCCCTTCAAGCATTGTATCTCAGTCGGTGAGATAGTTCAAATCATCATCCACAGCCTCATTTGCCTGAACTCCTGAGCTAACAGTAGCATACAGGCTAAGCAGCCGTACCGCCACCCGCTCCGCCAGAGGTGCCATTCCAATTTCCACCTAAAGCCTATTAACAACTATCACTCTGACTCAAGCAGATAAACCAACCTCCCCTAACGCCATTCAGGCCGCTCTTTCCATTCGCAGTGTCGACCTTTCCCTCAACATTACCTATTCCAACAATCAGCACCCTCACCTCAGACATACATCAGTGTAAGCAACTTACTACTAGCCAGTGCATTCCTAGCGCTCGTCACGGCATTCTGCTCCCTAACAAACGCCCCTTCGCCTCCAGCATATGCCGGGATACCGACGGCGCCGATATCCACAGCTTCTCTGGTCACGGGTTCAAGGATGGTATAGCCCTGCTGGAACCACTGGCGTGCTTCGCTGAGGTCGACTAGGACGTCCTGGCCAGCGCGGCGAACGAGATACGCGCGAGCTGACGGATTTGCACGGAGGCGCTCTGAGCGGATGGGTGAAGATGGGATATGAGTAGATGGAGAAGACATAGTACTGCACTATTCAGAAGCGACAGTCTTTGTCGAGAGATGGAAATTGATAAGGATGCACCCACATACGACTGAAGTCAAAAAAAAGTTGTTGAGGGCGGATGGAGCAGGTCTTCGCAGAGAAGAAGAAGAAGAGCGGGCTTTTGTAAAGGGACGGAGTCGGCTGAAATTCGCCATGTTCCAAATCTGCAGGCACGCTTGTCTTCCGCGTGGTATTGTGAGGGAAATTGCGATGGCGGTCATGCCGTTCACTACAAGGTAGGAGCAAACGACTATCTGACCTCCGCAGCGTTGTACATGTCTTGGAGTAAGTCACCGCTGCGGCTTTACATGTCCGCTCGAGCTGCTGGTGTCTTTGGGGTGGGGATGCATATTTGGTGCATCTATTCGGGTTCCACAGTCAGTGATTGTACAAAGGCAGTTATGTTGCTCTAGCGAACCTTAGACTACATGGCAGTCACCACCGTTTAATCTTGATGGAAACCTTGCTGCTGGTTTGTTTAGCATCATGTCCACCAAGGTACCTATCTACTTGGAATGCAACGATGCAATTACAAGACCGCGTCGTACCATGTAAATTAAGTTTGACAATCCTAGTAACTGCATTACCATTGCCCTCAGGCGTTACGCTCAGTATTGCGACCCACCACACATTCATGCGCGCCTATACAATCCGTGGAAAACTATAGCTTCAACGCTGCATATCCTAATTACCCATTCACAATGGCGAACTACCATCTATATACTCTAGCGAACTATGAGTAGCATGGTCCTTTCCCTTCAATGATCCTTTAGTAGTGTAGCTCGTGCTAGAAAATGCTTCGGAGTTTGTACCTGCGCGTTTGAGAAGGGGTCTATGCCTAGGTTTTTACAGGTGTATGCTTGGATGTAGGCGGGGGAAAGGTTGTGCGGTGGGGTGTTCGTAGAAAGAGCTAGCTATAACTTAGCTTTAAGAAATTCCTTTCAATGTTAGTGAAGAAAGAGGGACTATCCTGAAGAGCTCCTTCGCACCAGGTCACGTGCAGCAACATTCATTGTAACAATTAAACGTTATTGTCATTTAATAACATGGGCATTGACTATTTGGGTACAACTCAATCCCCAACCCATACACATACCCCATACCTCGCAATCATCTGCCCCACACTCACAAACACGCCAACAGCCGTACTCCCGCTAACAATATACAGAACAGCGCGAATAAACGGTCTGAACTGATTCTTCAAATTGGGCGAAGCATCTTTAATCTCCTGATCAAAGACCCACCAAATGCCGCAAAAGACACTCAAAACAAGGTTCTGAATTGTGTACGTTCTCCAAGTTCCGCTGTCCTGGGGCCGTATAGAACCCTTTTGGAAGAGAGATAGTGCGCCGGTGATGACGAGCGGCGTGAAGGCGATGGTGAAGGTGAGTAGGTATTTTGTGAGGTGCCACTGGCGGGTATGCCGGGTTGAGGGGTTAGGAGCGAAGACGACGAACCATGAGCGCGGTTTGCAGAGTGGGTTGGTTTTCCGGAGAGTCACTTTGGAGACGCGGTGACGGGCTGGAACGTCGTTGGTGGCGGAGGTGGTAGGAGAGCGCTGTATAGGGTTGCAGCATGGGATTAAGAGTAGAACGTCGTCCTGAGTACCGGTATAGTTGAACTTTTCTGGAAGCGGCTTGATCGAGTATGAGTGCGGTGTCAGTGACGCACATAAGGAAGTATGCTTCTCCGAATCGGGCGCTGAGTTGGTCGTACTATATAACGCGGGTGGAGAAGTGGTCCCAAACGTTGCAGTAATGCTCTCGTTCTCCCCAGCTGAAAAGCGCAGCTGTTCGGCGTCAGAACCATCAGCAAGCCCGCAGCCACACACGGTCGCGCTTTCCTCTTGCACCCTACCAACACAACCCTCGAATACGCCTCCTCTCTTTCGCGCCTCGTCCATAATGCTGTTCTCCATGAGGTACAGAGATGGGTAATCGGGGCGGCAGAGGTTTCCTAGCAAGTTGATGATGGACATGACAGCGTATGGGGCCACCGTCAGACCGAAAGCGGCATAGCCGAACTGCTCGATCTGATCGCCTCGGGACCGATAGAGGGTTGAAAGAGCGTAGCAGGACTGAGCGAGAGCTATGAGTGCCTTGACTAGGTTGTACGTTGCAGATACTTCGATGACGGTGCTCGAAATAGAGGGCGTGGCAAATTGGGCGTCCGATGGAACAACAGCGAGGCGGTAGCCTTCGGGAAGGTGGTATGTGCCATGCACGATCTGGCGGTAGACATATACTGGGCATCCGAACTTGGAGTTGATCCAGGGCGCAGAATAGACGAGGACATGTAAAGATGTCTCCTCCGCGACGGTAGAGCCGGAACCCCAACTGACCACAGTTCTACCATCTGCTATGGTTGTCACGGTCGGTTTCACTTTTTCTCGCTTGCACACGGCGTTTCCTACCTCATCACCATCGACAGGCCTCCAGTCATGCCCACGAACAACCATACACAGCGCCCCGCTCCTCGCTGCCTTCCTCAGGTCGTCCTTTCTCACAAAGACCGCTCCACTTAAGATGGCTTCGATGCCGCGATACAAGCCTAGGACGGGGAACAGAAGGCATCCAATCACAGACACGACGGTGTCGTCCGATCGCTCTCCGGGCGGCGTCAGAACCGTGGCAGCATGCGCAACGTAGTTGAAGAGAAAGAACAGGGCCACGTCAGTCCATTTCGTCGGCGTACACAGTAGGCCTGGTGTTCCGTGGTTCGATGTACCTACTGGAAGGGGAATCGTGATGTTCTGCAGGGGGATGGCTGTGGCTGTGTAGACAAGGACGCACAGCGGCAGCAGCCATCTGGAGGACATGTCGACGATGCGAAAAGACGACATGTTGGGTTGAAGAGGCCGACATGTAGAGTGGAGAGAGGCGAAGTGCGAAGAAACAAGGTCGGAGAGTCCTTGACCAGCCAAGTTGCGACGCGCGATCCAATTCGCTCTCGTGCGCCATGTTCGTATCCATCAACCAGTCGCCGTATCCATCAACCAGTCGCTGCACCCCAACTGCGCCATGTATCATTACCGAATGCGACTACGGGAGTGCACTACCCACTTTGAACGAGGTGACATGGTGCTCATGGGGTTCAGGAGGTTGTTGAAGCGGTCTTATCCCCGCGACGCTCATCCGCGTTCATCATCTGCCCAAACCGGCTTAGCGGCCTTACGAACGCTTGCTCAGCCACACTGCCGCCACTGAGCCGCGACATCCCCCGTTTACAAAAGTGTGTGACTGCGGCATCTACGGCCACACAAGTCCGAAGCTGAGGCTCTATAACACCTCTCTAACGCCTCCTCACTCCTGCGCACTACAACATTATTTTACGTTCGGCATCACGCTTCACTCTGCTCCCGGCCCTACGGAGACAAAGCGCTGCGCACAAGTGAGCTTACGCTTGAAAGATCGCCCGAGGAGCGACGGAGCCTTGCCTAGCTTTGCCGCCGCGATACTCCTCTTCTAAAGAAGTAGAAGGGCGAAGGTTCCTACACCTCACTCAACCTAACAACTACACCGTAGCAATGGCATCTCAGAAATTCGTACGTCTGTCTCCAACCCGCACATACAGCGATTGACCCCCTCCAGGACGCGCCCGCAGGCGCACCACCCTCGTACCCGCCGCCCATCCACGACGCCGGCGCCGCGCAATACGGCTCTCCCGCTCCAGGCCAAGGATACGGTCCGCCCGCCCCCTACTACGGCAATCAACCTGGCCCACCCTCTTCCAACGCGGATTACTACGGCAACTCACAAAACCCGTACGAACAAGGCCAGGGCCAGTACGGTCCGCCGCAGGGCCAGTACGGTCCGCCTGGACAACAACAGCAGATGTACTATCAACAAGGTCCGCCGCCACCGGGAGGATATTACGACGGCAGGAAGCAAGGCGGAGGTGCGGGCGGTGGTATCTTCGCGGGTCTATTGGCGGGTTTGGCGTGCTGCTGCTGTTTGGACTGCTTGTTCTAAGAGGTCATGGGTCGGAACGCACGAAGCGGGATTTAGGGGCAAAGGGACAATGGATCTTGACTCCCTGCGCGTACGACGAGGCGGGCGAAGCAAGGGGAATATACTGGCGAAATTCCCCTCGTAATTTGATTTTACTCTTCACCTGCCGGGACGGGTTAATATCGGATCGAGATTGTGTGGTTGGGGTGGAAAGATACCACCTGATTTTCGATTTCCATCTTCATTATCTCTTAGTCTTCCCTTTCGTTTCATCTCCTCTGGCGCATTTAAGATGTATCTATAGGATTGGCAGGGTTTGGATAGCACAACGGGTCTGTCAATCCATTCCATGCACGTCGCATTGCCCTCAAGCTACACAGGATTTGACTGAACATAGTTAAACCGCAATCTCCAGTGCAATCTGCTAGCCCAATTCCACGTTGCCTATTAATTATAGCGTGAATAGCATCTTGCGCTAGAGTAGCGTAGATGGTACCCACACTGAATATGTCGACGCCAACCGGATAAACACGCGATATTCTCGCCGCCGGCCCCTTTGCGCTTGATATTACAAAGGATGTGGAAAGAATGGCCGCATTGATGGCTACTTGTCAAGTGGGCATTGCACTTGGACCCGGTGCGGTGTCGCAGTCCTGTCGAAAAATTCGTGCTCGGAAAGAATATTCGTCAATCGTAGCGAACTGGACCTAGCATTACATAGACATAGTGGTGCTGTATAGCGGAGAAAAGTGTCCGATTCGACTAGCGAGTGATTGGTGTTATATGTATATGTACAAGAAATGGAGGACGCCAGTCCTTCGATACACACAAACTCACTAAATCGCATAGAGTATTAAAAATTAGACCTCAACCGCGTTCCCCATAGCATCAAGCCACAACACTTCCCTCCGGCCAAGGTGTAGCTGTCTCGGTTCGATATCGCTCAGCGACGCCATCAACGTAGTCATATACCGTCCAGGCTGATCCACGCAGAGTATCGAGTAGGCGCCTCATGCTTGGACAACAGGCTCGCCCGAGGGCCTGACCTCCTTCTCCGGGTGCACAGGACCGGACGCAAGCACAGCTGCACGCTTCCAGGCAAAGGCATCGGCTACAAATGATACGAGAGAGAAGAAGCTATCATCATCCGATTAGTCACCGTGGACTATTCACAACCTCGCACCATAGGGAACTTACAAGGCCAAGAAGATAAACGATTCACTCGTCAGCTTAAGATTGCAGCTACCGCCGGTCGGAGCATTTCCCCCGCAATCAGCCTCGTTGTAGTCTTGCGCGGCGAAGATGAAGGCTGTGAGCCAGAGGTACGAGAAGATGAAGTTGGGGACTGCGTAGTAGAATTTGTACGTCCTGACGAAGGGTGCGACGAAGGAGGGGATCCATAAGCCGAGCGTGATGGCGGCCTGCGTCATAGCAGTTAGTAATTGGAGAAGGAGGATGTATATGTTGTATGGAGCTGGGACTGATAGGGTTGTGGGAGATGGAACTTACAATAACCATCTGGAAGGTGAGGTGTTGATCGTGAGGATAGTTCTTCAAGAAGTACCCTGTGATGCCGACAACGATGGCGGAGCTGACCCAGACCATGAAGTTGCAGGCGCTGACGACGGTCTTTTGGGGGTAGTCGAAGCGGCGGATGGACACCATGTTTGCTGATTACTGGATGGGTATCTGGAAAGACGAAACGGGGGTATCAAATGGGTATCAAATGAGAGGGAACGCGAAGATGTCTCGATGCTGTTGTATGGTGCTTCTTTACCCTTCCGTCCCTCTCCTTTATATATCCTATCAGGCCACGCATATGGACAGGTTGGCGTCGCTCCGTATGCAGGGAACGTGCTGCATCGTTGACATCTTCCACCCCTCGTCATGCCACATGACCATGTTTTGGTCATCCTCGCGCGCAGTGACAGGTGATGAAAGGGCAAAAAGCTCAAGGCTGGACCCGAATCAAGGCCGATTTTCGACGAGGCCGCCCCGATCCTATACGTCAATGCGCCATCACCGTCCTTCCTAATGGTTCTAACCCTAGCATGGACTCCTCGGCAACCGCCGGCTCCTTGTTGATCGTCCTCACTTGAATGGCTTACTCCGTAGCTTTCTAATCATATGCAGAGCTCTTCACACATATTCCCCTGCCTGGTCCATACAGGGCTAGTGCGATGCAGGGTACATCGACGAACGACCAAGCGCGTTGTCGTGCAGACCGCACTTTCAGCATCGCCAAATCAAGCTTTTTGCAGTTCCCGGCCTGGCCGATACCCCACTTTCTGCTTGTTCAGATCAGCGATGGGCTGCGCATCGAGGTGTACCGGCGCGTGACGATTACGAGTGCGTTGCCCGCCCCCTAAACCAGCCGGGTTCGGCCCTTTTCGACGTTGACTTTAACTTCTGATTCTCGCCTCGATACATGCATCATCCCTAGCGGGAACGCCTTTCGCTAGACGAAATCTCCGATGTCGAAAATGATCGACGTCCTTGATGTCTTTTCGCAGTTATATCCGGGAGCTAATGCGTTGTAAGCTGTGACGTGTGGCGCTCGGACCTCTGCAATGCCTTTCCCACAGCATTGCATATCCCAACCGGATGGCTTCGGCATCTGGTCACGCTCATTAAGCAGCCCAACAAATCGCCCTCTCGGCTTTTGGGTTGCCAGACGAGGTTGTTCGACGTCATTGATGGGATTGGATGGAAAAAGGTGCGGTGGCATGAGATGTCACCCGATGGCGTGTGATAGCGATGCTAGAGGCGCTGCTAATTGGATATGGCGGGGTTTGGCGAAACAAGGTGCAGTGCTCTACCTATCTGACTTTCCAACGGCGATCTAAGCATAAGGAGGAGCAGGGAGCGGATATGGTGCCGTGTGGAGGTCACGAGAAGTAAAGAAATGTTTATCGGCAAGCCGGAGGCTGCAATTACCCCACGTGCTTGCATCTGGGCTTTCTGACTACGAGGAACTTTCGGCGCATTGTCTACTGTATAAAATTCGAGTGACAAAATACTGATACATTCTAACGAAATGGATAGATCGTCTTCCGTCCTCAACCAAGACGTATTTTCTGCCTTTTCATCTTTAAAAGTCTCTGTCGACCGTGACCCATATACAGGATCGCTATACGCTCCCAATAGTCACCCATATCTTCGATGAAGATCAAAACATCCATACCTATGAAACGACTATCGACGCGACCTCCTGGCGGCGTCATATGAAGCGCAAGAACTGAATCAGAAGGATTACCCAGCCTAACCGGACTATTATGGGGGGAAAGCTGGCAGTACTCCCCATTCTTCTTCTCTATATAGAGATGTCCATATTTGGACTGATCGCATCGAATGAAAGCCGGAGGAACCCATGCGTCGATGTGAATGTATACAGTTAACGTGCCTTCGCGGTAATTCAAGAGCTGATAGCTTTCTTGGTATTTCTCCCAGCTGATAAGCTCCTCAGAATTAAGTTCCAAGTCCACCTTACAGTCGGCTGCTTCATCTCTTGCTGCGTCTTCAGCTTTCAAAAAGTGTGGCTTTCAATGGACACCACCATACCATCCGGTCCAAGACCAACTCGGAAATATGCACGGTGACTATGCCTGGTATCACAAGAAATTCAAACACGAGGACGCAGTCCTCAACTGCGCATGCGGGAAAGAGAAAGTACCCGGTTATATAGTCCACTGCCCGAGGCCACGCAGACGCTTCGCCAGCTGGCCCCACCGACTAGGCTGGCCTCCAACCAACACCCGCGAGGGGCTATAATACCTTAAGGAGCTTCTTAACAGCCCAGAGGACTTCGTTACCTTTATAGGGCTGGTAAGCCCTAAGGGGGTAGATCTGTAGGGTATCAAGGAGGATCGCCGCGCCTAACCGGCCCGAACTATAGGCTCCCCGACCCGTTCCTCTAGGGGTCGCTTTGTAGCAGGAAGACCAGTCAGCTATCGCTTTGCGGCTACACACCGAATACCTCCGCTGTGTGTCGCTCCCCCAATACGAACACACAACACGAACACACAGAACATACATCACGTCACATCACATCACATAGCGCCTATCCGGCACACGATTATAGGGCGAAAGCGTCCAATTATACTATTATATAGACCCCTTCCCCCCCCCGGGTTGTATTAAAACTATAAGGCTGACGGGAGTTAGCACCTTATACTATATCTACTGCTGGATATGGATCCAGCGCTCACAAACGCTAGACAGCACGGAATTTCTTACTTTACTCGTATGGAGGAGTCTAGGAGAGTTGACAGGCTTAATAGGACCAGCGTACGCACGAAACGTCTCCCCCTTACGGGGAGAGGCGCGTCCCTTATACCCTAGGGGAGGTTTTTGTAGATAAAGGTATCGGCCAAGTCTATAGGACGTAAATCAATACAACAACAACAACAACAACAACAACAACAACCAACTCGGAAATCTTGTCCGACGTGAAAGAGCGGAACTGGAGATTTCAGACCAACAGAGGCTCTTATAAAATGTTGGGAAGGAGTTATGTGCGTCTTCATTGCGAGCAAAAGAGTCGTCTCCAAACGGCAATGCCCAGAGTTGTCGTAGGCGAAATTTCTTTTCAAATACGGAGAATATACCGAGAATAGCTTGCAAGATATCACCAGGAAAAGAAAGGGCGCGGAACGTATATGATGATATGCACTCATATGGGCTCTTGGCCGACTGGTCAAGTGAATAAATGTAGTCGTCACCAGGGGTGCGAAGGGCAGCGGAGAGAGACATAGTTTCGGTTTCGAAAAAGTCTGAGG
Source organism: Darksidea phi (assembly GCA_030770425.1). Classification (NCBI taxonomy): domain Eukaryota; kingdom Fungi; phylum Ascomycota; class Dothideomycetes; order Pleosporales; family Lentitheciaceae; genus Darksidea; species Darksidea phi. The sequence continues at coordinate 11,253 of JASJFT010000106.1, forward strand.
CTTCAAAGAGCAGTTGACGATCTGTAAAATAGAGACAACGATTAGAAAGCAAGCCTTTTTGATATGTCCACCCTCGAGAAGCCCATGTACTGGACTGGATGAGGTTCTCAGTTGCTTGCATTTGGAACCTGCCGTAACCACCAAGGCGAATAATAGGATAAGTGAGCCGAGCGCGGCTTACTCCTGGAAGGCCTTTATTTGGGTCATTCCCGTCATATGCGACCGAAGAAGGCGTTGGAATAGATGGCATCCATTTGCCGAATTTGCGTGAGACGCTCTTTGATATTTTCCTGGGGAATACAATAACGGTCGATTCAGAGGTAACGAAATCCGAGGCGGGTGCAAGTAGTCATGACATCCTCGATGGTTTGCGGGAGTTGGGATGGCAACCTTGAGGCCTCTGACGACTCGCTAATGGTTGTCTAAACGCAGCAGTCATTAGTAAATGTCGCGAATAGAAGGCAAACCCTGACATGAGCTTTGTGTTACAGGCAAACCGGCCTTGCCCTGCAAAGGACTAGTACGCTCGATGTTGACAGCAGACATCGAAGGAGTTGACTTACAGATGCAGAGCCCCAGACGTAACTTAGAGCCACATATCTGTCTCCCACGGGTAGTGATATCAGGCAACATCGCTTGCAATCAATAACCGTCAACCACGGCATCTCGTGTGATGGTACCTTGTCCTCACTGTAAGCCTGATACTTTTCTAGCCACCTCTGCACTACGTCAAAATCGATCATTGCTGGAACCGGCACAATGGGCAACATCTTCTCTAGAGGCAGAACATGCCATTTGGTAAGAAGACGATTGGGTCTCTGCTGGGTCCACACGAACACCGCAACGCGCCGTCTGTCATAGTTACGGAATAGCTTTCGAGTAATAGCGGTGGGGGGAAGGGGGGGCATCATGGCTGTAATATAGCTCGAGGTCGTTGTCGGCATCCTCCAGCTCGACGTCGCTGGACTCACCATCGCTGTGCTTGGTTTCAGGGGCTTCGGCGGACTTGTAGTCTGTGACCTCGGGGTTCTGACTGATACTACGACCACGACTAGCGGTAACACGCTGTCCTGTCTGCACTAGACTACCAACCAGCTCAGTCAGTGAAGGCAAGCTGGTGGGTGGAGCCCCATATCCAAGGCATATCAACCACTAGGCAGATAGAAGCAGTCGTTGCCAGAACACGTGAATTTGGCGGTACTCGATATCGCGGCACCATACAAGTTGCCATATGGATAGCAGATTCGGGATTCCTACGTCTGGATTGGGTGTCCGCAATAGAGATTTCGGCGCGGTCACTTCGTACATGGAAAACCAGGCTCACCACTATTGCTGTAACCGAAATTTGATTCTCATGAAGGCTTGGTTCTTCTGCCTTGCGCCCTAGAAAACGAGAATCGGATTTGGGTCATCAAAGCTGAGGGAGCTGCCTCGTCATTGGATGCCTTGTGCGGCTGGAAAGGCTACCTGGAGCCTGCTGATTGGTGGCGATGTGCATATCGGATTTGGGTCATGGAGGGGTTCTCAGCCATGGCGTCTTCATTGGATATAGTAATCTCGGGGCCTTTCCTGATTGGCACCGACGTGTATATCAGATTTGGGCCGCTGAAAACGGACGTGGGTCTTCACCGGTGCCCCAAGGTAATCTTGGCGCCTTCAGCCTATCTTTTGCCCCTTCAACCTCCGCGCCCCTGGAAAATTCCGACCGCTTGTGCATCTTTATCATTCCTATGAACATTCCACAAGAACAGTGAGACGGATCCGATCACCATGAGCGGGTGTCGTCGTCCGCGCATACCCACTGGAGAATGGGAACGGCACAAGGCTGAGATCCGTCTGCTCTACCTAGACGAGAAAAGGAAACTTGAGGGCCAAGATGGAATCATAGATATGATGCAAAAATTGTACGGGTTTGTTGCAAGGTTAGTCGATGACTCTTTACTCGCTTGTTGTTCGACGACCTGAACTGACGAGTGAGCAGCAAGTCTCAGTATGAGACTCGACTGAAGAAGTGGAACTTTCGGAAATACACGACGGAAGCAACTTGGAAAGCAGTCGCAGATGCGCTCCAAAACCGCGAGGGGAAAAGCAGTGAAGTGTACATCCACGGCGAACTGGTGAGCCGCGAGAAGATCCAGAAAGAGCTCAGAAGACATCGAATATCTGTCAATCCTCAAGGCTTGCTTGGTAGGTGCGCCGCACTAAAAAGGAAATGGATGTTGATCCAGTGCAGATTCAGAATTGCGGCTTCCAGTGGAGGTTGATATCAAGACACCAACACTGTCTATCCCGACACCATGTGTTCGACAGACAACACCCCTCATGTCATCCTCTCCACTCATTTCACACGATGGACCTCACTGGTCCCTGGACAATCCGAGCACTTCTCTCGCCCGGACGGATATCACACGTAGGGCTCCAATAGTTCCGCAGTCCTCCCACCACGGCTCTCGATATTCTGCAATTATGAATATCCAACCCGCGGAAACAGCGACAAGCACCAACAGCTTTCTAGTCGGCGAGCGAGCAGACTCCTTCCCGCCACTCTCAGTCAGGAGAGTCGAAGGTTTCACTGGTGCCCAAACTACGAGTATCCTACAATGGGTACACAAGATCAGCGCAAATGCCACCTTCAGAGGGTTTTTTGATGACCAAACCCTCCAGCTGCATAGCGTCCTTGCTACCTTACCCGAGGAAAGACGATTCTTTGGAGACGTACACCGCCAGCTATACAAGGAAACATATCAAGCAAGACTTGTATATTTCGTAGTTTATGGCTTGATAAACAATCTCATCGATGTAGATGACACGGAAGATTCCAGATCTCCTTCCCAGGTCATCTACTTGGCCGGACTCCAGCAGATATTCTCCCTCTCTGAAATGAGTTTCTCTACACTCTTGGATTCAGTACCGGCACACTACACTCGAGCTTTGGAACAGGGGCTCTTGAGAGGGGCTGTTCAGCTGAATAAGCCAAAAGCGGTTCGACTTCTCTTACAACGTGGCCAAGACCCTAACCTACCATTCCGTTACGTACCACGTCATCATCATCCAGGATTTTTTGATTTGGATTCTTCTGCGCTCTTGACCGTAGCCTGTTATCGTGGATACGTTGATATCATCCGAATGCTTCTAGAATATGGGGCGGGCCCATGTCATCTTGGTTTCGAACAAAAGAAGGGTGAAACGTTGTCAGATGCCGAAGTAGAGATTATCGGGATGCTCCTTTGCAAGGTCCCTCACCCCGGATGGGAAAATGCAATACATTTCACACGATACTATTGTGACGACACCAGAGTGATCCTGAAAATCATCGACGCCTTTCAGGTCGCACATCATGAGTATTTTCTCGACCTCCTATCTGATATCACACGTTCAGAGGATATCCATACTGTCTCCATTGCAGTTAGAAACATCTTGGAAGGAATGAGTTCGGCCACAAGTTCATCTACTGTTTCGTGTTATTCCGTATCATATGCGGCAGGCGAGGCACTTAAAAATGTGGCATCACATTACCACAAGGACACTGTTCTTCATTTACTCGACGCTCTTTTACTCACTAGAGCCCAACCATCACCAGATTGTCTCTTCAATGCGGTTAAGAGTCGAAACATGGGGGCCGTAGAACATTTCCTAGCCCTAGGCGTTGATGCTAATGAACCTCTACCTCTACGGGATAAAACTTGGAAACCAAAACCAAAACCTACTGCACTAAGTGAAGCAGTCCGAAATTCTTTCGACGAGGCATTCAATCTGTTTGAAGAGAGAGGTTTCGTCTCTAGAGCCGTGCGGAATTTGTACAGTCTTGTACCCCTACTTTCAGCAGCAAGCAAGGCGGGAAACGCAGGTCTGTTGCACCATTTATTACGACACCGTGATTTTCCAACGGTAGATTTTCCAACGGTAGATTTCGAAACTCCTCCCTCCCTTCGGGACCTTTTTTACCACACTCTCGCGCGCATCCTCAGCAAGCTGTTGCCTGGTGCTTTCCGCGGCCAAAATGTTCACATAACCAACCTCCTCTTGGATCTAGGAGTCACTCCCTCTAAAGATTTGATCAAGCACGCGATTTGCTCCCGAAACTATGGTCTTTTAGAAACAGTCCTTGGGCTCATTCCTGACCCTTGGAACAGGGAAGTAAGCCTCCCTATTGGAGATGATTTCGGGATAGAGTATGTCGCCGAATACGGTGACATTGAGGTCATGAAGATACTACTCAAAGCACATTTTCCTGTGAATACGAATTTCGAAACTTCGGGCGCTACGGACGAGAGACTACGGCTCATGCAGGTTCCAACGGGGCCCCATGTTTCAATGCGCTATCTTTCTCTATTATCTGCGGCCGTACTATTCGATAATGAGACTATCATACCAGAGATCATAAAAGGAGGAGCCAGACTCAACAGCCACAAAAATCGCCTCGGTCCACTAGCTGCTGCAGTATTAACCAATAACCTCCCATTGGTCGATTACTTCTTCAGTAATGGGGCAGACGCATTGGACGAGCCGGCCGCGACCATTGCATGTCTCAGAGATCAAACTGTCGTTTTGGAGAAGATAATTGGTGAATACACTCGACAATATCCGACAAGAATAAGAAGATTTGGATCAGAATTACTCAACAAAGCAATCGAACGGGGGAATCTATACCAGTTTCAGCTTCTCTTAGGTGTCAGTGACATCGAATCCTTTGACACGCATGGGATGAACGCCATTGGGGCAGCAATACGGCACAACAGACTCAACGTGCTGCATTTACTACTGAATCATGGCGTAAATATCCATGGGATCTCTTCCAAAGGATATGGTGAAGGAATTGGACAAACAGCCATTCTACAATCTGTCGGTTGCGGAAAACTGCCGATAGTCCGAGCGTTAGTTGCGCATGGAGCAGACCTGCACATGCCTGCCAGCTATGGACACCGTCTCACGGCTTTACAGAAAGCAGCGGAATCCGGAAATGCTGACATCGTAAGATACTTGCTGGATGAAAGCGCAGATCCAAATGAGGCACCGGCACTATCCGCAGGAGGGACAGCGCTACAACTGGCAGCGCTCAAAGGCCATGCCGGCATCGCCGAAATACTCGTTAAAGCGGGTGCAGAAGTCAACGCAGCCCCTGCGCGGTTGTATGGACGTACCGCCTTCGAGGGTGCTGCGGAGCATGGCCGGATTGATATGATGCTCTACCTGTTTGAGCACGGGGCCGATCTTCTATCGAATGATGCACGCCAATACCGACGAGCTGTGTCCTACGCCAAGAAAAACAAACAGCACGCTGCGTGTGACTTGGTGGAAAAGTTATACCTCGGAGCTCAAGAACGAGCACGGGAGGAAACATCGATGTTAGGGATTGATGACAGTTTTGCACTGAGTCAGGAGCGCAATATCAATGACGGGTCTACGACGGCGGGAAACGATGTGCCTGTCTCTTTGGGAGGGAATTCGATCTTCAACAATGGAGAACCATCCACAATGACTAGCGATGCCGCCGGTGAGGCAGGAACTTTCAACATCGACGACTGGATAGCCAATCCTTCACCAGGACCCGTGTGCGCTATCGGAGGATTCTGATCTTGACTACTTTCCTTCAAATGTTTCTTTTGGCAACCTAAGACGTCGGCCTTTTCTCCGCAAAGCTGGATGGGATCCGGTATCGTGTCTTCCCTGGTCATCGCTTGATGACTATTTCTTAGCCCCTGAAGTCCTTTAGCAACAATGTTGACCCTACGAATCTCATTACCGTACCAATAAAACCCTTGATCAAATTTGAATCGAACATCGATTATAATTATATCTTCTAAAAGAAAGAATATAATAAGCTTATATTTATAAAAAGTCGGTTTATATATCTACTAAATATACTATAAATAGTATAGATTTATTAACTAGGACGATACGCCTGGGAGACAAATCCGGGGACATCTCTCCGGGGCGATTAATCTTCCCGGAGAGGCATCCCAGTCAGATTTATCGCCCCGGAGAGACGTCCCTGGATTTGTCACGCCTCGGCTCAGAAATTCCTCGGTTTCGATTTGCGTTCACTACGATCAGTCATCATCTACATTGACAATATCTTTTTTTATAGCCGATAGGTCAGTTTATAAGAGAGTAGGGATGACGTAGAATCGATTTTCTGCTTCGGCCGAGGTTTTAGCCGATATGAGGGGCAGATCACTGCCGCTTTTGGCGATGACTAAGCTTCGTCTGCACGAATGTTGACTAAACCTACAACCATACGAGAAAGACTAAGAAAGCTTGCGGCGTATAAATGCGACCGACTACGCCTTGATGAGATTTCATGTCTACAAAGTAACACACTAGTCTTCATTGTCCTTGCTTTGGAATCAAAATTCCTACTTTAATACTATATTATCCGCAATCTCCTTCTGACTATCCACCCTACACCATCATGTCGAACGAAAAGGCAGAATTTTATAGGGAAAAGCTTGATGAGCTTTATGCGATTATTCAACGCTTGCGCCCTTCTTCTTCTGTCGAAGATTTCAATGAGTTTGCCTCGCGTTTCACTGCCGACTGCACCGTCAACTTAAGGAGCATGAACATCCACCATGAACCAAGCATCTCGCCTCGAGAAGTCGCAGATGACATGGAAGAGATAGTTGGGAAATACTTCATCGAGAAACGAGAAGTAATGCAGTTTTCACTTGCGCAAGACGGCCATACAGTGTTCTGCGAAACCAAGTTGCGACTAAATGTCATGGGTGAGTCATCACGTAGGGACAGGGTCGACTTCCTATGGATTTGATAGACGCACTGGTACATCCTTGCAGGAATTCCGCTAATCATTTCCCACGATGTAGGCGATATCGTCGACCCGTATTTCGAAACCCAAGTTGTGACATTTGATGATACGGGGCTGGTCAAGGTTCTGAAGACGTATTGCTGTTGGAGTCCTATTCTGCGTAGAGTGCAGCAAAAGACAGGTGAAGGGCCGTATGCTCCAGGTGAGCCGGAGACTTGGTTCGCAGCCCAGGCCAAACAAACGGCGGCACGAAAAATCGGCATTAGCAAACAAGAAGATAATAACGAAAGTCGTGGGGAATCGAAAGGTCGTGTTCGGGGTACTTGTTGTTCTTGAACGTTGTATGTGTAAAGATAGGCACTGGGTTGTTGTTATATTCTTATTCGGGGTCCTAATAATAGAATAGAGGCGTAGTTAAATAGCCAGCTAATTCACGGCCGAGGGTGTGGGAGTTTGTCTTCCGATTGGGTTCCTCTGAAATTGACTGTGTCAAGGGACAGCTTCGTCAATTCATCTACTGTGACATTCATATTCACTGCATTCTGAGCGGTCGGCCCAAAAGCCTCCTTGTCCCGGGGAACATCCCATTCAGCATCTATCCCGTTGGCGGCAATCGCAGCTCTTCCTATTAGTTCGTATTGCGCCGCTTCATCATAGCCGTCGAGAAGTGGCCCAGTGAATGGCTTCCTACGAACAGCACAAGCGCTAGAGTTCCAAAGCTGGACAATGATGTTTCCTGGTTGACAATTGGGAGGGACGAGGCCAATCATAGTATTTGAGCCGGCGAATAATCGTGGCGACGTTTCGCTTTGAAGGGTAGCCGAGTGAAGCAACAAGATTTAATAACAACCCCGTACTTGTGTATATAGCTCTATAAAGCTGTAGAATGCGCGTCCAAGAGTATCGTCGTGGATCTTCAGCCCGGTGGGGGTAAGTATAAAGGTGGTAAGGCTTAGTGATCCACTGGGTGTGCAGAAACGTTGGGCCGGGGCCCGGTTCAAGTTTCTATAGGAAACTTAGAGTAAGAAAGGTGGCACCGCTTCGAAAGCTCTCTAGAGTTTACCAGCGCTAGTGGGGAGGGCGGCCAACCCTCTCTAGTCATAGCCTTTGTGCGGGAGCGATTTTGTAGGCAGTTCTAGACAACTGAGTCGCTGACTGGAGGCATAGCCGAAGTTGACTCGGATCACATGGCTGCGGGGCTATAGTCGGCGCGTATGCATGGCTCCGCTGTAGACTAAGTAAATTACGCAATGCTAGTTACGTGAGATGTGCTTAATCGTATCGCAATAACGTTAGCCTATATTAATAATTACTTCATTAAAGGTACTAACACGCGTCGTTACATTGCGTGAATCTCTGTGCGATAACTGCCACAATGCAGATAGCAGCTTTAAAATGCTATAGTCAAGTTTGCAGGCTTAAGTAGCGGCAAGAGCCTAATAATAATGTAGTACTAGGAGAAGTCTGTTTTGCGACAAAAGAAAGCTCTCTACCAATGAGGCGCGGTAACGATACTAATATACTCGAAGTACTATATTTTAGACTATAAGAGGACTTAATATAGAGCTATCTAGGAAGCCTGCCTATAGAATTTTAATACAAAATATTCAGGCGTTGTAGCGCAATCAGTCAAAAACGCGCATTGATTTTGGTGGGACGTCCCACTGACTGGTGTGTCCCACTGAGTGGTGGAACACGATGTGGCAGTAGCTTAGTCATCCGGTAAGGTTTCGCCCAGCACGAGCAGTGCCTCAGATTGCTTTTCACCCTGTGCAACATTCCCCTTCACCGTGGCCATTGTCGCTTCGCAATGCGCCCTTCGGCCCATAACATGCACTCCCTCCCGTACATTTTCCGTCCACGACAACCCGCAGCTGCTGGGCCACGTCAACCCTGACCCACAACAAAACCGTGCGGTACCACCCCTGCGGCCATGCTCAACTCCAGATACGCTCCGAGGACGCCACGCGAGGCGCTGCGCCAGTCAACAGCTGAGAAGCAGAAGCAAGAGAAGGTCAAGGCAACGCGTCTGTTGGGCCGCCTGCAATGGAAGGCGCAGTCACTCGTCGCGTCGTACATGCGGGCCCAGGACATTGTGACTGCTGGCGTCGAGCAGAACGGCCAGCCTAACGTGCGTGTAGAGCTGGCGTTTGCCTTCATGCTCGGCACGAACAGCGTAAGCAGTGCCCCCGCTCACCCGCACAACGGATGCGAGACTACCTATTAGCAGGAGCAGGCCGAAGCCATGTTCAAAGTAGACTTCTTCGAGTTCTACGCCCTCCTTGAACGATACATTGTCGTCTGCCTTGGAGTCGTTGGCATTCATGTTTCCGAAGCCCCGCGCGTGAACATAAACCCCCTCGTCCATGTCACAAACCCACATCTACGGCACACGAGGCCAGATGCCACACACTCCTTCCACGCGAACATCCTCGAAGCGCTCGACCAGACGAGCTGTCCACTGCATACATCCTTGGGCAGTCAGGAGGTCCGCATCCAGCTCGGCTACGCCAAGGATTATCGGAATGCCTGGAAGGATGCGGACGAACATGGTGGGCCGAAGGAGGAGTCTCGGAGGAAGTTACCGGACTTCGACCTACACAAAATGCTCTACCACATTCTAAAGGGATGTGGGGACGCTCACGGTGTTGTCCAAGACCAAGCTAGTCCTTCTCTCAACGCCATCACCAGCAGGAACTTTGAGCCGCAGCCAAGTTCGTACGAGGCAATGCGTAACCCAGACGCTCCACTCGAATCCATGGACGATGCCATGGATGTGGACGACTGGATCTGAAACCCCACTCTTCCCTCCCGCAGCCAGCCTTACTGTGGACTCTTCCTAGCTTGCGCCAACTACCGCACCTTAGTTAGATACCCGACCTCTGTACGAGCGCGCATTGCACCATGCGATATGGGAATCTGTTCAGCACATTTGACCGCTCGGGCAAAAGACATCTCAAGGTAAGGAAATGTTTTCAATATGTACAGCGAAGGTCGACCCTGCCTGCCCGCAGACTTCCACTCGGTTCTTTTCCTCCTTCCACCCCCCCTGGCGATTCAGCCTTAGACGCTATCATACATAATGTTCACCGGCATCTTTGGTTCGCATTCGATACCGCTCTTCATGCGTATTTCTGCTTCTCGCACCTGGTCGTCCTCTAGAAGACTGTCCGCTCTTGCTCTGTTCGCCTCCGTCTTGGCGTGCTTCGTGTTCTCATTCTCCTTCACCGCATCACCTCTCTCTTGCACCATCTCCCACCGGCATCTCTCCTTGCAATCCCAACACACTGCTCTCTTGCATATCTGGACGTCGTATTTCCACTCGTGCCGATTCAACATTACTTGGCAGTGATTGCAGTCCAGCGGGATGATGACCGTCTCCGTGTCCCCACGCCGCCGCGCAATCGTTAACCCTTTGCTCGTCCGTGTCTTAAACTTCAGCTCGCTTCCATCGTCTTCTTCCACACCATCGAACACAACCACTCTATCGAATTTGCACCACCAAGCCGGCCGCCCTGTCTTCTCCGTCCTCGCACGCACAGACGAGCCTGTGAACGCCTCCATCTGAGCTGCTGGGCCGGGTAGAATGCATCCATTCAACATGGGTTGTGGTGGTGTAAAAGTGCGAACTCTCTCATCATGCTTGCCTTTTTTCGGTGAGAGATTCAGGCGGTCTTGGAGGAGCTGGGTGGGCGACTTAAGAGCTGCTTTGGACCGGTTTTGCGAGTTTCGAATAAGATCGTGGCGAAGTTCAAGCTCAGATTTCGGTTTTGAGGCATCCGCTGTGGCGGCACTGGTGCCCAGATTGAGTTCGGCGGGGCGACGGAGACGACGCGCTGTGGAGTCGGACCGCTGAGGGCCTGATGTGGATCGTACCGACGAGGTCTGTTTCAGTGTAACGGAAGACGCGACCGATAGGGGTCGAGATGTTGATGGCGAGGCCAGGCCTTCGTTATCAGAAAGGAAGACGCCAGAGTCTCGATCTCGTGCGTTCCGTTCCTGCTTAGACTCGCCGCGAGCGAGGTTGTGGTCAATAGGGGACGAGGTCACTTTAGTGTCAAGAGCGGCCTGCTGGTCATATGACGCCGCGGCGAGAGCATTGGCTATTTCAGCCATTGCGTTAGTTTTCGGGAGCGAGTATACCCTTCCGTCGAGTAAGGAGTGGATGTGTATGGCTTTTGGCATACGACAAATCAATCTCAACAAAGAGCGACAAGGAATGTTCAAACAACCATGTATAAAGAAGTGGCAGGAATGGCAGAGAAAGAGAGCTATAGCACCCGGCTGCGAAAGGGTCTTCCCCTTCAAATACCTTTTACAGTTCCGCCAAAGGCTTTTAGACAGTCGAGTCGTCCATCCCGGTTTGATACAGGTTAAGAAACGGCGACACTCGATTCTAACGGATCTCAGCCTGTATCAACCCAGCATTTCATCCAACGAGACTAAGCTTACCGAAACAGTTATGTTGTCTCATCCACTTACTCAGTAATAATCTTTCTACCTACCCTTACCATCCTTGGTCTATGCCCCTGTTTTCACGTTATCGATAGGCCCTACCTACTCCACAAACCCTACTCTTACCCAGTGCCGTATTCATGCAGCATGCGCCGAACCCTTCCATGCATAAACACGCAATCCCTTCTGTAACAAGCTGCGCTTCCTGCCAGCCAACCATAACCAATCACACCCCTGCGCGCTTACGTTTCACACCTCTAAGCACCAATCAGGATGCCGCATCGCTAGATGCGCATCTCAGCAGTACCCTCCCAGAAGCCGAAACGATGCTGTTTTTAGGCTGGGTGGGAGCCGGCCGGCAATCTATGGAAAACACCTTGCGTGGGTGATAAGGGTGATGCGGGCGACGAGGCGATTTTTGTAGCCGTTATGCGGGGATTAGGCGGGATGGAGGAGGGGTTGCGCGCGAGATGAGATGGGGTGGGTTGCAGGATTGTTGCGTGGAGGGATGTGTGGGAGTGGATGGCTGGAGGCAGTTGTTGGATGATGGGTGCGTGGTGCTTGCAGAGTTTCAAGGACGTGTTGCGATGGATCTTGACTTGATGGTAAACTCACGATGCTGACGTGTGTACTCGTTGACGACAAAAATACCTTACGAGCATGCTACTTGGCGCTCTTCAAAGAAGCTTCCGATGCGCTTTTCTGTGGAGCGCTTTTCGGGCCGAGTGCTTGTTCATGCGTTCCAAGTGCTTGGGTGGGGGTATGGAAGGGTAGATGAGGCTGTGTTGAGGGAAGCAGTGCTTCATTTCGGGCTGTAGGGGGCCTTGTGGTTGGTTGTGGAATGGGGAGAATGGAGCGGGAGTAGGATTGGGTAGACGCTGAAGCTGAGTCCGTCTTGAATTATTTATGGCCTACGGGGACGACGTTTGATAAGGCATCAAAGTTAAGAGAGGGAGACAAAGGTTGGTCTCTTTTTTTCGTGTACGCTAATGATTATGTACAACTTTTCCGGGTATTGCTGCGCGCGCTGACGAAAGTCTAAATACAATTCTCCCACGCTTGAATGACATACTCGTTCCAGCCCCAAGTCTCAAAATCGCGGACATGATTATCTGTCTCTCGCCCTTGTATCTGTATATATGCGACGCGGAGATCAACGCCTACGCTGGCACACGCCATTTGCAGCGCCTGCAACGTATTGAACTTGTCTCCTTCATCCGTTCGAAGATACGAGAATATTGCCGTAACCTGGGGATTTTGTACAAGATTCGCCCTACTGGCGCTTGGGTTGAGGTCAACATTGCCTGTCCAAGCCCATAGACGAGGAGCGCTAGATGCACAAGCTTCGGGGCTAGTTCGAACTACGACCCGTCACCTCCGAACAAGCTACCTGTACCAAGGTGATAATGAGGACAAATCAAATTGCGAAGGTTTTGGAAGTCGCCGAGGGTGTTGAATCCGTCTCCAATGCCGTAATGTGATGCGCCGAGATGCGGCTCGTTTTTCGTACTGACAAGAGCGTTTGGTTCTACCGTAGTTGATACCGACATATCTATACATGAGCTATACGAGCTACTCATGGTGTTCTAAGAGAATGGCTTAGACGCTTTGTTTACCGTTATCGGGAACTCTTCTGATATTCTGTGAGGCGGGAGGGCGAAGGATGTTAGAAGGCAGGCCAGTTGAAGCTGTGGAGTTGGATTGGTAGGGATTGGATCCGATATGTTATATAGACAGAAAATCTTTGGAAGAGTCGAAAGTAAAAGGTGTGGTGGTCTCAGCTGACATCCGAGCGTTATGGTGAAGCATCGAAACCATTCCCGATCTTTCTCGTTTATGGACGCCCACCTAGGTACGTAAGTCACGTCAAGACCATTAAAGCTATTAACTACGTTTTACTTTACTGGTAGCCAAGCCCCACCTAAGCTAGTTAATTTGGATTGGAAACTTGCCTAGTTAGTCGTTTAGGGGAATCCTCAAGATACCGCACACTGCGAAAAGTTTAGCAGGGGATGCGTTGCAGAGTTGAAAGCAGGTATACTATTATAGGTACCTTGAAAAGACAACAGACAGGAATACGAGAAGGGGAAGGTTTCGGTGTAGTTTTAGGCCGCAGGAAAGCTGATCGATGCGATGGTTATTACTTTGCTTGCTTGTTGCCCGGACGTCCGAGCGTTAGGACATTGATCGGCAGGGTGAGGGATCATTAACAACTTCCTTTTTCAATCTTCTAGCCTCTTTGAAGAAAGCGATACTTCATTTCGAACTGTGGAGAGAGATTGTGATGGGTCGGTTGTGGACAAGCCGTCGCTGTAGGCATCAATGATGGCTAATATAGATAGCGTTGAGAGGAGCAGCTGGCCAAGTCAACACGGTCTTCTTCGGCATTTTCCTGCAGTCTCTCGGTCTTCTACATGGAAGTGCATCTTCTTCGCGCGAGACAATACGAGATTGCGAAGGCTGGTTTCGTCACTTTTGGCTCTTTAGTAGATGATGCCGCACGCATCGCATCTTCGAGCGGGGAGACATAAATTCATTCCTCCAAGCTATCCGACATAACAAGATGTCTATATTAGCACCGCGAGACTTCGATGTCCGTACTCAATGTCCACGCCGTCTCGTTCGAACCAATCCTTACCGGAAACATGGCAGACGAACTCACAACTCTCGACTGAAATTCAATGTCCAATTCTCCACCCATACACTGGCTTACCACACCTTCATCACCATCTGCAGATTGGAGGCGTCTCGCAAACTGTCCGGAGAGCGGACCATCGACTTCGAGCATTCCGATACTCTGGCGGGGGTCAGCGTCTATACTGTGATCGTGCATGGTGCCTTGACAAGGACTAAGAAACAAAAGGCTCACTTGTGTCTCAAACTTCTCAACAAACTGATAAGTCCCACGCAAGCCCAACGTAGAATTGCCATCTAAGCTCGTATATCCTTGAGCTTGCGTGCCGCGCGCATTCACCACGACCTTCCATCCCGAATCGACGCTCATATAAGATACAATGTCGCACATCCGCAGCCCGGATTCAAATGAGCCAAGTGTGGGTGTGAAATTGGAGAGCGTAAAGGTGAGAGGTGCGATGCTCGTTGTCTGATTGAGGGGTCCAACAATGGTGTTCAGGCCTCCTCCCTCTGGACAACCGCTGCCGTAATATGTGACATTGAAGAGCCGGGGCTGTGGCACGGGGGCCGCTTGGCTCAATGCGCTGGCTGCTGAGCCCAGATAGAGAAGAGTCGTAAGTATCGACATTTTGTCACAAGATGTCGTAGAAACAGGTGAAGGAAGGTTGCTAGTCTTCAGCGCGGGTTGCCGATGGAGACAATCCGGCCTCCACTTAATAAGAAGTGCTACTCTATTGCCGCATATTGCAAGCATGAACCGAGATGGGGCTGTTTGACTCGCGACTTCATTTATCAATCCCTGAGTTCGGCAAATCAGCCGCACAATGGATGAAGAGATTTCTATCTCCTAGCCATGATTAATTTATACAGGTGGGGTGGTGTATGCCACTTCAAATTGTGCTCTGCGGTTTCTAGCGGAGCAAGGGAGGCCGCTTGGTCAGCGTCGCGCCCCACTTTTGATATCACTTGCCCCACGAACTTCGGTTTCGTTCCTCGTAGTAGTTGCACCTGAAAGAGGTCCGTCCAGGTGTCTTGCCAGTCTTCGTTATTTCTCATGTCTTTCGATAAAGAATGGATGTTTAAAGACCTAGGAAAGAGCAACGTGTTTGCCCGAAAGCGCAAGAGAACAGAGCTGTCTGCGGAGCGCGAGCAGTCAACACCATCGGCAAAGCCGCCGGTTGGGCTAACCATACCCAAGCATACAACTATATCGTTGCATATTAGTCAATGCGCTTTGGTACTAGGGCATCCTGTGTGAGAGCCGTAATTTCCGCATTTCCGAGGTGAGCAGTCGGGCGCGGCTCAAATCGCGGTTGTTTACTGTAGTTTAAGCCTTGGATAATAACTATAATCTTATATTTTAAGGTATTTAGGGTACAATATCCTTCCATATTGCCTTTTTAGATTATTCTCTAGGTTTAACGATATAATAACTACTACTTCTTCGATAATTAGCTTAATAGGTACAATATTATATTTTTTTCAACAAGTTTTCGACGCCGTAAGAGAGGAGGCCCTAATATTCTAATAATGCGTCGAATCCTATAGGTTATCCTTCCTACTATTTACATGGAATCGTAGCTCTTGATTACTAGGCAGCTCTCCGGCCTGAACAACTTCGAATACGTCCTCCCAAGCCTCATCGATCCCAACCTCATCACCCTCTACCACGAATCCCTGCCCTTGCGCAACATGCCGAAGGCGTGGAATTACCTCATCGAAGCTCTCACATGCGCCGGTCGAAGCCTTCACCAAGACCTCCCCCAGTTTCTTCTCCTCGAGCCGTTGGAACAGTTTGCATCGTTGTCTATCACCCAAAATGCCATAGGCATTAGGCATAGCATGCGATAGTCCGCCTCCAAGGGGAACAACAGGCTCCCACAATTCTTGCCGCTTCCAAATAGCTTCATTGCTATGCTCATTGGTCATTAGTCGCCACACGAATGTCGCCCGGTAGAATAGATCTTCCTTGATGCTTCCAGCTCCTTCATCGGCGGCAGCGCCGCCACCGTACAGGATCCATTCGTCACCCGCCCAGCCACCTTCCTCGCCATAGTCGTCTTCGTCTCCGTCGACGATAGCGCTGATGAAGCCCGTGATGGCGAGTGAGAAATCCGCCCGCAACTATACATTCTACGACGAGAAGAACTTTGCGTGCACGCCATGCGAGTGGAGGGAGCTCAATGCAGACAGCGCTTGCAGAATCCACCGGTAATACAACGCTTACATTATCCTGTTCTCTCTCGGCCCGGCACCTTCAGACTCAGCAGCGTCATATGCTGCAGCGGCCCCACACCCGGCCGCTCGACAAGCACACTCCCATCCTCCAGCAACCCCCCAAATCTCACAATCCTATCACACTCGTCACCCCCAAGTCGCCCATCCTTATTCCTCCCCCGGGTTTCGCGCGACTCTACGCTCACGGCCTGGAGCCCCAATGATGACGTGACGGCCATCCGAATACGGCACGCAGTATGCTTTTCTCCAGAAATCGGCATACCAATCTTTCATGTCATCGGGCGCGAGACTGGCAGCTTGGTAGGGGACTAGACGCGTTCCAGTAGGGGGGAAGCAGGTCCGGTTCGGTGGCAGATTCGAGAGGGCGCGAGAAGAAGGAGCCCATCTTGAAGGTAGTAATTGCGTAATAGTTGCTTGTGAACGAATGAGTGGGGGAAGCAGTGAATACCTACACCCCCCTTCCATAAGCGGATTGCTAGCGCGCAAAAATGCCAGGGGACTTGGCCAATACAAAGGTCGATTCCGAGCGTTACTATGATATGAGGGGAAATTATTGTTAGCGTTGTAGAGGCTTGGCATAATACCAAAATTTTAATAGCAAATCGTGCTCCAGTACTACAAGAGGATAGCTACCAACATCCCTCTAGATGTGCTTTAACAACTTTGCACGCCAAATACATTAATATACCACGACATGCACATGAGGAAGATGAGTAGCCTGATCTATTCACGGCTCCCATCAATCAAGAACGAGCGACGGCGGCTTCGTCCAATCAATCTTACACTCAAACACGCAATCCGTCTCGCGCTTCCGCTCTTTTCTGTCGATATCAGACTGATGCCAGTCCTGCACCGGTTTACATCGTTCATCTTTCGCTGTCCAGGTTTCGCTACCCCATATAAACCTCAATAGATCTTCAGTCTCTCTTCGAACGTTCACAACTCCTTTATCGCCTTCGCCGATAGGTGGACACTCGACGTCAGCGCCTGTCAGCTCGTTTGCGTCGGTGCCGTGGAAGCATATTTGCGTGTTATTTGTGAGCGCATTGGTGGTCATGGGGAAAATTGATATGCTCCATACTTGCTCATCGTGGTTGTCCGGGTCGGGATTGTCGAACTCGACTACGTTTATGCGACACTTTTCCGAGGCAGGTGTTGGCGCTGCAGGAGGGATAGGTGTGTGGCGTGAAACGGCTGATGAAGGGATCAAGGTAGTCGTCACGGTGGCGGGCGGGGGCGTAGAAGTTACTGGCAATGCCGAAGGTTTCGATAGTTCTTGCGTCGAAGTCCTGGTCAATGTGAGCTACATACACGAGTGTACATTTATATATACAAAGCTCCGGATGGCCGAATATTATAATCCGTACGACGCCATGAGTTGCTTGCAGTTTCACGACAATGAAGGAACATACCTTGATGCTGTATTAGACGAACCAGCTGAGCTCGTTACCGAACAAGCGGAAATATTCTCGGCTGCTCTTTTGTCAAACTCAATGAGGCATGGAGAATCGGAATGAGCTGGATCCCCGTGCCCAAGATTGTAGACAACATCCCATTCAACAAATGGCTGGTCATCTGGGAGTGGGGAGCGGACTCGCGTCCATGCATGGCCAACTATGAACTCTTTCATGTTCTCCGCTGGCGATGGAAAGCCCGGTCCGTGAATTATTCCAATGTTGGGTGCTGAATAGAAATAGGCGGCAAGACCAGCCTATAGTAAATTAGCAACGGATATTTCTCGGAATTTAGGTCATGCTATAGATTGCTCAGCCTGAAAAATTTGGCGAGCGGCGCTGCAGTTAAGATCGCATGTCGATAACTTCGCACATGCCTAGACACATCGTGCTGTTTAACAAAGGAAAGATCACTTACCACGATGGCCGCAGCCTGACTAGTTCCCGTATCGCCTATACCTTCCTTCCCAGGCACCACAATGTCTACAGCAGGAGCAAACACCGTCATATGACCAGGCTGCCCTTGTCGCGGAAGGGAGGTATCCTGGTACAGTTTGCCGTCTTTGTCTACACCTCCAACTGTGATGAGAGTATTCGTTGCCGTACCGAACTTTTGAGGTACAGTCTTGTCTAGTGTTGTTCCTGGATCATTGCCAGCTGCGATCGTTACGGGGACCTTGGCTCGTCTACACCATTCGAAAAACTCTCTGAACATACCCTCCATTTCCGCCCCATTGCCGGAAACCGGTACGCCTGGAATTCAACGTTAGTGTCGGTTTAGTAAGTCGTGAACACAAATTCGGGCTTACCCCAAGACATGTTGATGACTGATCTCGCCGCGCTGCCTGCGTTTCGCCTCGTTTGTATCTCGGAACGAATTTGGGAAAGAGCTCGATCCACGGCTTTGGCTTGGTACGCATAAGTTTTGAACTTATCAGGGGCATCATTTGCTTCACTCAAATAGGCTCCCTTAGCCTTTATGAGATAAAGGTTGGCATTCGGAGCTACCCCGTGGGTTCTTCCAGCAGCAATTATTGCCATTTTAGTTCCATGAACCCCGCGGGTTATGTCTTCGTCGAGGATGGCGGCATTTGGACGCATCGGCCTGATGTTCGCTAGGAAATTCATGGGGAAAGTGAACATGTTTGGGACAACGAACGTCTCTACTGTTCGGTCGGTTGCGGCAAGGTCCTGAAACCAATTAGTATTAGTAAGCGTGCTTTGAACAAGGGCGGCGTCTGAGTTGGGAAGAGTATCCACACAAGTATTTCACTTTGGAGATTATCAAGGAAGCTCTAATGACTTGGACTCACATCGAAACCAATATCAAAGCCATCATCTATGATGTAAACAGTCGTCCCCCGCCCACCAGAATCGTCTGCAACGAATGGGGGATCTTGAGTTGGTGGTCTTGGTGGATCGCGGGGGGGTGACGAGATCATCTTTTTCCAGTAAGGGGCGTCTTGATCAGCAGGAAGCAGAGCTCTTGGTAAGATATCGACCTTCGACGACTGTGCTCTTGTAAGCTCGCCTGAAATGCCCAACTTGCCGGATTGCTGCTGTGGCACCGCCAAGAACTCTTCACTTGAGTCAAGATCGGCCGGATTGAATACACACGCGTGGACGAGCAGGAGAAAATCATGCTTCTTTTCTAGGTCTTTCACTTGGGATGGCATCAAATTTGTCAGATAGCTCTGGTAAGGTATTATCGCTGGGTCGTATGTCTCAGCATGGCCAACTCCTCCATCGAGCCCTTGGATGAACTCATTGAAAGTGTCGAGCGACGTTCCTTCCTTGGTGCGAATGAAATACTCTGTCGGCTCTTCGTGGTCAGACGCAGTGGTGGATGAGGACGAGGTGATACTACTGTCCATGGTAGCCCTCGTGGGTGTTTGCGTCGTTGTTGCTTGATTTGACGTAGGCGATGGTTCTTGTGAGCTCTGTATAGCGCTTGTATGGGTAGGTTGAGTAGCGCTCGATATGCTTCCCACCCCAGACGCCGTCGGGCTCTGTGTGATCGGTGTTTCGCTTTCCCAAGGAAAGTCCTTAAACGCCTTCATCGCTTCGCTAGCTTTCTGTAGAGGTCCTTCAGGCCCAGCGTACTGCTTCATGTTCTCTCTCGCCTGTTGCTGAACCTCAGGCGTGAGGCCGTCGAAGCCTTTGAGCATGTTACCCATCGATGTCAGCCAATTGGAGGAGTCTCGTCCGAGGTTCAGCGCTCCCATAGCAGCCCCAAGACCGGCTTTTGTAAGCTGGTCAGCGGGAAATGCTTTTTGAATGCCGTTTAAGGAGGAGACTAGTCCGCCAACGTCTCCGGCTGCGGTCGATAACGTGCTGGTCAGCCCGCCTGCTGCTGCACCACCGGCTCCAGAAGCAAACTCCATGGCGCCTTTTCCGGCATCTGCGAGGCTGCCGACAGCTTTTCCTGCGGCACCAGTCAGGCCACCTAGGAGGCTGCCTATGGCATTCCCACCACCTCCGCCTTCGCCACCGCCACCGCCACCGCCACTTGAATCTGGCTGCTTCGATTCTCCGGGCTGGGCTCGAATAGACTGACCGCCACTGGTGATCTCTTGTACATCGGACAGTCCGGAAGGGATAGTCAGGGTTTGACCGCGCATTATGACTTTGTTAGAGAAGAGCTGCGCGAATGTGCCATCGAGAAGAAGGATACTGATGGGCGGTTCCTCGGGGGATGGGAGATGATAAGCATGATCATCAATGAGTGCATCAAGTATATGGGCTGGGGGGAATGTGAGCCGGTTTTGTTGGGGCGTTTGCGTCGGCGAAGCTGAGTCCTTGTCTGATGTAACCCTGGTTGCAGTGTGGTCCATTGTGGTAGTGCGGTCTACTGTAGTAGTCTGGTCGACCGTGCTGTCGCTAGCGGAACTGCTCGATGTGGCCGTGGTATTGCTGGTTAAGGTAGGCTCTAACGTGGCATCTGTGGTCTGCTGCGAACTCGAGTCGCTGGAAGTCGTGGCCTCCAGTGTATTATCCGTGGATGATCGTGAGGACGGGCTGACAGATGAGGCATCCGAGGTCGAGCTTTGCAATGATATACCCGTAGTCTCTGTGATGGTAGAGGATGTATTCACGAAGATTGGGATAAAAATGCCGGTCCCGGAAGGCCTTGACCTAACTGTAGTTGGGTGGATCGGTGTGGGGAATGGTGCAGGTTCAGTTGATTGAAGGCTTGAAGTAGAGTTGCCAGCGGAATGACTCCGACTAGATGAAGCTGATACAGAATTCGGTGATGTATTGGAAGAGAAGGAAGAGACGTCAAGGAAGATTGACCGGGACTCGGAGCTCGGAGCGATCGTCGGTTCAGCTCGTTTGTGTTCAATACGTCCACGACCTGTCAGACGAGTACTTAGCATGATCATAGGGGAGAGTTATGCCCTATGTGTTTGCTCACCAAGTCTAGGTATGCTGTAGGGTAGAGATGCGTGGATACTACTTATGCTTAGCGAGAGTATGACCACTTGCACAAGGTGGTATTTCATAACGAAGGGAAACTAAACGAAAGGATGTGCTAAGAAAGGAAAGAGGTATTGATGCAGGGTAAGGAAGTCTGGGATACAGTGGAGACTGAAATATATACCTTTGTAGGTTTCTCAGCTGCTGCCTCTGGTGTGCATACGGCGTAGGCAAGCAGGGCGAAGGATGGGCGTTGCTGTAATTGTGTTGCCACCGGAAAGTTTGAGATGCTTTCTGAATTGCGCCTTCGCCGCAGTGCAGTGAGATCAGCCTCACGGGGTGGCGGTTATGGAGAAAGTCGAGTTTGCCAAGATAAATCCCGCAGCGTTGGATATGGGGCGAGGATGAAAGAAGTGTAGTCGAGAGTAATGGTCTACCAGCTTGTTGAAGTAGCGAGAAAAGTGATTCTTATTGAGATATTGTGCTATGCACCGAAGTCACTACACCGAACAGGCTTCAGATGGCAAGGACGAGCGGATGGTAGGTCCTCAGAGCCCAGCGCTTCCGCTCGGACTTCGGCGACCTTTGGCGACTAGTGAAACAGAGAAGGCCGTGGAGCCCATCAAGAGTATATTTAAAGAGTACGCTGAGCGGCGTAGAGGCGCTTGTGAGAAACGTGTTGCAAGGAAACATTACAGCCGCTGTGCCGCGCTCCGTCGGTGCCGAGCCTGACCCTCTTGGCGAACATGCAATGTCTATCCTCAAGCGATCGAGTCAAGACGATAGGGACGGCCAAAAGGCCAACTGTTGTGTTCTGAGCTCCGCCTGGATTGATGGCTATATCGCAATATTAGGAGTGCCTTGAATGTCAGTGCGATGCAAGGTTAATGTAAATGTGCCTGTTGCGAGCACGAAGCGTTGCGGAGCGATTTCAATGCAGACGGGCAGATGCCATTGCAGTGTCTTGCCGATGAAATTAGGAGTAGGCGAGAGGCGGATCAAGGATGAAAGTGGTGATGGGGCGGCGTGGGGTTGAGGTGGGAGGTGGGAAGTGGGCACCAGCCTCTCCAAATTGCTTGTTGTCGTCGGCATCCCAGCCACTCCGGGAAAGGCGCATTGCATCATGGCATCGTCGTCGCTTCTGTTGTCTGCGCGTGGCACCACAGCCGAGGGCCAACGCTCTCTTTCACACGCTCTCTCTCTCTCCCTCGCTCACTCGCTCTTCATCACTTATCATTTATATATCCCCGCAGCTACCAGCGCAATTGCATCTGTCTTTCCGTCTTCCGCTCTTCCTGCGCCGTGTTTACATCCCCCCACTCTCCGCAGCTAGCGCCGGCACCTCCAGCCAAAGCGCGACGGCGGCTAGGGACCGCTCCCGCGGCGACGCCCATCACCCCTTCGCCCCAAACACATCAACACTGCCATCGCTCACACTCCCCAAGGCGAAGCCGGCGCCGCGATCGCATTCCGCCGCCTCCAGAATGCCTGCGATACCCGAACTCGGCGATGCGACGGGACCCCGACTGGACAGCCTCGCGCGCCAGCCGAAGGTCGCATTCGACCGCTACGATGCCATTGCCCCAGATGCGCTCAGCGACAGATCTATGCAACCGCGACAGCAACCGACAGTTGTCATTCCCACATACTATCGTGTCGACGGTCCCGCGCCCGGCGCCGTCATCGGCATAGTCCTCGGCAGCGTGGCTGGCTTCATACTCATAATATGGCTGCTCTACTCGCTGACCCAAGGCGGGGCCGGCGGGAGTCGCGGTATCATTCCTGCTGAGGAAGAGATCGTTGTGCGAAGACCGCGCCGCCAATCGCACGGAGGCCGCTCGCGACCACGCAGCACTCGCACTGAAGTGCGCGAATATGGCGGTGGGAGCCCACGGAGGTCGGGAGGGTCGAGGTCGCAAGTTATTGTGGAAGAGAGGAGGTCAGCGCCGAGGCCGAGAAGTATCGTAGTGGAAGAGAGGTCGAGGTCGCGGGTGCGGGGCGACGACGAGGTAGTAGTCATTGAAGAGGAAGACGTATACCCCCCGAGGAGAAATAGCCGCAGGAGTGGCGGATACAGGTGAGCATTTCAATCTTTGGCAGCGAGTTCGTCCTAGCGTCGATGCCTTACATCTATGAGAGCGCATGCTGACGCGAACAGATACTGAATCCGGCCGCCACCACCCGTTCCACATACGCCAACGTATCGCTCGCTCGCCAACCTCAAGGACTCCATCGTACGGGCCAGCGCTCCGTTGGGATGCCCATCTGATTTCTGTTATTTCAGCGCACATACTGCCGCCAGCTTCTGCAGCTGCCTTTTCATGCCTTTTCTTTCGTGTACACTACTGCGGTAATCTTCCAGCATTTGGCGTCGGTTAACAGCAGCGAGGCGAAAATACGAGCATGATCGTTAGAGTTGAGGTATCGTGGAACTCGACGGCGATGCAACGCCCCGAAACGCAATACACGTGTATGATGGGAAAGATGTCATGCATCTTGCAAACTTGTATGGTTCACAGAGTATATAGCGGTTAATGGAGCAGATTATGTATTTTCAGGCCGCCTAGCACATTTCAACATGCCTAAGACCATACACGAGGGTCTTAGGATTGGTCGCGATGTCGAAGGGTTCCGGGGTTGAAGAAGACAATAGTAGGGCATATGGTGGAACGGCTAATAGGTCTGTTACAAGGTTCAGCATAGTCAGCACACTAGTAATCCAGGCACAAAATGTCGCTTTTGAGGGCTGGGTTGCACCTGCCCTTGGTTCTGGTCATCCGGTACCACGCTTGAGGACCTTGATTTTCACGAAAGTAGTTTTGAGACTCCGGTCCACCAACCTACACAGTCCTCCATTCTGAGCACTAAACTACGACAATACCCTTCTGTTCGAAAGCTATGGCGCCAAATCTGTTATATCTCCCGCCGGAGGTGCGCAACACGATCTACAGATTCGCTCTCACAGAGCCAAAAAGTATCTACTACCGCGAAAATGAGAGTGCTGCGTGGCGACTATGCCTCCACACTTCCGACCCAGAGGAAGCAATCGCTTCGCAACGGGAGATTGCGGCGAGAAGGCTGAGGAGAATGGCACGAGGGGCGTGGGTGAAGAATCCCAGTGACATCACTTGCAGTCCGCCTATGGATTCAGTAAAGACCCAATCAGCAAAGACAACCGAAGGAAAAAAGGACATGGTTACCTTCGGGGGCCATATCGTTGCAAATCAACTACGATACGTCTGCCGCCAACTACGCAATGAGACCAAAGGCCTTGTAACCCGCCACAACGCCATCGAATTCACCCCCGCTACATTGCACGAAGGCCCGACACAAATCAGCCGCTTTCTCCAAGCCTGCCCTCCCACCCACAAGCATCACATCCACACGCTAATCGTACGTCCTGACAGACCAAGCTACCCCTGTGCGCACCCTCTCTTCCACGTCGCCGCCTCCAACCCCTCCCTCACCCTAAACCTGCACATCATCCCGCCCCCATCGGCGCCCCCATCCTCCCCTATCTACATCTTCGCCCAAGTTCTCCGGCTCAAATACATCGTCCGCGGCGACGAAGAGTACTTCGACAAATACCCTGATAACACGTGGTTGCAGAAGTTCCGCAAGGATATGATGCCTGGGACTGAGTGTGTGCCGCGCAATGTGCGCTTGTTCCCTTGGGAGAAGAGCGTTGATGAGGACGCGCTTCGGAAGGCCTACTTGGGCTGTCAGTTCTGGGATCGGAGCCATGATCCGCTAGGGGGGATGAATCACATGGTGAGTTTGGTGAAAGATTGGTATCGGAATGGGATTTGAGGTTTGTGGCGGCTTTGTGTATTCAGTGTCGGTTGGTATAGAACGTCTCAGGCTGCAATTATACCTTCACTGGTCTTACATAGCTATCGAACAGCTAGAGATCTTCAGTTGTTTTGCTGTAGGTCTTGAGAGCCGCTAACAGGCCGGACGACACCGGAACATCTGATCTATATAGGATGGGATGGGGATTGCAACATGCATCCCTCTTTTTAAGGCTTGCGTAGACCTTTGGAACTCGGCGGTACGTCGGAGCAGGTAACTTCTGTAGGATTGTGAGAGAAGTTCATTAAAGGCGAATGAAACAACTTTGAGTTCAATCGTTTAATAATCTTATTGTGCACACCTCAACAGTGCAGTACAGGACGGCCAGCCTTCATCTATACCCAGCAGCGTAAATTAAATGGATTACTGGCGCTAGCTGTGCCACACAGTGCCGCAAGTCCTCGGGCCCGTTTAAGCCAATTTGTCGGCCCGTACCGTATCTTCCTCGACTATTTCGCTTAGCATCTTAAGCCGTTTAATTATACATAGAAATATGATTTATAGATAATTCTTCTTTATACAATTTAATTCTTTTTACGTATAACATAACGTTTCAGGTATCTCAGTGATACGCTAGCTTCAAAGTCGTGTGTAGCGGATGACGGCTATGCTCTTCAGTTTCGTTGGCTAACATGATCTCTCCGGGTGCAAAGGAGCTTCATGCTGGTGGCTTCAAAGTACAACCTAAATTGGAGGATTTCCTCTAGAGAGGAATATATTAAGAAATTTATATCTTCCTAGCCGACTCCGGGTGAGCACGAAAATGAAGTAATTTTATTCTCGGTAATCGGCTTCTAATTTACATATTGATTTTAAGGGCCTCTAGATGAAATAGACTATAGTTACTCGCGAGGAATAGTTTAGCAAAAACTAGAATTTCAATCTAGTTGCGGATTTTATTGAAACTACTTGAATGCTCTGCTGTAAGTTTGCTTCCATCGCTTGCATATACCTAAACGCCTGCGTTGTGGAGATAATCCTGACATCTCCTGGTGCAATCCTGGAACTGCTTTGTTGTATAATTGCTGGGAGTATCGACATCCTTTTGCGCCTTGCACGGTGTGGTGGATTTACCGGAAAGCTCAGAGCTTTTCGAGAGAAATTCATGGGTAGCAATCTCCGTTGTCCCAGTCTTGGGAGCGTACCCAGATGACTGCCAGTTTCCCACTGTCCAGTTTTTACCCCACGCATCGAGGATGAACCAAACCTCCCAGTCAAAGCAGTATACCTTCTGGTAAAGGTATACCGAATGACCGGGTTCAGCCGAACCTGCCCATGTTCGCTTGGTCTCGATAGTAGTCTCCTCCGATGAGAAGGTTTTAGAAGCACCGCCGATTTCGACATTCAAGCCCTCGAATTCTGCAGAGACCTTCCACTGCGTATCCGCCTCGGAGTCACTAGTCACCTTGAGCGAGCTCGAAGTGTCGTAATTGTACTCCTCCTTTTCATCGCTATTATTTGTCCACGAGGAGAGGGAACTTCCATCTATGTCCAGTAAAGCGAAAGTCAATTACTTTGGATAATGCCTCATCGCCGGCGGAATAATAAAGGCTGGATTTTGCTTGATGACAAACAGCCTTGCTATCGGTGGCGGTATATTCTAGGCAGTCGGTCATCTTCAGAGTTTGATATTATTGGCTCCTGAGTAGGAAGTCGAAACGAAGAGTTATCAGCTCACCATTCAACACGCGGTGTTGGAGGGCAAAGGAGAAGTAATATGAAATTTTTGAACGCCAGTGAGGTGTGAGAGTCACAACGTTGCCCCAGTAGTTGATAATCGCGCGGAACTTTAAAGAAAGGTAACGAGCAGAAACTTTGGTGGTTTATCTTGTCGAGAGGCCCTAAGAATGTGTTTCAAGAATTGTTCTAAGAGTCCCTAAAGTATCATCCATATATGGCTGCTTAGTCACAGTATGTGGATCTGCACCGAAAGCATGTCAACGTGCATATTAGTTCGGTATGTATCAGGGATCGACAGATTTTCCGGAAGGACAAGCAGACCGGTGAACCTAAAACAGCTTCTGCAGGTGATTACATGCACGAATAACATACTCGATTCTAATGTTCGCAGTTTTGGGTAAGTGATAGCTACTACCGGAATTAAACCCCTAGCGACGAAGGCGTTGTCTCGTGTGGAGGCGAAAAAGATATTAGTCAACCGCAAAAGGAACAATGTTATCTCCCAGTAACGAAACCGCCGGACCTTACCTGTGCCACATAGTCATATCATGTAGCTCATAACTTAAACTTGCTAAACGACACTGGAACCGGTAGTGAAAACACCACCAAGCTACATGTGATACAGAGATAATCGTCCTTCATGACTGGCCAGGCTATCCTCTAGTAAAAGAATTGCTACAGCTTTCTGTGTTACACTTATTACGAAACTCCATGCATTTTCGAGCCAATAATAAAAATACCGCAAGTTGTGTCACATTGGAAAGTGTCCTTCATCTGACCGGTCGGGCAATCGCCCAATAATGAAAATACCGCAAGTTGTGTCACATTGGAAAGTGTCCTTCATCTGACCGGTCGGACCATCGCCCAATAACATGTACACTACGGGTATCTGTGCGAAATAGCTTATAGGCCCCTATTCTTGGCTATCAAGTAAGAAATGCATTTCAGTTCACGTCTGTCGGATCAACATTGCATACGACAATGATTTAGGTTTGATTGGTCTCGCGAAAGAGGCATGCCCAGCTCGCCACGTAGTTGAACCGAACCTGGGATACGTCATTGTCATTTAATTAATGATGTCTCTAGGGCATTGTACTCCGTACCCGTACCCCATGGCTTCTGTTAATCTTCGTCTATATTAATCCCCAACTGTCCCTTCGCACTAAATCAACAACAACAAGAGGACCGTCACATCCAAATTTGCAGCTTAGATTATCTTTCAATCCTTTTATCAGCCCCAGTCAATTCTTCTACATCTTCAGACATGGATAATATTTTCGCGACTGATATCGACCGCGTCTGCGACCTTGTTAACCAGGGATACTATGACTTCATTGTCGTTGGAAGTGGATTAGCCGGAGGAACGCTCACCAGGGAACTTGTCGAAAATAAAAAACGTGTTCTCCTTATTGAGAAAGGTGGAGTGATCTTTTCGACTCATTGTTTGAACACATCCCGCCCTCATTGGGAGACCTACAGTACTGAGGGCCCAACACAGGACAACGACATAGTATACGGTGTGGTGAAGCAGAACGTTGTAACTGCTCCCGGCTCAGATGTGTATGTCGGCGGCCCCGTCTATTGTCTTGGTGGTCGGAGCACAGTCTGGGGACTGTATAGCCCGGCACTCACGGAGAAGAAACACCAAACATTCTTCCCTGAGGAAATCTCCGACTACCTTAAGAACAATGGGTATGAGAAGGCGTTCGGACTCTTCACCAACGAATCTCAAAACTACGATCATGTGTATCCTCGCGATGATATGAAACCTTCAGTGAAGGAAGCAGAAGAAACAACAGAGAAACAGTTGCAAAACGCCGTCGAAGCGTTCTACGAATCGATCGGGAAACAGTCACACCAAACATTCTTCCCTCAGGAAATCTCCGACTACCTTGAGAACGATGGGTATAAGAAGGCGTTCGGACTCGAACCTTCAGTGAAGGAAGCAGCAGAAACAACAAAGGACCAGTTGCAAAACGCCGTCAAAGCGTTCTACGAATCGCTCGGGAAACAGTCACACCGAGTAGATCTGTCACCAATGGCGTCTGAGTTCAAGTCGAAGAAGCTCTACAACTTTCCACAGGGCGCTTATAGCACCGTTGACTACCTCCTTGATCGCACCTACAAGCGGGATCCGAATCTCACTCTCTTGTTAAATACGGAAGTCTTGACCGTTTCGAAGGACGCCAATACCGGGCAGCTTACATTGGAAGTTCGTCGTACGTCCGATCATAAAGTTTATAGGCTCTCTGCGAAAACCGTAGTCCTTAGTGCTGGGACCATTGGAACAGCCAGAATCGCACTTAGCAGTGGTTTACAGCGGCAAATACCCCTTGTGGGGAAGGGTCTTACCGATCATGATATCTGGGGAGTTCGATTCCACATCATGACTCAAGAGCTGAAAGAACCCATAAAGTTTCAATGCCGGCTATTGATCGGCGGAGAGGACGCTTTATTGAACGTTGCCATCAACGCCAACAGCTTCCTCGCTCGAGAGTTTTCCAGTTCTCAGTTTTACAGCGCGGACGGGAAGCTTATCAATCGACCACCCTCTGCTGGGGAAAAGTACGACACAGTTAATATCACCATCGAGACTCAAGCCAAGTTGATAGATTCGAACGAAGTTTTTTAACATTCCGTCCCCGGAGCCAGTCATACGGATCAAGCGCAGGACTAAGAATCCAGTAGCATACACTGCCGAACAAGATCAGATGCAAGAGCTTGCCACCATAATCCGCGACAAGCTTACGAAAACAAACTCACGCGAAAAAGTTCCTCGGCTTTCTGTGGCTGGCTTGGGGGCTGTCGCCCATGAAGTAGGGACGATGCGTATTGAAGGCCCCCAGACAGAGGATTTTGTCGTTAATAAGAATCTGCAAGTCCGGGGCTATGATAACTTGTATATCTGCGACCTGTCGATATTCCCGTTCAGCCCTCCAGCGAATCCGTCCTTGACGCTCGCTGCCATTGCTCGGCGGTTAGCGGAGAGATTGGTAGCCTGAGAGTCCTACAATATGGACAAAATGGTTGATGCTTTAGCTGTATATTTTTCGGCCTCGTTGCAGAGCAATGTCGTGTGGTTGGATATGCCAAATTGTATGATCAATCCATAAAATGTCAAGGAATGCGATTTCTCGGGACAGACACTCATATTTCCAAAAATGGCTTTTGAGGCTCAGGCCCTACACCCACTCGGTTTTACTCCTTGCAGATTGTGACTAACGCGACGTAGTGAGCGCTACCAGCTCACCAGATACATTCTCGATCGGTATCGCGGCACTTCCGTGATTTGCCGCTACACAATCCCAGAACACCTCACGATGCAAAGTGCTCGCACTAAGCTTGTCAACACAGTCAATGGCGCTATCGGCCGCGTCATATCTAGGGCGCCTACGCTCCAAGTCGGAATCTCTGGCGAGAAAACGACCAAGCCCTTCTGGATTGAGCTTGGGAGCGTCGATTTTGATGAACACGTCAAATGGACATCTTTGGATGACTCCATGGATAGTGAACATTCCATGCAGACGGCCGCTGCATCACAGCTTGATACCCGGTTTTTCGACCTTACTGTCAGACCGGGCTAGAGAATCCTCATTATGCAACACACCGAAATTGACATCCTTGACATACTGTTCACGTGGAACCACACGCACGGAGACGGCATGAGCCGCAAAATATTCCACCAACTTCTACTTGAAGCATTCCACGATATCATGAGAAACGGGCGCGGGCAGGACGTGGGTGCCATGACTCTGAAATTTTCGGACTCTTCCAAGGAATTTCCCCCTTCAATCGAGACTCTGGTACGGCTTCCTGTCACTCCGCTATTCGTGCTGAAGGAACTGTGGGATGATACTAAGCCACCATCTCTCTTCCCAAGACAAACTCAGGCAAACTGGGCGCCGATTCGTACGCTGTCGTATAAGACACGATTCCTGGTCGTCACCATCTCGAATAGCATTCTGTCCAATATTGTGGCTATCTGCCACAATCATAAAACGACGCTCACGGGGCCTCTTAAATGGCCTGGCACTGGTCTCTCTAGCCTCACACATCAAGACAAAGGACGCGACAGCCTTCGCCAGCAGTACAGCTCTAGACCAGCGGCGGTTCCTGCCTTCGCATCCCCCGGCATATCCCTGGTTTGGCCCAAACAAAACCATCGCCAACTATGTTTCTATCATGACTCACGAGTTTGACAATGTACTCGTGGCCGATATCCGCTCCAAGCTCAGCACATATTCTACCGGCAGCAATCTCTCTGAAGATCTCCTAGATTTGCTCTGGTCCACAGCCACGCGAGTACAGAGTGAGATAGAAAAGAGGCCGGAGATGGGCCTCCAAAACGACACAGTTGGTCTTGCCAAATTTGTTCCGAATTAGAAGAAGCAGTTTCTGGGAGATCTCAAGAAGCCCCGGAAGCTCTCTTGGTTCGTTACTAATCTCGGAGTGCTCGAGGGGAAACCGGTGACGAACGCAACTGAACCTTCCGCACCAGGGACGGGTTGGTCGATCCGTCGAGCGCAATTTACCCTCAGCACTGAAATACCTGTAGCTGCCCTCTTGATTGGCGCAGCTTCTGTGAGAAACGAGGAGCTTGTTGTCACGTGTATTTGGCAGGACACCGTCGTCCTCCACCATCTTCTCCGTCCTGTCCAAGAACTTTCTGATCGACGATGCGCTAACTGACACCTTCGATGGCACCTTTTTGGGCGGCGGATATGGAGCAGAAGACCGCTGGCAGCGAGCAAACCACTGCGCCTAACTTGCGCAACTAGGCAGAGCCGGCGAAGAAGTCGGAGTAGTGAGGGAACCCTCCTACTGATTTCCTCGACTCTGTGTACACAAGAGAAATCGCTGCTAATATTTCACAAGCCAGTCTGAAACATATATTTCGCATGTTTCGGAGAGGCGTTACTCGAGTCCGCTTCAAATGGAATGGAGTGATCGATTTGGGCCGGATGCGTTTCGATACCCATGGAAGCCCCCTTAGGCAAAAGGCAACCTACTGTGATGGTGTTGACGGACACCGAGAGCTTGGAGTTCGGGTTTGCGGAATGGCGCGGTTCCGGTATTCCTTCAATGTGCACCTCGTCGAAGGCCAAATGAGATATCTCTATATAGTTACAAGATGAAATAAACAGCTTCGCCTTGGGATTTGACTCTTCCATTGACGTAGAAAAAAAGGTCCTCAATATAACTCGAGCGTTTCCTCGTTACGAGATGGAAACAATCTGCAGGCTGGGGCGAGTTGGCTATCGCGGCTTCGAATCTATGCCACTGACAATCGCCAACAGGGCCAGGAGAACTAGAGTTGTTAGCTTGGTTGATTGCATCTAACAGTTCAAACTGACCCGTAGCAACTGTCAATATGAACGCGGCTACCGTGAATGCTGTCTGCACATCCCCACCTCGCGCACTCCAGATTACACCAACCAGAGTGCTTGCTACACATGGTATCATGCCCAGGACCGCGATTCGAGTGCCATTCCAGCCTTCAACGAACTCGAGCGCGTGTCGCTTGTCTTGCTGCCGCAGTCGAAAGACCCATTCGACCCAGTCTGTTTCCGGGCCGAATTCTGAGGGATGGTTGTATGCGTAGAGGACTTCTCTCATGGTCATTTCATCGAATGGTACGGGCGTGGGTCGAGTGTGGGATGTGTACTGAATACTGGTAAGTGTCTGTTACTTCTGAAGGGGGAATGAACGGCAGCGTACGGATAACAATCTTACGGTCCTGAGCGTCTTCAAGGAAAAGAATCGCCTCCGGAAACCACAGATGTCGTTCTGATATCTGTCTCTCAAGCCGTCAAAGAGTTGTCGGTCGGTTGTAATGACTTTTGGATGTGCAGCCAAAAGCTTCTTGTACTGTTCCTCTTTTTCAAATTTGGACGCCAGAGTCACCTGTATCTGGCTTAGTGAACACCCTCTGCTATAACAGACTAAGTTGAGAGTGCACGTGGGTTTCTGAGTGGGATCTTCGTTCTGCTTCTGACTTGCTGCACTTTTATTCGAAGCGATTGGGCCGAATGGCGGAAATTGTTCCGAGATCAGCACCTCGGGGCTTAGTAGGGCCCCATACGATTCCACCGCCGCGGACGTAGGCGGAAGAGGCTTGGGCCGTTTAGATGTTTCAGAACGGAACACGCCGGTGATATCCGCTTCGTCGTCCAGGATGTTCTTCTGATGCCCTTTCTCATCCCTTGCGTGAATTTGCTGAGCTTGGGGCATTGGATCATCGTCCGCAATTCCCAACCTTGGCGGAGCCTGCTCTGATGCCGGACCGGAGCGATTGATTTGGTCTTGGGAGACCCTGCGGGCATCAGGGGAGCTAGGCATGAAGCTCATGGGCCGTTCCTTGGGATATATCATCGGTTCCTGCTCGTCCTCGTTGGGGGCAGGGTTGTGCGACGTGGGCGCGTCGGCGGCGGGGCGCGGAAGCCATCGTTGATTTTGGAGAGATCCACTTTGCAAGGGTATGAATAAGGAGACTCGAGGAGGGTCACTGGGTGATGGGGAGAAATGGTTTTCCGAAGGCGAGAAGAGGCCATCCGAAGGCTGCGGTCTAGGTGAAGTATGTGGGGTAGTATTGTTGGTTCTGTTCTTGAACATTCTCCAAAACGACAATGTGGTATCTCGGTGATTACAGACGGAAATCGTCAGGGTAGGCAGCGTTCGAAATGGGGCCAACGCCCAAGGTTTAAAGCGACCATTATATTCAGCTCAGACTACCCCCCACATGACAGTTAGTCTCCGACGCCTGTCTATCACAGCCACTGTGGATTGTATCGACTGGCCAATAAGCGGTCACAGCCATCGCTTGGGCAGTGGCTATGCGATTCGACTCTGCCTTGCGAGTGGCAGGGCAGAACTTCTCTTGCTCTTATCAGTTGTAAGCCGAGGACCATATCACATGATTGGCTACAGTCTTACTCATCAGGTCCGACTAGTTATTTATGGGCTCTCCACATGTACCTCTACTTCACACATACTTCATACACACATACCATAATAGCACGCTGATACTGCTCTTCAGATTACCACACGAACCACGAACGCTTCGCAGCCGGGCTACCCGAAGCTAATCCAAATCAGGCATCGTGTCTGCACAATCTAGCCCCATCTCTAATGATCGACAGCCTCTCATCACGACGCGTTTTCTTCTTAACGATGATGCGGAGTTTTCACATCATCTACACTATATCATCTTTTTCTATCCTGCATTCCCGTAGAACCCGGAGAAATGCACGTTACGCCTGCCTCCAATTTACGCGATGAGCGAGGATCACCCCGGACCGTGTCGCCGCCACTAACACCACGACGCGCCTGAAATGCCGGTGGCTACATTTAGATTGATTAAGGGCGAGGTCACGCCCCCACCACCCGCAACGCAAACCTGGATAATCATGCTCTAGAAACAGAATGTTTCGTTCGCTACATATTGACGTGCAGGGCTTAGATCGCGGAGGCAAATGATCCGCGTTCAGAATTGCTTGTTGCGAAATTGGACGATGTGCACAGGTGCTTTATATAGCACAATGTGGACGTCGTCTTTTCGAAAGTCCGTCGTGCTGTTATCTTCGTCTTTTACTGTTCTCTGGTTAATGCCAAAATGTTTGGTAAAGCTACACTCTTGAGCGCTCTGGTGAGCACCGTGTCTGCTGGCACTATCCTTTGGGATGGCCGCTTTAATGATATGACTTCCTCCACCGACCTCAACAAGTGGTCGTGGGCCAACCAAGTCGGCAACTACCAATACTACATCCACGGATCGGGCGCCGTAACAAAATACGTTAATCTATCGCCATCGTTCAAGAACCCCGCCGACACAGGTTCAACTCAGGGCGCGAAGATCACCATCGACAACACCGCCAAGTGGAACTCGGACATGTGGCGTACGGAACTCATTCCGCAGACCAAAGCTGCCATCAACAAGGGTACCCTCTATTACCACTTCTCTATCAAGAGGTCGACCACCAACGTTCCGAGTGCGACGAACGAGCACCAAATTTGCTTCTTCGAGAGTCACTTTACGGAGCTGAAGTATGGATGGGTTAACGGCGAGTCGGGGACCAGCAACACGAATCTGCAGTGGATGGTTGGTGGCCAGAGCAAGTGGAAGGTTGAGTTGGCGGCAGATGTGTGGCACAATGTTGCGTATGAGATCGTAAGAGGCCCCATGTTATCCCGCGATGTAAGACCAGATGGTTAATAAGGGATGCAGAACTTCTCCTCTAACTCAGTCACCTTCTGGCACTCCACTGGCGCCAACCCGCTCACTAAGACCGCCGGCCCGTTCTCCACTAGCACCTCATCGAACGGCGCTGATTGGCATCTCGGTGTCTTGCGCTTGCCGCGCCAGGGAAATGATGGCACGGGTGCTGAGGATTGGTACTTTAGCGGCGTGTACATTGAAAGTGGATCTTTGACGACTTCAGTTGCCAGCCCGGCCGCTTGAGTAAATAGAATCGCTAGAAGAAGTTATTTGATGGTGTGGTAATCGTCCTTTTGCGAAGAAGATTGGCAGTATCAGCGTGAGGTACAGTACTAGAGCATTTGTTTGATTTTTATTGTGGGAGTCTCTTATGTAAGGCGCACTCGAAACGCAGTAGGAGTTTGTACACGCTAGAGGTGCTATACCCACACCTTATACACGGCAATAGGGCTGTGGAGCTGTAAACAGTACTGTCGATTGTAAGGGATATTCATGACCGATGAGGTGATGTTTCGAACATTAACAGGCCAGTACTAGAGCATAAGAGTATACACAGCCTCCTACATTTATGTTGAACAATATCTTTAAGAGTTACTTAGGTTTTCTGTGTACTGTGTATCCTGATGTTTTCGATATTTATTACGAATTACTTAATTTAGCAGATAATTTTATTAGAGATAGAGATTGCTGATTGCTGTGTAGGTTTCTGCTAGTAGTGTACAGCCTTCCAAAGCATAACTTCTATACCCACGATTCGAAGGTTTGCGGTGCACAGTCACGAGCGTATCGGTAGCACTATTTTGACTCTTGCTCATCCGTAACAGAAAACGTAGAAAGAGTGTACCATGACTTACAAGTTCGGAGCTGTCGAGATTCGAATTCGTTTCAAAGGAAATCAACAGAATATTGCAAGCGCTTGTGATACCCAACTTCTCACAATCATAAACAAACGCAAAATTATTCATCAAGTCATCGCATTCAGGTCGAAATTATTACTGGTATTCTACCTATTACAATGCCTCCAGTCTCACTATCATATCTCAAAAGCCATCCGTAGACCATCGCAGGTAATGCCTCACCTGCAATCGCTCAGCAACCCTCCGCTCTGTAACACACTCGGCGTCTTCTCTCTTCTCGATCGCCCTTTTCAATTGATGGGTATCAACTTCCCATCTTCGTACATTGTGCCTGAAGTTGGGGGCCTGCAACTCTTCAAGCGTGATATTACTTTCATCTAGCCAAGACTTAACAAGCTGCTTAGAAAGCTCCAACCCAAACCTGTCAATAAAGCCGCGGTCAACGCTGTAATCAACTAGAGCTAGAGTCCCCCGCAACGCATACGTAACTAAGATCATGCGGTCAAGGTCTGTTTCCAAATCCCTTTTACGCGCTGTGTGAGCTAAGACCCTTGATATGGTCTTGTTGAACCATGGAGAGACAAATCATATGGCCTCGCGGATGGCCAGCACTGAAAGGGTGTTCAGCAATGATGTACGATTGGCAACCGGGAGGCTTGTGTAGATAAGGCAAAAGGCCATCTATAGGACGTAAATCAAACTCACTCACTCACTCACGATTGGGTCAACTGACGCGAAAGGCTCAGGGATACTCCGCCGCTTTGATTGCGCTATTTCGGGAGAGGAAATATGTTGAGGAACATAGTGTGCAGTTAGTCAAGGATGTTCGCTGAAAGATATCACACGAGTATTTCGTGGCTCTGCGTGTTCAAGTTATCCAAACGGCCGTGGAAGCTACGAGAAAAGTCGATTCCAAATTGGGGAAAGATGTTGAAGGCCGATGATCCGCAGTCCTTTCGAACCATCGATGCACATACATACTAGCGCCATTATGAACAGGCTAAGTAGCTTAAGCTTGGTAAATAACCAGCGCAACCTGTAGGCTACGAGAGTTGAACAGGTAGGCTATTTTAAGCTTATCAAGCTAATACTCCATCAGAAAGTAACACATCCCTCAGAGCTATTTTCAACGAAAACGCCCCCATATACTTGGCCCTCGCCCTTCCCTAACGGCTCCTGATAGCCGTCCCAAACCACCGTCTCAGTTTCTGTCGGCTTCTTCGCTATCCCGAGTTGCAATTGACCTCCCCCTGAATTATCATTCGGAAGCGGTGATGTGACTTCCTTAAGAGGATTTTGCCCGCTTGAATAGAAGATCTGAATAGTGCTACCCATCTTCTTAGTGTCGTCACGACCCTATCTCCTAGCATTGACTTACCTGTTGACATAGTCCAATTTTACAGCAAAGTTCTGCCATGCATCGTGCTCAATCTTTGTTTGAAAAACGAACTCATTCTTTGAATTCTGGAGTTTCCAATTCCCCTTCTCCTCCGGCGTATCTTCTCCAGTCCCTCCGTCAACCTTCAACACAACACCTCCCACGAAACTGAACTGGTTCCCGCTATAATCGGCCTTTTCATGCCAAACATTCATATATTCATGCGACAAGTTCAAAGGCCGAACTGGATCCTGCCTGACACTCCAGTGGAAAGTAACAGCGCCTTCGTCCGCTTTATCGGCGCCAACAGGGTTTTTGTCGTCTTTCAACAGAAGGCCTGCACGGCGAAAGCCGAGCTGGAGACCTGAACCTGAACGGAAAAGAGAGGCATCATTGATGGTGACCTCGAGAGGTTTGTGAAGTGTGGGTGTGTCGAAGCGAGTAAGCGTTGTCGTGTTAGGTAGAAGGAGAATTTGGGACCATGTAAGATTTTCGCCTTTTACGTACTGAGGACTGTAGGGTGATGTTGCGGGAGAGTCAAAAGAAGCAAGAGAAAGATTTTGGTTAACGCGCCCGTCAAAGATGACGGGACATTGTATAATGTTCTGACGACGTTGGTGTGGTAGCGCTAAGGCGAATGCGACGTACTGTAACAGCGTGAGGATCTGCATGGGGAAATTGTGTGAGTCGGAAACAAGTGCATAGCAGAGTGGCTCGCACGTTCTTTATTTCTGTTTCTAAGGCCTAAGGGATCTGTATGCATGCGAGCGCGACGTTGATTAATAAATTAGATGGAGCGACATCAGCCATTCAGCCGGACTGCACCACCCGGGAACCTGGTCAGTTGGGATGCAGAACTCTGCAAAGTACTGTTGCTTAGCAGATCTTCAAAACGGACGCACTATAATCTATTCTTTTGTCTTGCTGAGAGAGGACGAGTGAAGCATTAGCAAGATTAGGATGGAAAAGTCGCGGATTTCTCTAGCGTGCAAGGGTGAATCGAAAAAGGCATTGTGAGGATACGATGCCGCAGCAGAAAAGAAGGATATCTGCAACGAAACAATTTATTCTCTACTTGTGTCACCACTAGGTAAGCAATCTAGTATATAACACGCATAATTGGCTTCTCACTGACGGTTTTGCCCCCATAATGTCAACCACAACCGTCCCGGTGTCCCAAACTACGCCCCAAACATCGATGCTGCTAAAATTACCCCGCGAGTTGCGCAACAGGATCTACCACTACGTTCTTACCTCCGAGGGCCGTTCGCTCGAGCATTGCGAGGGACATCGCCCACGACTTCTTAAATCCAGTCAACTCAAATACGTCTGCAAGCAGCTTCGTTCCGAGACGAGATGGCTCGAAATCAAATACGATAATGTTATCTATAATAATATAGACTTTTTTCCGTCCATATACCCCTATGACCCACAAGAAGCGTTTAGCAAACTTGAAACCTTCATAGGCTCGTAGTCTGCACCTCACTCCGAGAAGATGGCGGCCTTGCTTTACAAGTTTAACGAGGACATCTATAACCCCGAGCCCCTACCACCGTACGAATTTGTGGCCAAGGTGCACGAATTTGCAGAGAACAGCCCAAATTGGATGCACGCTTTGTTCCGCCTTGCCTTACCTCCATCCTAGTTTTCGGAAACCCCTGGCCTTTAGTGTTCTGTGCAATGCTATTTTCCCTAGCTTTCCAAGACGTCGATTTCTCTTGTATGGGCCCTTTCCCACTGGAAATCGATAGGACTTTTATCATGAACGAGATATTACGGACTGAGGGGTGGAATGTAGGGCTCGACCGTACTGTTTTCCAAGCCTCGAATTTAGGGTTCTATCCATTTGACCACTTTGATTTAGCTCTTGAGAAAGCTTTAGATCAGTTTTGGGCCTCTCGGAGGTTGGCCCATGGACAAGGGGCATTTATAAAAGTCTTGAGCAGAAGTGGACAGAAAACATGAGAAGTTGGTGCGAGAATGGCATTTGACGCCGAATGTGGGAGAGCGGGATGCGTCAATAGTAATCACCATCAGAAGAACTCGAAAATATGACATCTAAAAATCAAAGTAACCCTATCGAGATAAGAGCTCCCATTCCGATTCCGATGGCTAGTAATATGCGATATGGCCGACCCTGACTTACTTGGTTCATCGGGGGGCTACTCCGCTAAGGTAAGCAGGTTAGGGTATTCATAGATCCAATTTGCTGTTGTGCGCAGGTCCAGGGTCCTGTTATTAGCAGCCTGAGCGTATGCATTTAGTTGGCGGATAGTGAGTGGTTAATGGAATCTTCGATGTGACATCCAAAGTCTACAAGCCAAACCTCTGATCTCCTATAGGAAAGAAAATTATTGCGGAGAGAGGTGCTCAGATAGTCCAGTCCTCATTTGATGATATAAGCTTAGAATTTACTGACCAAGCACAGGTAGTACCTTTCCTAACCGAGCTCCGCAAACTTGTCCGCCATGACTGGTTAAAGTTGACCTCATTCATCTCTAACCCTTCAATAGCTTCTCCCGCCCTACGTCCTTCCGCCTTTCCGCTACACAATCATGGCTCAAAATACAGGCTATACGCATGCCGGCGAGTTTGACTCTGGGGACTTGCAAGTTAGCACGCTCCATCGGGTACACTATGCCCAGTACGGCAAGCCCGACGGAAAGCCTAGTAAGTATGTCCTATCGCATAAAAGGCCAGCGTCATTAATACAAGTAGTCATATTTCTTCATGGCGGACCTGGAGGATGCGGCTGCACAATAGCCAACACGGTGTTCTTCGACCCCGCAGTCTACCGTGTTGTACTACTCGATCAGCGGGGTGCAGGACAGTCCGAACCGAGCGCCGACACCCGCGAGAACACCACGCAACTGTTGATCCAAGACATTGAAAAGTTGCGCGAGCACGTCGGAGTCAAGAAATGGCACATTGTGTTCGGCGGATCGTGGGGCTCAACCCTGACTCTCGCGTACGCGCAAGCCCATCCCGAGGCCTGCGGATCACTGGTGCTGCGTGGAGTATTTCTTGGGACGAAAGCCGAAGTCGATCTTCTTATCGGTGGGAAGTTGACTGGTATGGTGTGGCCGGAGGAGTATGATCGTTTCCTCTCTCATCTTGCCGAAAACAAGCGAGACAACCCTCTCGAGTCGTACTACGAGTTGATCATGTCGGATGACCGTAGCGTGGCCTTCAAAGCTGCACAAGAGTGGAACCGATGGGAACTCTCGGTATCGTACTTGCATCCAAGTCCCAGGGCGGAGATTGATGCGAAACTTGAGGATGCGCGCTGGGTAATGTCGCACGCGAAGATGGAGGTGCACTACTTCGTAAACGGATGCTTCTTCGAACCCGAGCAGCTACTAAACGGATGTGAAAAGATTAAGCATATTCCAAGTGAGTGATGTACTCAATAGGGAAAGAATTAGAGTTGCTCACAGTATCCAGCACGCATTGTCCAAGGACGATATGATCTTGTCTGTCCAGCACGGGCAGCTGTTGCGATCCACAAACGCCTGCCAGACTCCGTCCTTTACTGGAGTCAGAAGGCTGGCCATTCTGCAATGGTGAGTTTTAACCTGGCAAAGATCTAGAAAATCAGTTTTGCTATACTAACATGCCCAAGGAGCCGGACACACGAGCGAAATTGATGGAGTTCTGCGATGAACTTAGTCAATTGGATTTGAGCTCGAAGTAGACGGGACGAATAAGACGATCCAGCTGCAATCGAATAGCGCTGCAACACTTATGCCCTATTTACGTTGGAGTTAAGTTTAGCCACCAGTATGCTAGTACACGCGTTTTAAACCATCAATCTACAAGCGCAGCGTGCAACATCACCGAACTCTCCGTTGTGCCTACATCTAGTATCGAGTACATGCATGTTACTACACTTTTCTCTCCATCTCAGCTTATCGCAGAGAGCAAAACTGTAAAGATCGGGGTATAAAGTCGACAAAGATGATCTAGAGGGGCATTAGTAGCTCTTGGTTTGTACAAGACACGCGGCTATATTGTGCGAAGAACCATCTAGACCAGCCCTGTTGACTACGTAGTCCGGCTTTTAAAGTACAATAGTATCTGTTTTCCAACAGTACCCTTCAAAGCGGAATAGTATCAACAATCACCCAACTCACACTCTACCCACAACAAGTCTCCTCACTGCCCCCTCTTGGGCGGAATCGTTACAATCCCCTTAACCATCTTCGTACGCCACTGCATTGCCCTCGCAATCTGATAAAGTACCTCCAACGTCGGCATCGCCACACCTGCCTTCTTGCCTTCCTGTAATGGTTCGCCGAGGAGGTTCTCGAATTCGATGTAGTTACCCTTGACGACGTTAGTATTCAAGCGTTCTCCAGAACACCATCTAACGCGGATATGGGGACCAGATGCGTACCTTTTGAATATCTGCAAGCATACTAGGTGCTAGATAGAGGTCTAACGGATCAATGCCAATCATATGATCGACGACCTCATCGCCCAACTCTACACCTAGCTTCTTCGCCGCTGCCACGATTTCCTTCATAGCAGGGCGTACCAAGCCCTCTACAGCGCCATCTGCAAGTCTAATCTTCCCCGTATCCAGTCCAGTAATGGCGCATATCGGGTTCAGACAAGCGTTATATACCAATTTCCTCCACCGGTCGTGCAGCACATCAGGCGAGAATCTGCAATCGGTCTTGCCTCCCTTGCCGTACATCTCGACAAATTCTTTCGCCCTCCCATCACGTCTCTCTTGGGTAATATTTGCGTTGTTGAATGCGCCGATGAGGAGCCTGTCTTTGTCGTCTTGCACGATATGCCCAGGTTGCACTTCGGCGCTACCTATCAAGCTAACTCCGCTCAGCACCGCTGTGTTCGGGTGCGATTCGAGGAACGGCTTTTCGATGTTCAGGCCATTTTGTATAAGCACAAGCGTGGTATGCGTATTGTCTTTCGGGAGGGCAGGCGTGACGAGGTCGACGGCGGTGGGTGCGATGTCGGGGATGTTCTTTGTAGCGAGGACGATGTAGTCGTAAGGTTCGATGCCTTCTTTCACGATATCTGGGACAGCGTTGCGCACTGTCTACCGCATTAACTTTCCTTTTCTAACGCTCTAGTGAGCTCCGTGGAACAGCATACCAGAACTCGGCTTCCATCCCTCCAACTTCCCATGGTCGCAACTCTCAATTTCGTATCCCTTTGAAAACACGGGAATGTAATTGGACCTCAGAGCCATCGTGATATTCGCAAGTCCGCCGACATCGAGATTGAGTGCTGCAATGGCGCCGACAGAGCCGCCACCGATAACAAGAACATTCTTCTTGATGTCAGTCATTACAACT
Source organism: Darksidea phi (assembly GCA_030770425.1). Taxonomy (NCBI): domain Eukaryota; kingdom Fungi; phylum Ascomycota; class Dothideomycetes; order Pleosporales; family Lentitheciaceae; genus Darksidea; species Darksidea phi. The sequence goes on from JASJFT010000106.1 coordinate 53,523, forward strand.
GTGTAGCCGGGAAACGAGGTACAGTGACTCACGCAGTCAAGCTGAACAAAGTCGTTGAAGGTTGACGGATAAGCATTGCATTTTGGTGGGGTAGAGGGGCAATTAGTCGCCCGAGTCCGGTTTGCACTCCGAAGCTCCGCGGCCGTGTGCGTATACCGTCACCAAAATAAAGAGTTTGAGAACGCGATGAAACACTTGATGCACCCGAAATAGAAAGTGAGGCCTTCAATCGAGCTCCATTTGATGCATATGTAGGTTACAGTCCGTAATGTCGTGACTGGCGCCCTTTTCATCCCCAAATCGCCGCTATTCCTCCGCCATGCTTGTATGAGTTGATTGGGAAAGCCGTCCTATTCCTAGCCACCGAGAAGACTACGCCGAGGGCCCAGCAAAGAAGAGAGTACAAGGGAATGCGCTTAGAAGACAAGGGCAGCACCCTTGGTCTTCTTGTCTCCACCGAGCTCGAAGTGCTTGCATCGCTTGAGCGCGAGTTGTGCCTTGGTCTAGAAATTGTCAGAGGGAGAGAGGTACGAGCTGGAGTAATGGGCATACCTTGCAAGCGGTACATTCTAGTCGGAGCACAACCTTCTTAGTGGTTTTCGCCCTCTGCATAATCGTCAGCATTATCCCCGTGATCGTCGAGGTTCAAATGTACCTTGTGGAAAACGGGCTTCGTCTGACCACCATAACCGCTCTGCTTGCGGTCATAACGACGCTTTCCCTGGGCGAACAACGAGGCCTTGCCAGCCTTGTACTGCGTGACCTTGTGCTGCGTGTCTGCCGACTCTTAGTATCTGCCATCATTTTCGAAATTTACGCCACTAACGCTTCTTGCAGTCCTTGCCCTTGCAGTAGGTTCGTCGAGTCTTGGGAACGTTGACCTAGCGCAACACGTTAGCCATACTGCGCCAAAACATGCTGAAGCAATCTCCTCCGACAGTGGTGTCCGCGACCGAGCTGGTGGCATGAATGAGCGGGGCATGAACGCGAACACGAGTGGCAGGAGAGCGGTCGTGGTTCGGGGAGGGAAAGACTGAAGCGGTCCTGCACAGCCTCGAGATAGAGGTATGCATTCGAATTCGGATGGCGGATACGGGTCCGTCGGCAGAGGTGGGCCATAAATTCGAGGGAGTTGACGTCCTGGAGGTACCCGCGTTGCAGTCGCATGTCATCCCGCTTGCCATGCATTCAACGTCTCTCCACACATCGTCCGCGCGCCCTCTATTTCTTCGATCCGTTTACTAGGCGTCTTCCAAATCCCCTTCGCGCTTTGCATCCGTCATCGCGCCTCTCGTCGATGCTCTCGGACCGTTGAGATCGAAGTTCGCATCGGCGTGGCGTGGGTTGTCGCTCATTCATATCGCAGCCCGGTGTAGGATAATCTGAAGAAAAGATTGTGTCCCGAACTCACCATTTTAACAGATTTCGCTGGGTCGATTACGATGGGCGAAGGTTAGTCGGTAGTGTTGACGAGTTGGAGTTGTCGCTTCAAAATGCTGTGTGCGGAGCTCTCGGCTCTGCGTTAGGTAAGCGGAGCAGCCACACACTTGCCACAGCTTCCCAGCTAATCAAGATTGCACTAACACTGTTCGCTCAACAGCATATACCATTTGGCGCTCATAGCTCCGATTTGGATTTGCAAGTAGTTCAAAGTTATAATCAATTGGACTAAATAGAGAAACTACCGAAATGGTGTGGTATCATATGAACGTGGTAAGCCCAGTCTAAAACCCATGCGACCGCGTAGAGCCCTAATGCACTGGCACAAGGAAAGCTGCGGGTATTGCGTCTAGTAAATCGGATGGCCTTCGTCCCATTGCTTAACATCCTTCATCTCCCTAGGCTCTGGAGGGCTGCTGTTGGGCGCCCACCCCAGACTATGCCGCCCCCCTTCACGCTTGCCGCTGCTGCGACCATCTTCAAGCATTTGAACAGGTCCGATCCATTCCCACATGCGCGTAATATCACCGCTCTGCCCCTCCCTTACTGCAGCACGGATGTTCGAATTGTGTTCAACCTTCTTTTGTACTCTCTGCCATAGCTTCATCCGTCGGGATGAGGAAAACTCGTTGCGCAACACGTCATCGCGTAGCTGGTTCATGCTGAGCCCGCGTTCCTGATACGCGCCAGGCTCTTGGTGCGCCAGCGCCGCCTGGTTTGCAAGCCGGTCGAAAACATCACTGGCAAGCTGCTTCGCGCGGGCTTCCATGGCTCGATTCGTCGTGATGAAGTACTTGCCGTACGACCCAGAAGCGATGGTAAGAATGATTACTACAATTGTGAGAAGATTTCGCTCCAACGTTTCTCGGAGGGATCGTCGAATGCTGCAGACAAGGCTGAGTTCGGCGAAGGAGGTTGAGGCGAGTCGTTTTCCGGTTCTGTATTTACAGTAAGAGATCTGGTTAGTACGGTTCATGTCAGACAAAGTACAACATGGGCAGGTTAGAACAACGGATGGCTTACCCGTCGGTGCTCTCAACGACTTCCTCTCGCAACGTTGTTTCGCCGATGGCCTTGGCGAATAAATCTTCAAATTCCTCGTTCGACATGCCCTTGCGCTTCATAGCCATAATGTCTTGTTTGATGTCGTCCACGCTGACCTCCGGGCTCTGCACGATGTTGCCGTCTGCATCTGCTTCGCCGCACTCGTACTGAGCCCGTCGTTTCCGTAGGATTTGCACTGCTCGGTCGGCGACCACATTGACCTTTCGTGTCTTTTCCGTATCTGGCTCACACGTTGGTGCGAGAGGGATCAGACCTCCAAACGATAACGGATGCTCCTTCTTAACAAAGTCGGCCTCGCAGGTAATTTTTAGATTCGGAAAGCAGATAGCGTGTGGCGGACAAGGCTCGCATTGCGGAAGCAGGCCGTTTGCAAATTCTGGAATGTCTACACCAGCAAGCGACGTCGTGTCATCCCTGCCAACTCCACAGAAGCCTACGGCGTACTTCTCTTGCCGCCAGACGCCGCCAAATACAGCAAGAGCCGTCGCGAGGAGGGTCAACGAGAAGGCCTTGGCGGTGCCTGCGGCTTTCGAAGCCTGTTTGCGTCGCCGGGGCGGAAGGATATCCACCTCTCCGTTCTTCGCGCGCTCCCGGACTAGCTCGAGCTGCTCGTCGGGTGTGAAGTCCTCACCTGCATCAACCGCATCTTGCGCCAAAGTCAACCCGTCCTGCTTCGCGCGTAAGACGGGTGCATCGAAAGTCTTGCGGCTCGGCACCACAACGCCATCATTCTGCTGTTCTACCTTGGGCTGGAATGTCCGTCGGCGGTTGGCGTCGCTCTTGCGTTTCTCCTTGTGCTCAAACCCCATCGATTTCCTCCGCCGTTCGCGCGCATTCGAGTCGTGGCCGAGCGGGGAACTGCCACTCTGGAACGGGTTCTCCTGTGTGAAAGGGCTGTCGGCTGCGGGGCGATGCCATGCCTCGGGGTCGGGCGCATGCTCCCTCATGGTGGGCACGGCGGGCGTGGCGCTCTTGCGGCTGCGGCGCATGGCGGGCTGGCCATCGGCTTCGGCTTCCGGTTCGCGAGCATGCTTGGTGGGCACAGTGCGTGACGGCGTCTTGCCCCGCGGTGCTGGTGCTGGCCGCTCCGTCTCCTCTTCCGTCGCAGCCCGTGTAGTCCGGCGAGAGGTGCGCTTGATGGTTGGTGGCGCAAGCAGCGTTTCGTCTTCGGCCTCGTCTGTCGTCGTACTTGCAGTGCTGGAGGGCACATCCACGATGCCGCGCGTAGACCGCTTCGTGCGCGCGTGGTTGCGCTGGATCTGCGCCGCTTGGGGCAACACGTGGTCGTTGAAAAGGTCCACGAGGACCGACTTCTTTGCCGACGCTGGGTACGTCACGTTGTGCTTGAGGAGGATGGATCGCAGCTGTGGGACCAGGATCTTGTTGGGGTCCACGCCCTCATCGAAGTACCAGTATTCGCCTTGCGCGTCGGCCATGGTGGGCGTTGGCGATTCGAAACGGAGCGCCGGGGCGAGTATTGGGGTGGCACGCCGGCTGTGGGCTGCGGTTGCGGACGCGGACGCGGACGTGAGGAAGCCTGGTGGGCCAGCAAGCTTGTTAAATGTTGTGATGTCAGTTGAAGAGGCAACAATGGTGGTCCGTGCGCTGATGCCTGCACTTCGCACTTTCGCCCAAGCTGTGACGCCCTCATCTTGATACGCTTTCGGAAGTAATTCAGATGTTCTCTCATTACTATCTCGCGAAGGAAGACTGGCCATATGGTGAGAGATGCCGTTGTCCGAGATCTGCAACTGCGCTTTTACCAGCAGGTCGATGCTGATACTGACTGGGAAGCGCTGAAGTACATGCGAGGAGACCACCATGGCAATGATAAAGTCTTGTCAAATGGCGAAAGATTGGGTAGTGCGTAATGGCATCTAGGTCAACACCCGCAGTAAGAAAACGTACTTCAATATGCTGCACAGCCGACCAACCTCCAGATACGCCACATACGCAACTTACGAGGAACAAGCTACCCAGTACTTCTCATACCACTGTTCACGAGGCAGCTCTGCAGTGAGATAGTTCCCGTCTTCTTTGTCCATTGTTGTCGCCAGTCCTTTGAGAAGCCCACATGATCCGTCGGAGGTAGCATGCCCAAAAAAAGACGACAAAGGAACAAAGCCCATTGAGGAGCAATGTATATATCACATCGGGCAAGCACATCTTCCCCTATCCGCTTCCATCATTTCAATCATCTCTCGTAGCAAAGTCAAGCAAGCAATTACCAAACACCAAACACCAAAACGAAAAATATCCCATACCACCACCATGTATCTCACCACCCCCCTCCTAGCCACCCTCTCCCTCCTAACCCTAGCAACTGCCCACCCCTCTCCCAAAGGACAATATAGAAAGCAAGCCGTCGGCCTATACAGCTGGGAACACTCCGATGGAGCCATGCGCCAACTCGTTGCTACAGCTGACGACTGGGATAGCTCTACGTGCTGGAAGTCTGACGATCCTATTACGTGGGTGAAGTTGAGCGATGGCGCTAGGTGCAAGTTTACTACGTAAGTTCTCCTTCCCTTTACTCTCCTTGAGTTGCTTTGATTGCTGACATTTGATAGGAACAAGGAATGTGCCGGAAGTGGGCGTATGATGAATGGACCGCTAGAGAGTCATTCGCTTGAAGGTAAGGGGTTTCACTCATATACCTGTGGGTATGATGGATGGAATAACTAGGTTGAGGAATGGGTTGAGTAGGGAGATCTCCTTTTTTTCCTTTGGGTCTTTCTTTTTACATTTTCAGTCTATCAAGGAGGGAAGGGTTGGGGTTGCAGCTTCGGCACCTTTTTGTTGATCTTCTATGATTATTTGTTTCGCCCTTAGTTATCTCTAGAGCTTGTAAAAATCTTCTATTCCCGATTGGCTGGCGCTGCGTTGATGTTCACAGCTATGGCCACGCCGCCACCGGCTGCAAGTGAATCCTCAATGTTAGCTCCATGCATGAAGACCTCGCATATTTGACAGCCGTCAGTTCTGATCGGGCAATGAGCTTCAGTGGCAACATCGTTCAATAGGCGCCGGAGTCGATCAGACAAGAGAACTAGTCGGAATACGAAGCGAGCTGAAGATAACCAGGCTGAGCTTTGTACAGTCGATGGAAGACACAACTTATCCAGCATACGTAGCTCATTGTGACAAATACGAACAGATGCATCCATCAAGACCAACGTCATCCTCAACGTGCGGTGGGTCGCGATACGTTGGCGAAGCGCTCCACACAGCTTGCACAATGTCCTGGCGCCAATCAGGATACACTCCACATTCGAGGACCTTTCGACAGCAAGAGATCTCCTGATCGCCTATGCAGGAATCTACATCACTCCCTACATACCGCTTCTAGCGGTAGATACGGCTAGGAGAAACGGTGCGATTGGAACTCGAAGGCAACCTCAGCACAAGTTATACCGCAGCGCAATTTAAACGCGGCCGGTCGCTCGAGGAACTCCACGCTCCCGATCTGCGGTTCTAGCTCTCGCCACGAATGTCCGATGATTCTGCTTTGATCGAGGATTTTTGCGTGTGGCTGCGTATCCAGCGTGTATGATGATGATGAACCGGGGGCAGCCGAGGGCCCCAACATTGGCCGAGGTGGCGGAGATGATGGCATTGATGGAGCACTGGCATGTACACGGATTCTAGGGCTGGTTCATCCTGATTAGTCGGTCCAAAGCATTCGCGCAAGTCGATCCGATCAAGTGTCCATATGAGAACTAGTTGTACAAGAATATCCTACAGCTGAAAGCATGGTCCTGACACCCCCGAGGTCATACAGGAGCTTTCCTTTTCCTCGCTCCGTCAATAGATTATCAGCAGCTTGACTGCTTACATCTTATCGGTATGTACAAGGTAGAAGCGACCCGCGCTGTATAAAAAAAAGTCGTAGTAGCAATCAAAATGTGTGGGTATATCTCGTCCAATACGCCTCGAGCCTCCTTCCCGAAACAAACCTTGGGGGAATGGTCTAGGAAATGCTCGATAAAACCGGAAAGTACAGCCTACCCGTACAGCTGATAATCCTCTCCCGATCCGACATAGTATCTGATTTAGGTATGAGAAACAAGCGGTCATCGCATGCCAGCTCTTCCCACCCACTCATCCAGCCCATGGTCCGCGTTCGCCCAGTAGTCTCTCATCTTCTTGTACAGAGCCATTCGCTGGTCGAAACTCGGCACGGACATAATCTCTTTGAAACCTAGGGGGCGTTCTTGAACGGATACATCGTTGAAATCGATAGCGGTGCCGGAGTCGGCGCGTTTGGGACGCACGGGTGGGAGGTGATCCTTTGGAGGTGGGGGTGGAAGGGAGGGTGGAACTGGGTTGAAAGAGTATGGCGATTTGTGTTGTTCGATCGACTTGGTGGTTGACTGTGATGTGTGGAGAGCGGAGGTTTTGCGTGTGAGCGTGGACAAGGACGTTTCTACCGGAGCTGCTGCTGCTGGTGGTGGTGGTGGTGGAGGTGGAGGTGGAGGTGGCGGCGGCGGTGGTGGTGTGACTTTGGGCTGCGTATCGTGGTGCGTCCTACCCCACAGTCTTGACGTACTTGGCTTCTTTCTTAAGCTTTGGGCCGGCATCTTCTCCGGAGATTCGACCGCTTGATCTCGTTCCTTCCTGCGATATGTATCTGGCGAACGCGAGCTAGATCTTCCCCTCAACATTGATATCGACGTCTTCAGTCGTAAGCTCGGCCGACTCAGTGTGCTCGCAATAGTGTTCGACCGCCTAGGGACTTCGATATTCCCAGTAGCAACGTAAGTGTGTGAAGGCGTCTCGTCCGGCTCCAGCCCAGATACCTCCGAGGATCTCTGTAAACTAGCTATAGGATTCATAGCTCCCGGTATGCTCACACCACCAACATAGCGTGCATCGTACGGTGCCGAAATAGTCCTCGTCCTTGGCTTAGTCATGATGTTTCTTTTCAAGAGAACGAAGCCGGATCTACCACGTAGGACGAGTGATCTTCCGGTTAAAATGTAGGTGTTTCGATTTAATGAAGGGCGCGCGGTGGTGTAGTCGAATACTCTGCGACTCTCAAAGGCGGAGTTCCTGTAATGACGGAGCGTGAGACGCAACTTCTAGAATCCTTTTATCGAAATCGAAGGGTTTGCAATGCTAAGAGGTGGCCAGAATGAGTTATTGAGATGCGTGGCTCCGGCGTGGGAGTGCAAAGATAGGGTCGACGGACAGCCGTGGCGGCAAGGCCGGCTGCTCTCCCTGCATATGTCAAACCAGGGGTGTCTTGTTGTGAGCTTCACCAGTGCCAAAATGGCCTAACACGGGCTGAGTGTGGTCATGTGGCTGATTTTTCCACCTTCACGCTAAGGAGCGAAGACGAGACGTGCAGTGTTTGGAAGCATTCGGGTATATGTGCGGGTAATATATGACCGTGTTCACGTCTAGCTGCTTCGGGTAATTTTTAGGAAGCATCCCTCGACGTCCGCGGAGTTCAGAATACCTGAATATAGATGTGGGAATTTTCAGATGCGGTAGCGCCCGGAGTATTGCACCGGAGGTTTAAAGTCACCGGAGAAGCGAGTCAGTGCTTCCATGTGCGGCGAGCCTGAAGCCTGGGATACGATGAAGGAGTTCATTGCCTGTACTCGTGTTCTGACTGCAGTACGAGAAGCCAACCTTGGATGCCCTTACTCAGTACCTATGATAGACAATGTAGAACGGGCAGCCATCGCAAATCCCCAGGACGCGCTTCATCATCGCAAGCGTCCGGTCGACGGGCACCACCTAGTTGAGACGTGGTGACGTCGAGGCACAATATGTGTTAATGTGGGCGCCTATCAAAGAAATCCATGTCCCGATCTAAGCTCGCTACGGAGAGGCCCCCCACAGACACGGAATCGCGGCAGGCAACAACCAATTACCAGTATCTTGGGCAAGCCTTAGCTCCCGGGCATTACAGACAATCAAACCTCAAACCGGAAGGTAAAGATGCGGACGCTGGCCATGAACACAGATGGGTGGAAAACAGTTATGCTGCGTGACATTGCCGCCAACGGCGGCTATCGAGAATTGTTCTCTAGAAGCGGACGACAACAACATTGAAGTCCGTCGCAACGAGCTGCAGTTGAATAGCGCGCGAGTGGACATGAGCGCGCTACCGCCTCGCTCTCGTCGCGTTTGATTTCTAGAAGCCTTCTGCAGCCCCGCTCATTCATCACTTGCTTTCAAACACCCTCAGGTACCATCACCTTTCCCGCTACAAGGCTGTAGCAAGCTGCGACAATGCTGCCGGTTCAACGACAGACACGAAACAGACGCCGTCTCCGAGTTTTCGGCACCGCCTGAGGCCCGTTCTGAGACGCTTGGACGGAATCCCACCAATCAGCGACATACGCCTAAGCCGCTCCGCTCTCGATCTAGACGTGCAGGAATAGAGGGCGAAGGAACCGTATCCACATCGTGGTAGCGAACATCGTGAGATCACGCAGTAGCCAGCCCTCTTGTCTAGCATGCAGGCGACACCATTATGCGACCTCCACTGTCACCATGCCGAATGTCAAGCCAAGAATTGCATAGCTGCAGACTGCCTTTTGCCTATATATAAGTGCAATGCGCCATCTGCCTTGAGCTTTCTTTTCTATTCATCGAGTCAATCGTCTGTTACAAAGTCTTTCGTTTTCGTCGTCTGTTTTTCTCAACCTTCACTTCTATCGTTCCTGGAGAAACGATCTCGGCCAGTCCTTTTCAACCCTGTATTACTTCTTTCGTGTTTACTGCAACGACATTCTTTTCACGTAACGATAACGTTTGAACTCTTCCGACCAACGATATGAAGCAATCAATCATTTACGCTGCTGGCCTCATTGGTGCCGTGGCCGCTCGCCCGGGTGTCAACAGGTACTCCTTCGCAAAGCGCGAGGTTCCCCAGGAGCATGCCCACAGGAACGTCAACCTCGTCATTAACGACCTGTTGGCCTTGAACAACCCGGACAACATCCAGGATGCCATCTTTGGTCTTCTCGGTGCCGCTGCAGGCATCGAAGGTGCTGGCAACATTGCTGATGCAGGTATGTGTTCTGCGCTCAGAACTAGATCGACCACCGTGGCTGACTTGTATAGACTGCCTCCAGCAAGCCACCGCCGATCAGGCTTTCACCAACGCCAAGGAAGCCGGCGATGTCAACGGTATGAGCTTTGCTCTCATATACCGTGCCCTGGAGCGCAACACCGGTTCCGTTGGTCTCGCATCGGTCCCTTGCGAGTCTATCCAGGCCGTCAACCCCGAGATCGCTGCTCTCCAGCAGCACCAGGACCCCGCGGGTGAAGGTGCTCAGGAACTCAACAAGCAGATTGCCACTGAGCTCGCCACCCAGATCGCTTCTGTTGGTGGCGACCCACTGCTCGCCAACGAGGCCAGCACTTTCGCGCCTGGTGAGCTCGGCGACGAAACTGGCGCTGGTAACACTTGTGACGACGACCAGGATGACCTTGGTTGCATCAACTCTCTTGGTCTCCGTGTTGATGACCTTACCGAGGACGAGATCTTGGCCGCTGTTGGTGGAGGAGCTGGTGCCGCTGCTGATGCCGATGCCGATGCCGATGCCGAAGACGCTCAAGATGTTGCCGCTGATGCTGGAAACGCACAGGGTGGCGCAAAGAACGCAAAGGGAGTTGGCAAAAATGCCGCCGCTGCCTGCGCCGCCGGAAAGACCCGTCGCACCCGTGGCGAGGTAGGCTTCTAAGTTGCTACGATAGGGATGAAGGTGATGGAGTTAGGGTAGATATGTGATGCTACTTCTGGAATACGTAACTCGGGCGGGAGGACTTGTATGTACTGTTCCTAGGATGGAATCAGTAAGGAGGCTTCTTATCATGATCGTTTTTTCACATATACCAATACATTGTTTTTGCATCAATGAGCTCTTTCCAGTGATACTTTGTAGATAGTTGCTGGTATTCGAAGGCTGTGAACTTAGTTAAGTGCCAAGAACATACCGTTGGTAGATGTATCGCAAGGATCGCATTTGGTCTAGTGGTGGCGAACGGCCACTAAACTATCCCAGGACCTCCATTCCTTCGATCGCAACGACCGCCTCTCCGACCAGTAGTACGCCGTTTGAGATGGGTTTCCTGTTCGTATTGACGGCATTGCGGCACTTCCGTCAGCGAGGGTCCCTTACAGACTGAGGGTAGACGGCATAAGCTTTACATACGTATATCTGATGCTCTTCATAAGCGCTTGGGGAGCTATCCCGGATCCATCCGTTTGTGGTCATCCCCTTCATCTTTTGGTTGCGAGTGCTCCTAACCCCGGCGGACCCGTCGGCGTTCTGGTTTGTGGTAGATCAGGACTCAGTCCACGGTGTACTCGGAGACTAGTACTCCTTGTTACCTTCTCAGTGCTGCTTGTGCCAAGCCTCGGGATAATAACTCTGAAAGCCATGCATTGTATCCTGGGCCGCGGCTTCATTCTTGGACGGGGTGGTTGTCTGACACCGCAGTGCTCGATCTCGCCGTCATCCCTCTGTGGACGAATATTAAGGCGGCGGGATTGTTATATAGGATGTAGTGACACGGTCATTGACGAAAGGCAGGTGGGGTACCGTTTACGTACGAGTGGGAGCAGTCGTGGTACAGGTGAAAACGGTCGACGTAGCGCGCGCTATAAGAACTTCGAGAGCGCTCCGGATGCGGTTCGCAGAGCATCGTTGTGGCTGCTCCGCGAGCTGTTGGCGACCTACTTGTTTCAGATTCGAGCATATGGCGGGCAGACCTTGAGAATGTTGCCGGTCTAGAGGCCTTCTGGATGAGATTTACAGAGGATGGCTGTTAGCCGTAGCGAAGCTACGTTGATGAGATTGAACCGTTGATTACCTCTCACGAATATCTGGTACTCTCTTCGCTGCCAGCAACTTAGGGTAACAACCACGGGGATAAAGATCGCGAAGTTGTACTGCGCTCTCACGACGCAGCTCCCATCAGAAAAATCAAGTCAGCCGAGCGTCGTCTACCCCCGCATCACGTACATGGTCTATGCATCGTTTTGATTCCCCGGGTACGGTATCACAGAGTCTGGAGCATCTCGGGGGATCTTGGCGGGATCTTGGCGAGGCTCCTTGGCCGTCTTCTCTCTGGAGTATTGATTTAGAATACTGAGGATACCACGTAGTTCGGTTACAAGAACGACTACTTGTCTGCTGAGCTCCAAACCGGCTTGAGAATTGGGGGATACCTCTTTAGATAGACATGCAGGTGGGGAGCATAAACGCTCGAGGAAGTCTGCTTCCCAAGTTTGAGAGTGCCCATACCTGCATGGCTGCGGTCGTTTGTTTGTGCGAGGAATGATGTTGAAGTGGCGATTCGCCCGTGGGCGACGGCCTAAGAGCGATTAGTCGAAAGCTATTCGGTGGTGCCATCCACACTTTCGATTGTCAATGCCAAATGAAAGTTAGTCCAGAAGAATTTTTTTGGATTGGCTGGCTGTGGTGGATATCGACTCGGGAGGAATGAGCACCGGCATGTCCAATCTCAGGTCGTCAATATGCAGAGAGTAGACATCACAGGCGAGCGAGCGCTTCGACTGGAGCAAGGTCCAGCCAAGATGGACCTCGTGCCGCGACACCCCACGGCCTCGAGTGGTCCGCGAGGTCGATACGATCAGCATTTTCTTGAGAATGCAAAAATGCGCCCAATCAGGCGTGCATGGTCAGCAATTCCCTCGTCACATGGCCGTATCAGGAACCCCTGTTGGGAAAAGCAAATATTGGTTTGTGATGAGCTGCACGGGGAGTAGCGTGCCCGATTGCGGCGAAGCGCTAGTTCAACGTCTCGATAGACTTGAGAACTGTGGGGAGTGGAGATGGAAGGACAGTATGATGCGACGACGAATGCGACTTGGAATGACAGGGTGCCGGGAGGTGAATGGGGTACGTTGAGGAAAGAAGTACTGGCAACAACGTAAGGCAATAATTCGACGCATGGGGAGCACTCGATCCTGCACCGCAACAGCTGAAGCAGCCGCAGAGCATGTCTTGCTCTGGCGTTGGGCGGGAGCGAATGGGAGAGCGAAGCTGTGTCGTGACGCGGAACCGACGTGTAGTAGCCGCACCGCTGGCAGACCCACAAGACCAACGCGGCCAGGAGCATATCGATACAGCAAACGCTCGTTCTCAGGTGCAGCTGAGGCGGGGGGCTGTGGGGGGGAGTGCATCGATGCGCCCATAATCTCTTCATGCAGGAAGACGCCGTTGTGTAGCCCGACGCCGGAGGATGGCATGGGGGCGTGGCAGCGGATGGGTGAGGAGTGCGGTCGTGACAAGTGTTCGTGCAGCAGACGCAGGGGCCGTGATGTGCGCGCACAGACCGGGTGGCTGCCAAATCGGGCGGGACACGGTGGACCGACGCGTCGCGACGCGTCCGACGGCCGCTGTTGGAGCAGCCCCTTCACGTGCTGATTGGGACACGGAGGGGCCGCTGCTGGGTCGCCTGCACGAGGCCCCGTCGACTACGCGCGGGATGAGCGGATGCATCGCGCAGTGCGCTGGATCGGGGAGTGGATTGAATGCATGGAGGCATAAGCGGGTGAGTGGGTGAGTAGTGAGTGAGTGAATGGGTGTCTAATGGGGTCTGCGGGTCTGCTAGGGCGGCGTCTGGCCTATCGCTAGTGCTTGGCGTGAGGCTGGCGCATGGGCCAGCGCTAAGGTGGCCGCGCCTGCCCCGACCGATAATCATCCCCAACTCTCCGCCCCGGCATCACTCACCGCACCCGCACCACCACCACCACTACCACCACCAGCATCCACGACGCCCACGCCCGCCCGTCGCACCCGCGATGCGCTGACTGAGGCACCCATTGCGCCCCCCCGGACGAGACGACGTCCTCGTGTGTTCGCGTCATCCACGCCCGCCGCCGCTGATGGGCAGCGAGTGACGCCTGCGGCCGCCGTCGCTTCGACCCGCGCTCTCGACACCCTCTGCGCGACTCCTCCACACACCCGCCGATCCCCTCCGCCGTCGTCGACGCCTGCGCGTGCACTGCTGTGCTCCTGGTGCCTTTCACCACACCTCGTCGAATTTTTCTTGCGCGCTATCTGCCGTGCGCTCTGCGCGCCGCCATCTGCTACGCGCCCGCCGCCGGAACGACGTCCTCGCGCCGTTCCTTGCCTACGACGCCTTTGCGACGACTCCAGGAGCGCATTGAAGCGTGCGCAACGCCTTGCGACGGCTCGAGCGACCGCATCCAGGGCGCAATCTCCCTGGTCGCCCGTGTAACCAGCTGTGCAGCCGCACAGTCGCGTTCGCAGCTTCCAAACACCTGCTGCCACCCGCCTGCACTCACGGGTACGTACGTCGAATCGGAGAGCAGCAAATTACGTAGACGAACATGTCAAATATCACCATGGACCCTGAGCGCCCCCATCTCTCCATCACCCTCCCCAGGAACTTCACGTTCCACTACCACGACGGCCAGCTGCCGCGCACCCCAGAGCCAGAGTCGCAGCCAGATGAGCTCGTGCCGCCACCACCGCCCCGACAGATGCTCAAGGTCCGCCGACGTCGCACTACATTTGTGCCTACCCACGACATCAGCGAGCTCAACGACGCCGACGACGTCGCCCCCGTTCCGACTATCGAAGGCCCGGAGCTCCACTCGGATGTCTCGACTGACCTGCCCATGTTCCCTTCCAATATGGACTGCGAGTACCTGTCTCCGGGAGTAGCCTTCGGTCGCATGCTGTCACCGCCAAAGACGCCTGTCGCCCAGATGGGGAGTCTGACCAATTTTGACGGGCCGCAGCACTGGTCTGATATGGGCCACTCCAGCCAGAGCGAAACTTCAAGCCGCCCTACTTCCTCATCCGGCTTCTCAGACTCGTCTATTTCGTCCAGAGACAGCTTTGAGTCGTTCCCTTCTTTGGGCGGCAGTTGCACGAGCCCCGAGGAAGAGATGGCCGATCCCTTCACCTTCGGCTCACCGTCACCAAAATTCCCCCAACTCATGTCCCCACTCCCTACTCTCCAGCCGCGCCCCGTCAAAAAGCTGAAGCTGAGGACAACTTTTAACGAGGACATGGACCACCACCTCTGGATGACTTACATGAAGTATCTGCAGGATCCCACCGTGACGCCCTTCAAAGCGCTGCCGAGCACCGTACCGCCGAATGGCGTGTGTCATCGAGTGGCTCGGTTGGCCCGCAAGACGTGGAAAGGCGGTCGTTCACCCTCGACGGCTGCCAGGATGCGCTCAGCGTCTCGACATGGATCGCGATGCGCTACTCCCGACACCATTAAGCCCCTCAAGAGTGGCAGTAGCACTCCAGTGCCCGGCGCCAACAGGCCCTATCCACGCTTTCCGGACGAAAAACAGACCCGCAAACGACTGCGATATCTAGCTCGGCAGAAGCCAACGCTGTCGGCCCACTACCAGCGCTTGCTTCATCGCTCACCGTCGCCTTTCCAGTCTTCGTCTCCGCAGTCGTCGGAGCGACAGTCGACTCACACGGCGGGACTGTCCTCGCCATTCTCACAGGAAGCGTCGAGCTTCTCGACGCGTGATATGAACGTGTCGCTTACCACGAGCACCGCAGCATCCATGCAGTTCGGAAATCCGTTGTCTCAATTAGCAAGCGATGCCACACCCCGTCCTGTGGAGAATGATCGTGCCAATATGCGAGCCTCGGCGCACCAGAAGTCGCAGTCGCTCCACATCGGTCTCGGATTGGGCAACGTCATCAGTTCTTCTTTCCAGTCCATGTCGCGAATGACCAACATGAGCATGAACCAGCCCAATGCGCGGACATGGCATGCACCATCGGCACACCCGTCTAGGCTGGGGTCGCCTCTGCAGCTGCATGCGCCCCGGCCTATTTCGCGTCCGTTCAAGCGCCGCGCTCTCCACAACTTCGAGGTGCAGGCTCGAAACCGAGGCAACAGCTTTATCGATCAGGTCTTTGGCGCCCCGGCTGAGTCTAGCCACCGCCGAGTTCGAAGTCGCGGCTTCAGCCTGGGCGATATGGGCGAAGGTGCGCGACGACTGCCCCTATCAACTAGTGGTCCGCCCGAGCTCAACCCGTTTGCTACTATGGGTTCGTCTTCGCTCGCCTCACCTGAACTCTCGCCTGCGCTAGCCCAAGGGCAAGCTACCGTTCGACTCGGTTCCCCTTTTGTCAGTCGGCCGAACCACACCTTTCCACGAGCCTCAACCTCGTACGGATTCGAGCCTCCAGCATCGTTTGAGCAACGCTTTGCCGGGTTGCCTAGTGACCCCGCGCATCTGTCTCGCCAGTAGCTGTTTGCCGCCTTCTTTTCTCAGCAACAGTTGTGCATTGCATCATCGGCGTTAGCATTGGCAGCTTCACAGCGCCGCCCATTGCATCTCGGAATCATCTTGTGAGATTTCTCACACTGGCCCAAGGCCATTATCCGCCATTTGAAAAGCATCTCTTATGTCTCTCTACACTGCACTTACCTTTTACCTTCTGTGGCCACCTCACATTTGTTGTGTTTACCTTACTTCGGGGATTTATACTTGACTGCATTGAGAGATGGCCATGTTTTTGTCTTCTTTCTTCTCTTTTTGGGTGCTGGGTTCATGACAACGACTGTATGAACCACTTTGGTTTCCGGGCCATCTGCTTCCATAATGCGGGAGCAAAGCGGCGAGACGAGCAGGGAGCGGCGAAGCAAATGGGACGATGAACAAGTCGAACGTACCCATCCCCTAGCATGGCTCTTGAATGAGATGCCGTCTCCGTCGACACGCTTCTTTTGTACATTCCACGCACTCACTGCACGACCTACCTTCTTTTCCTTCTTGGCCCATAACCTTGGTGCGCCTCTACTTCTTTCCTTGGGCCCATAGCTCTTTATCCCCTTCATTCTCCTTGCTCACGACGGAACGCTCAAGCTTATGACAGATTCGGATTGGCGTCGGTAACGGGGCTTTTTCTCTCGGGGGGTCTTCACGATGTCAATGAGTATCGAGGAACGTGAACGACTAATCCGTAATCTTTATCTCGGGACGTGGCAGGCGGTCTGCTCGACGTTTGCACGGAAAGACCGGTGGAAGATTGAACGACGGAGGCGAAGTTCTGATTCTGTATTGTGGTAGCGGTTGGGTGAGCTGGTCCTTTCTAGATAAACGTCTGTGTGGATTAGCTAGTTATGAAGAACTGGAGATTTCGTGGCAGTTTTCGAAGTGCACTCGCATTGGCTGACCGAGGCGTCTGCACTCCGCCCCATATACAAGGCAACATTGACAATGTAAGAGTGACTGATCCGGGGACCGAAGACAAGTGAAAAGCCTCGCACCACGTCGTGCGAGGAAGGGACTCAGCCTTCTCTTATAACCCCCGTCACCCAACACCTCCGGAGAGTTGCATGGTGAAACCCCGCCCGCACACTCATCACACATGTGCGGCAGGCAGGCAAGCAGCAAAAAAAAGAATCGCGCTGACTCAAGTGGAGTCGGCACCAACATAAAATTTCCAAGCGAAGTTTCGCGGCGTCGAAGTCCCCCGGATGGGGCTTAGCGCCCCACTTTCATGACTGCTTCTCTGACCGCTTGAGACGAGTTAAGCTGCATCATGTGGCCGCGCGCGGGCGTGGTTGACGTGTTCTTAATTGATTTTGGGGGCCCGCGGGGTGCGGCTGAGGGGGGTTGGTGTTGGTGCTGCGCCGACGCGGGTTTGCTGCGTCGCGTGCTCGCCAGTAGGTTTGGGTTGGGCTGAGGGGTTCGGCCCTTTGCAATGGGTGGTGCCGTCAGGTCATGTCACATATGGGCTTGAGGGGTTTTGGGGATTGGGTGGAGGAGACGTATGTAGACGTTTGAATGGCTGGGATTGAAAAGGAATATTTGCGAGCGGGGAGGGGGAGACGGGCTGAGGGTTGCTGCTGGGGTGGAGGGCGCGGAGGGGCTGGGTGCTTGCATGGCGTGGGTGCAGTGGTGAGCAGAGGGGGCTGACGCTTAGTCGATGGAAGCTGCGAGGCTTTATTGCCTGAGAAATGCTCACGGCACAAGGGAATTGTGGATTTGGTGTTGCCGGGTGTAGTAGTCGTTGGCTTGTTCTACCGTCTCCTCGCCGACGTGCATGTTGATGTAAGGCGAGCTGGTTAAGTGTACATCTGTCGAGGACATTGGTCGGAGTGGCTGAATGTTAGCTCAACTATCGTATTACGTAGGTAAAGTACTCTCTTACGACACGTTATCGATCCGAAACGGCAGTGGCATGATCGGTACAGCCAACATGTCGCAGCATATCGATCAGTCCATGCTCGATCTCACCATCTTCCGCTGGTGAATTCCCCTAAAACCTGTCGAAGCCGTGATAAAACCAACGTCGCGTGGAAAGACATGCATCACGGAGTGCGAGAAAGTAGCATGACATTGTAGAAGCTCGAGGAAAGCGCTGTGGATGTCAGTGATGACGACGGCGTGGTATCCGAAAGTTGTCACCTAGTGAAGCGAACCCGCGTCCGGGAGTAGGGTGGGTCATCATCTCGTCCGAGCTCTGCCATAAAAGGTGCGTGATTCAGGCCGAGAGCGCTTCTTTCTCATCCTTTTCCATCTCTTCCACCGACGGCTCGCCATACCCTGGTCACTCTGATACGCACAAAATCCTCCCACCCAAATAACTCAGGAGGAGGCAGATGTTCAAGCACAGCGGCATTACGAACAGGGCTGTGTCTAAAAGATGATGTCCCGCCATGTGGCCTGCCAGCAAACCTGCTATGGACCCTGTATAAACGACTTTTCATCCAGGTAAACCGTAAGCGTCCTGCATTACGATTTTACACGAATCAGTCAAAGAGAGGTGTGATCCCTACACTGTCATCCAACGTTGCAAGCAAGAACTGAAGTTTTCCCACAGAGGAAACTGGTTACCCTAAAGGACGAATCAACATTCCGCGATACGGGTCATCATAATGGAGGAACGAAGGAGCTTTTGAAAGAAAGGTTTGACATTCTCGACCACGGGTTTCAAGAGATCATGACGACAATATCCGGCGGAAGCGATCAGAGACTGCTTCCTTCGCGGTTAAGACTAGAGAAAGTGCGCTTACCTAGAACACTCAAGTCGCGACTCGACGAGCTCTATGAGCACACTCCATCCGCAGAGCGTAAAGCTCTGCAAAATTCCATTTCCGTGATGGAACAGAAATTGCGGCGTTTCGCACCTTCTGCGCTACTGTCTGAGCTAGACGAAAGACTTACTACCTGGTCATTTCTGGAAATCTCCTTCCGGCCACCGATGCCACTACAGAGCCGCCCTTGCATCCAGAAGGCTCGGAGGGACAGAAGCACCCCTCGGCTCGATATATCCGCTTATTCATAGGGCTGTTGGCCTCCCTACCTGGTCGCGTCGTCCTCCTTGGCACACTCCTCTGCCTCTCCGGCAAAGGGTACGCACTGGACGATGCCAATATAGTAACGCGAGACGGCTGCTCGAGCTCTCTTGTACAACACGTTGGTCCCGTTGGAATAATCAGCAGAGTGCTATATAACCGCTTCGGAATCGGATGTTTGCCCTACCTTGTGGGTGCATTATCCCTGTCTTGGCCCATTGTCGAAACGGACCCTAACTCACCTATCCCACTCCTGTATACTGTGTACCTGGCACATTTGGCCATCACTACAACATACAGCCGTGCAGCCTTTCGGGATCATGATGACCCCCGCTAGTCGCTCTTTCTGAGCATACTACTTTGCGCGGTAACGGCACTAGTAATTCTCCTGTGGAACACAAGCGGAGCGGAGTCTTCTCTCACGTTCCTACCGCCAGTGTTAAGCTTATGCGCCTTCACGGTTGCCAATTTCTCTCCCGTCCAAATGATGGTGCGCAGCGGATGCGAACGCGTTTGGCAGCTCCTCTGCGACCTTCTCCATTCCTGCTTTGGCTGCTTGGGTGGTTGTTTCTAGAGTATTGGTCAGTGGCTCCAGGGCCCTACTGCCGTTGTCGACAGAGATGAAGAAAGTCTTTTTACAGTTACTTTTGAGGAAACTAAAGATAAACTATATTATATCGACTCCAGCGACACTACTCAAGGTTGTATCGTAATGCACACCTCATCGCTCCATCACTGAGTACGCATCTCTAGTGTGTTACTCCACCCAGTAGCGTAAGACCGCATGCGGACCTTTGTAATTATGTATGGCGTTGGGATTTGGATTGAAAATGAAATAGATGTTTTGAGGGGGTTTCTCAAGCATCACTACCACGTTACGTTGATGATCGGTACACAAGTACAAAATCACATCTGTCCGACTCGCTCCTGTACCCACGCGATGTCTCATAGCGTTGATAGTCTTAAAAGCGCTTTCACTTTCGTCATTTAGGTTAGTATAGCATAATATTGACCAAGAGCCAACACTTGGTCATCCTTATCCAGTAACAAGGTAAATACACCCAATCATCCTCACCGAGACGACGGATATTAGCCCGCAAGACTTAACCAGAAAATTATCGAGGACCGACTGATACGCTGATACTACCCTAGTGTTGATCCATCGGCTGGTTAATGAAGGTAACATTATGCAAGAAATACCTAGTAGAGTAATTACGTTGGCGAGCAGAATCTTGCCCGCGTCACCGCACAACCCTAGTCGATATGCACACAATGATTCAACTCATGTCCAGTGATCGGGCCCGTAAAATCGGAATAAAGAACAATAAAGAGACTCCCACTATGCAAATCTAAATATTTTACTATACGCAAGAGCTATATTCGGAGTAGTTTTATTCCGAGTAGACCCTTCTTCTCAACCACCCTATATACTCGGAGTAGCCTGTAGAAGAGAGGGTGGAACTGGCGTCGTCATAGGGTCATTCGTGCGGCTGTACTGTAGCATCGAGAAACGTGGAACGACCCCTACTCGAACTAGGCGACGAAGTAGAAACGCCGCCCCTCCCATCAAGAGCCGGCTAGAATACAAGGGCGAAGCAAGACCTAATACACCTGAGATAAGTCGATGAAGAATGTTTGGAAGGCCGCAAGTAAAGTGTTGGGTCTGCATACGCGTTCATCCGGCATTGGTTTCGCGTTGGTGCAATCGGCACCACTCGATCCTGAGGGAGGCGCTGCCCTGACCGAACATAATTCCTCTCGTCCCTCTGTGCCTACTTCATCTCGCACCGTTTCCAAGACGGTGCAAGAATGTCATTTACAACACCAACATCTTTTGGAAACGCTTTTCTCTCACCTCTGGCGGTTAGAGCAGTGACTAACCATTTGATAAAAGCCGATACAACTCCATTTGTATCAAGTTCTACCGCTCATTCTCCCGGGTACACCACTTTCGCTCTTTCGCCGAGGGAGTCCCCACATTACAACTCCGTCGCACGGTCTCGTATTCATCAAACGGACCCAACCCGAGCCGGTTTTCCGTTTGGCGTCCTGCACAACCATGTCGAACTTTCCTGTTTCCCCGATTTCTTTCACTAACGCGGATATCCCAATATATCTCGACACAAGCCACACTCAGACAGCCTTAGAAGCCGACGAGGCTTCTGAAGAAATCTGTCCTAAATGCTCAGCTAGCTCAAAAGAGCAGCCCATCCACTGCATATCAGTATCGCCCGCTCCACCTCCATATAACACAGTCACTCTCCAAACTCCCTCCTCAGGAAGGCTGGCAGTTCCAACCCTGAACGTGCAAACATCAGGTCAATGGTCCAAGCCTGTTCAACCACCTCGTCCTGCACCGGTTTTCCGACCTGATGAAGAAGGAAGCTCACGCGTGCGGTTCCGTCGGATGCTTTTTCCCCCATATCTCCTCATATTTCCGAGCAAGAGATAAACGACAGCCGGTCAAGCCAGATAGGCCTTGGCATACCAGATGCTCCGTTCAAGCCTGATACTAGCCCAATGCCGCCTGGGACTGCAGAAAAAGCAGAAAATACAGACGCAGGAGGATAAAACCGGGGGTCTGTTTGCCGCGTCCAACCTGGCACAGAAGATTGAACAGAAACTGTGGAAATACAGTGCATCTCGAAATGTCGTCAAGAGGTGGTTGATAGAAATAATCAGCTGGGTAATCAGCGCGCTTTGCATGGTCGGCATTATAATCGTTCTGTGCGTTTACTAGCACCAACCCTTACCGCGTTGGCCATTAGGATTGACATTGAACACTTATATTTCAGTCCTGTCAAAGGTTGCCTCGGCTGCTCTACTTCTTCCTGTTTCCGAAGCTCTCGGGCAGCTGAAATGGAACTGGTTCAAAGCGAAGAGCCGAGCCAAAGAGTCCAAAACGATGTGGGACTTTGAGGTATGGAAGCCCGAGCCACAATGTGTATGCTTCGCGCTGAGGTTAACGCGGTCCATAAAACCACTCGAATAGTGTTGTAGACCACGTTAACCTGAGCGCGAAGAATAAAAAGCTCCGGCCCCTTAACTCTGAATGAATACGCTGACTCTATTAAGTTGTTCGATAACGCAAGTCGTGGTCCATGGGGATCCTTCGTTCTGCTATTACGTACCAAAGGTCGCTAGCAGCCCTTGTAAGAAAGCCCGGCTACAAGGTGAAAGCTTCTCGTCAAAGCTAGCCTCAAGCAAAATGCCACTTGAGTGGTGTTTCATTCATTCACACTTACTCGGGGCGAGGAGTATACACTAGTCTAAACCCTTGTTTTGTGCACATATGCTGACCTTGTGGCCCTGCCTTTAGGGCGCAGCAGTGACTCTTTTTGCGCTTGCCATGGATCCCTTCTTCCGACAGGTCGTCGGGTTTCCCGAACAATGGCGTGTTCAGTCAACGAAGGGCTCTGTACCGCGTGCTACCACATACAAGATATATGCGGCCGGAGAGTTTGTGAAGAATGACGCCGTCGTTTCGGAGATCGATCAATGTAAGTCTATCGCCGTGCACCTCAATAGCGGAATACTGACAACTACGTAAAAAGCAATGTCAGCTCTCGCATATCATTACTTTTACGATAATGGAACCAACCCGGTGACTGGTGGCGACAGCAACGGGATCGGGGCTGATATCCCGTTGGCGTGCCCCAATTCTAGGTGCACATGGCTCCAGTACGAAAGTCTAGGCGTGTGTAATAGATGTGTGAAAAACACTGATCTCCTCGAATTTCGTTGTCGATATTCCGTCCTCGACTGGATCCCGAGACCCACTCCCACTCCTGACATGTCCGGTTGGATCTATCCAAATGGTACCGTATGCGGATGGTATCTCAAAACCGACGACCCAATTCTAATGACTGGCTATACCACCGACCTTCACACAAACCACACTGGACAAGTCCTTCTGTCACGCTCACAGCCTCTATACGGCCTTTTTACAAGAGCTCCACTTCCTGGATACGCAGCCAAACTTAACAACACCCGTAACCCAATGTCGCATTTTATGGTTGTTTCTGGTGAGAATACGGTGCAGGTTCGACAAAATGCAACTCCCATCGCCCACGAGTGTATCATATCCTGGTGTGTCAAAACCATGCAATCGACACTATCGGGTGGAGTTTACACCGAGAATGTGACGGACACAGTCTACAACAATACTCTTGGGCCTGATCCCTGGACGACCTATGAAGTATTCGACGGCGGTAAATCAATCGGTACGGGCTTCAGCTACAACGAAAACGTCACCATCGTTGGGGAAAGTGGATATGAATATGAGGTTGGGAATGAAACGCATACCAATATCCTCGGAATTTTCGACGACATTTTCCCCTCGACATACACGGTTGCCAACACTGACATGGCTCAAGCTGCACTGCGATTCCAACAATACATAACCAGCGGCCATCGGTTACGAATTTTGAGGTACAATCCTTTTCTCTATGATAATATCACGGTGCACCTAGACAATCTGGCTGCCGATTTTACGAACATAATGCGATCAGCAAAGGGCTCGATCGAGATGGTACAGGGCCCAGCATTCGACCTAGTAAGTGTCGTTGTAGTTCGATGGGAATGGCTTTCTCTTCCTCTTGGCCTGCTCGGCTTTACTTTCATCTTCATGGTGGCAACAATCATTCGATGCTCGATAGAGCAGGATGTCGGCGTGTGGAAGACTTCTGCCATTGCAACGCTCCTTTATGGCCTTCCAGACGATATGCGGAAAAAACTCATGTCTGTTAAAGACAAGGGAACGCCACGAACAAATGCGAAGCATACAAAACTCAAGTGGTTGCCCGGGACAGGGTGGAGGCTCTCGGGCGCGAGCGCATTGTCACCATCGTCTCTAAGAGCTCGCCATACACCACCTCAGAAGGAATGGGATGGATGTTGGAAGATAACATCCGTTAACAATTTCTAGTACCTAGCAAGAAGCTTGGCTTTGCGATCATTTGTTACAGCCAGACTTCCATAAAGACCTGAGCACAAACACGAAGGCTTTGTTACTCGACGGTCGCGTTCAACAGACCAAGGGAATCAAGTGTTATCCTCATATGTTACGTACTATTTCGGGTATCGAGTGCATAACTATGCTCGTCAAAAATAGACAGCCGAAGGATGCACAATCTTTATCCTTTGCGTGGTGACACTTGTCCGCAGCCAGGTGTCACATTTGGCGCCTGTCTTAAACCCAGGGCACCGTGCTCTAGCGCAAAGTTGAAAGTCGGACATCCGTCCCCGGAGATAACAGCAGATTTGCAACCGCCATGTGCCCTGGCGCTTCGCGAGGAATCGTTGGCTGTGGCATTTGCAGGGGTGATACTGATGATGTTTCAGTTTCCTTATATCGGTCGTCTACACTTGGGGCGGCTAGAGTCCACCAATAGAAGTAAGGCGCGGTTCGGATGGTGGCGCCTCTGCGCCAATCAAAGCTTTGGCCTTGTTGGTCGACACTGAAACCCCATTTGAGATGGGTAGAAGCTCGCGCAGAACCTGTCGTCAACGCAAACAGATAAGGATGAGCTCTTCGCCCAAGTTTGTAGGGCAGGGACCGGCTCCACTCAGAACTCTTTCAATCGTTTTATTTCTTCGTCAATTACCATTCTAATACGTGGACGTGCTGTGCACTGATACCGAACATTCACAAGACCAGAAAATCCATACTCAAACTCAGAACTTCCGATACGCAAACACCGACAAGATGCGTTCCGCACTCGTCATCGCCACCTTGGCTCTTACCATTCTCGCCGCTCCGTTGCCAGTGGTCAGCTATGATACCCTCAGCAGATATCTTTGGCACCGCTAACGACTCAATTAGGAGCAAGCACGCGATATCACCATCGACGAGCGAAATATGAGAATCTATGGCGATGGCACGACATTGAATTCCCGCGAAGCTGATCCTGAGGCTCTTCCTGATGGGCTTCGATCTAACAATCGCCGCGAAGCAGACCCTGAGGCTCTGCCCGATGGTATTCGATCCAACAACCGCCGCGAAGCAGACCCTGAGGCTCTGCCCGATGGTATTCGATCCAACAACCGCCGCGAAGCAGATCCTGAGGCACTGCCCGATGGTATTCGATCCAACAACAAGCGCCAAGAAGCAGAATGGTGATGTTTGGGGCAGATTATCGTGTGACGGAGAGAATTCGAGACTGTCGGTCGTTGATTACGCTATGGACTCATCGCAGAAGACTTGAAGATCCGGGGGTGTAGCCGCGCGAATCTTGCTGTAGAATGCAGCCTTTTGAGGATATTCGAGGGGATTTGGTCCATGGGACCAAGACACAATGACCAGATTCACCACTGGAGGACAATTTTCAGGTGACCCGGCCACACCAAGGAAGCTGTGAGTTCAAGTAGCGAGCTAATTACCCAGACAGACAGTCAATATACTCTTCGTTGTACGTAGATTAATAGTATGTGATTTGGGGAAGGAGGGATAAGCATTGGGGGCGATGACTACTGAAGAGACTGCGTCCGAAGTGAAGCTTATGCTTATGTACTTGAGTAAAAAGATCGGGACCATTCGGGGCTAGCTACAATACAGTAGACACGCAACATTTTGGCAATATCTGTTGCGTGCGCAAGCTTTTGAGCTGCTCAATGTCAAAGCACCACTCACTTATCTCGGCGGCCATTGCTCTTGTAGCGGACGTATTCCCAGTTGCGAGCCTGCTCCATATGCTGCTCACATTTCTGCTTCAAACTTAGAGGCATAGCTGCAAAGTCGACACAGACACTTATACTGCGGTAAAGTAGCTAAGTGCTTATCGTTTATATGCCTGTCGAGCTCATTCGTGGTAGGAAAGCTAAGGTCATGGTACTTGCACTTTTCCTTGGGACACTTCCAGGGCCGAGAGTACGTCTTCTCGTGCTTAGTGAGGTCGACCAAACAAGGACCACACAACGGAAATTGGTGTGTTCGAAGGCGCTCATGTCATGGTCGAAAGTAGGAGCTATCACGGGGCTGCCAACTCCGATGAGCGGGAAAAATCCGCGCTCCGACTAGACCAAATGGCCTCAGTGCTCAGCAACCTCCATCGTTTGGAGCCAAACACTATTCCATCATGTGTATGCTGGGCTGATCGTCGGGACCAGGAGACCTACCTTGTAGCCTTTGAGCTTCCAAAACATCTTGAGCCAAGGCCCATGTTGCTCTTCGACGCCCTCCCAACTTCCTCTGTCACGTCTGGGCCATCCTTGGAACAGCGATTCCGGGTAGCATATCAGCTCGCCTCTACCCTAAGTCGCATACACACCGTGTCCTGGGTACACAAGAATCTGCGCAGCGAGAACGCCGTATTTTATCATCGTCGCAAGCAAGACCCGACTTCGTCCAGTTCAGTCGAGACTATAGCGGCCCATGCAAACGACATTCCGGGGGACTGGCTACTGGCCGGATTTGAATTCTCTCGGCCCGTAGATACGACTAGCTCTATGAGCATGGATAGAAATCTTGACCACAATGTATACCGCCATCCACAGCGGTGGGGGGTACCGACTGAGAAATTTGAACCAAGTCATGACATCTACTCCCTTGGTGTGGTACTCTTAGAGCTCGGTATATGGCGAAGGGCGGTAACGATGTTACGTGGCAGCGAGAAACAGTTTCTTGATCCGTATAAGGTCAAAGCCACGCTGCTTACTCGCGCGCAGACTCACTTGGGCTTTTCAGCTGGTGCAATGTACAGCCAGCTCGTGATCCAGTGTCTTCAGTTTGAAGGGGTTGGAGTGAGCGAAGACGACGTTGCTGGGGAAAATGTTAGCAGCGCAGACGATGGAGTTAAGTATCGTTGAAGGATTGCGACATTTGGCGCTTCCTGAAGAGAATGCTGATGTTGAATGGAGCTGAGCTGCGGTTGGAATTCGCGAGAGTTGGGGGGCTATGCGGACAATCGCGCTAAGAATATGACTCTATTCGACCTCCTGCACGAAGGGATAACAATGAGCCCTCCATGGGCGTGACGAAGTCATGCAGGATCTTGCTCTATAATTGCGCGGCCGAATTAATAAAGCTGCTCGCATTTGAACACTGCACACTTGACCCGAAGACAACACCAGTGCCGTGAGCAATGATAGATCCTCACCATCCTACAGCGCGAACAGAAATCGAGACAGAGTGCTAACCAGTCAAGCGAAAATGATACATCAAATACGTAGGTGATTGTATGGCTGATACTAGTTTCGCATTGCTTGGGGGGCGGCGCGCGCACATCATTGGCCGTGATGAGCCTCCGGGGCCGCCCAGCATCGACTTTGAGAGCTGAAAACACTTCGATGCCGACTTGATGAAGCTGAAAGCCCCTGTGAGATATATACTATGAGATTAAACCGTCCAGTCGCTGGGCTGTACCTCTGTTGCAGTATGGGCGGCCTCAGCCTTGTCAGCTTGCCCGAAGAATACATCGCCTAGCGCGAGGCAAGAAGCAAGAAGGGAACTTCAGCATACGTTCGATGCTATAAGAGACAAGCATCATATAAGAAAGGCGCTATGAAATGTTATATAGTAAAAGCTTACCACTTGGACAGATGTTCAAGGTCGAAAGGTTAATGACGTCATCATGTTCTCCACACACGCTCCGCACCTAGCGCATCGTACAGCTTTTGAATTTTCCGCCATCCAAATGACCACCGTACCTTCATATTTCTTATGGTATTACTGGCGGCTAGAAAATGTCTCTCAAAAACTTTGAAGAAGTTCAAGTATCGCACCTTGCGCATCCCAATCTTTCTCTTCCGCCTTTACCTTCTCCTCCGCTATGCTCAACCACCTCTCCCAGACCTTTGTCCTCGGAATTGAATCCGAATCCATCACCCACTTCGTATTCTTGCTCAGTCTGACCGCCGTCCAGATTGCCTCCACAAACGTATCGTTCTCATGTAGCGTTTCCTCCACCTCGACATTAAACCGCCACGTCCATTGAGGTGGACACAGCGTTACCAACCAATACACAATATTCAGCGCCGTATACGAAGCCAGAAGCGCAGCCTTCATCGTCCAGGTCGCATTCCCAAAAAGCACAATGCTAGTCACCAGCGTCAACCCACCAACCACACCACTAAGACCTTGTCCGATGTGGCTCGCGACGAGGTACTGCGGCCGGTTAGGCGCAAAGTACAACATGCGAGCTATATCCTCGCTGCAATCAACCAACGTGAAGGACCCATGAAGAGTCCGCCAGACCACGTCCCCCCGCGGTACGCGTCCAGATTTGATCTTCCGAACCGGCAGCCGGAGTCTCCACTTCCTCCCCACACACAGCACCGGCGTCGTCAACGCCATAACCAGAATCCCAATCAGCGCCACCCCATCCCCCAGCACCACCGCCCAAGCAACCAACCCCACCGTCAACAAAAAACTCGCCACAGCAACCAAATTCAACGGACTCAGCATTCGGGCCTCAACAACCGGTCTGTCACTCATTTTTCTAATCCTCATCTCGCGAACCGTGAATTCTGGTAGATGCTCGCCCGTGGACTCCCCACTGCCATGAAGCAGCATAGCAAAATGATTCAAATGTGCGCGCCAATTCCCCGAATGCAATCCGCGCACTCCACCGCCGATATCATCGTCGAAGGGGAGGACTTTGGGGCGTACGGAGAGAAGCCCTTGTGGTGCGGGGATAAGGCGGGGGAGGAAGCAGAGGCGTGAGGAACAGATGTTTTGGGAGGTGAGGAAGATGTTGTGCTCGCCGAGGATGGCGATGATGCTCACGGCGTCGAGATTCCAGGAGGTGCGGGGGGTAGGGAGAGATAGCATTGCGCGTGTGGGTCGAGGTTGGGGTATGGTGGAGAGTATATTGAGTCTGGGCTGGGCAGCGATCCTGGGAGATATAGTACAATTCCTGCGCAAGTCATCGTAAGGCGCGCTGCGGGAGGAACCGTAAGTTTGGACGGTTGAGCGCCACGTTGCTCGAGTGTGTTGCCTTTTACTCAGCTGAGCTGTGGCTTCAGCCTTGCGGGCATGCATGCCTGAATCCCTGCTACAAGGGGGTCCCATGAACGGCCTGTCCCGCTGTTCTGTGGCAAAGGCCGGTGCATATGAGCTGCGAGAATCAAATACCTTGTTTTATAAGCGTTTTGCTACTAAATTTCGCGCTATTCCTCCATAATACTCTACAAGTCGATGAGAACAGAATGTAATTTTGCGCGTAATATATATATAAAATGGTATAGCGTGAGCACTCGGTGGCGCTCGGGAAAACCCTCGGGTCAGCCCGTTCATGATTCCCCCTTGTATTCACGATGGTTTCAGGTTGCGTCTGCACGGACGGCCCTTTGAGACTTTGTGTATTGTACGCGCCTACTAGTGTATGGCTTGTAGCTGCCATAGCAGCATAGGACACCTGTGCATTTACCTGGTCCTGGTGGGAGCCACGCTCAGCTAGGGGCATAAGGGGTGCGTCGCCGCCCATACAGCAGTTATACCCTGCTCGTTCCTAGACATATCCGTGAGTTAACCCGCAGGCCAATTCTCGGCAAGACCGTGGCTGGCGCGGATGACGTCTCCTGTTTCTATCCATATAATGAGCATATCCGTATGTATGAGCACAAGGTGGTTGGGCAGGTTACTGCTGCACACTAAGGTAGATATTGAAACGCGCCGGTGCATGTGCTGCCACCGGTAAGCAGCCAGGAAGGGAAGGTGCCATTAGGCACCAGCCAGGAAGGGACCTTTTGGCGCGTTTCAACGCGGTGGTAGCCTCGGTGTGAGGGAGCAGCTCGGCCCACCACACGAAACCTCAAACCACCAATTGTCTCAGAACACCAATAGAAATCTTAGGCTCTTGCGTTTTATATCACCTTTTAGATTACTCGGGAGTTTAACGACACGATAGCTACTATTTATTTGATAGTAATATAATAGGAATAAAATTTTCCTATTAAATCTATTAAATTTAGTCGATTTATAGAGGTAAAGAGTTCAAGCGACCAACGTTAAGTTGAGACTACCAGTCCTAATCTCATCCGACTAATGAACAGGGGTGTGCATTAGCGAGGTTGGTGGGCCGAGCTAAAATCATGGTAGGCCGAGCTGCTCCCTCGTCTCAACACTGGTCGCCTGAACTTTTTACCTCCATAAATCTACCAAATCCCTCGTTGTCTACGTTCTAAACCCGTTGTTAACGCGTTGCGAACCTGTTATAATTCGGTTTTCTATTACCGTCTCAAATTCCTTACTGCCAAAAGATAGGCAGCCGAGCGCGAGATACGCCTTGTAGGCATCCTAGAACGCGATCAAAATAGCTAGAGAATGCGTTCAGATTACTTACTGAGGCTTGCAGCTGTTTGGACATTGGTTTCGGGTTGCGAAGAGATTGTTGCTCGGTTGAGGTGTTGTGTGGTGGGCCGAGCTTTGGTGTGGTGGGCCGAGCTTAAATTTGTTAAGCGAGGTTTTAGTGTGGTCGGCTGAGCTGACTTCACCCTCGGTGTTAGGTCACACTAATTTGTTTGTATCCTCGCATTTTGTGCGCCACAAGCGAAATTCATGGTCCTATTTTACACAAGGCTCTAACTGGGTGCTGAGAAAATGCAACACCCAATTTCTCCGCGCTAGATGCTTGATCAAGGTACCTACAACTTTTGATGTGACTAGATTCATCGTGAAAGGTGGATACGAGCTCTGATATAATAGGCCGCGCTATCGCTTTCAAACGGTTTGCGTGGAAACATAATTGGGCCGCTTGTGCAGCCAGTCATAATTTACACAGCCTCACTTTACATGCATATCGCTGCTGACATCCAATCAAAGTGATCTAAAATCCTAAAAATAATATTGGTAATTATGTGCCCCATGCTATGGGGGAGGAAGAATTATAGGCCCCCCGCGTTTCGGTGGGTTTACTGGATTATTGTTGAGGACTTATACATAGGGGTAGCGCGGGATGAAGAAATTAGCCCTCCTAGTCCGCACACTGTTTCGAGTGGCTGGCACTGCGGAGCAGTAAAGACTGTGTGACCAGCACTTGGCCGAGTAGATTGTAATTGCACACTAATTGTACTCTCAAGCTAAGATCTGCGAGCCAATTTCCCGTCCTGCTAAACAAAGCATCCCACCGACGTCTCAAAATAGGCCAAACGAACAGGCCTACCAAGATAGAGAACAACGAATCGACAATACCCAAGCCTTTTTTGGGGGATGGACCAATCATGTTGGAAAAGAGCAAAGCAGATTCAAGTGAGTCCTCGCAGATTACGAAATCACCTTTTGCAATAGCAGCGACGATTTGAGAAGCGACTTTCTCCGCTGACGGGTACCGTTTCTGAAGTTCTTCAAATGATCCAGTTGTTCCCTCGATTTGTTTCGTGAGAGACGGCTTTTTCTCCTGTTCCTGGAGAAAGGTGTCGGTGATGAAGTTTGATGGGAAGGCACAGTGAACTGTGTAGGTCGATGCCGGACAGGAATACCGCAGAGCTTCCATCCTCAGCGTGTCTGCCAGCGCGCGCACAGCACATTTTGAGGCTGAAATATAGTTAGTGGCTATAAACAAGAACGGTAGGCTGGATAGAAAATAGATTGGAAGGAGCTTAACGTACGAGTGTAGGCTGTGTAGCCAGGTAGACCAAAGAATGCTCCCGCGCTATTTATGAAGATAGTCTGTCGAAGTCTAGGAGCTGCTACCTCATGTTCCTTATGCTTATCATCTTCGGTCCAGATTTTGAACATTGTGGAGGCACTGTACGCCGAAGTAAAATAGTTGTTCTTCATACAGCTGTCCAGATCTGCGGCGTCGATGTCCGCAAGAAATCCACACTCTGTGGCGATGCCACCAGCCACGCAATACAGTATATCTGCCGTACGAGGCTGGGATTTGAAGGCCACATCAACCTGGATTTCGAGTCTGTGCTAGAGATCAACGCGATGGTGTTAGGTGATGGACCTCCGATGCGTTTGCCATATCGACCGGCACCGCGTTGACTTCCTGAGTGGAATGAAGTCTTGAAGCGATTATTTCATCTCGAGCTTGGTCTAGTGGTCCTTGGCTACGAGCGAATATCGTGATATGTGCGCCTAGCACCGGGAGCGGTATGATCTCCTAAAAAAGCTATGCCTACCTTTTCTTGCTAGCAATTTGGCTATTTCTTTGCCGAGGCCCCTGGAGCCGCCAACTACAAAAACGGTCTTCATGATCACATTAACTAGGCCAGAGTTCTTCTTTATTTGGGTCCTTACCTTGTTGCTTAGATCTCCCATGTTTGGAAGTGGAGATAGGTATACAATCTTGGAGCTTTGAGGCGGATGAAAAGCCGGTTTGTATACCTTTGTTCAGGGTTTCCACAATTTGTAGCTGTAGCTGACATGCATGAGTGTGGGTGACACGGTAAAAGGGCGAGAATATGTTGCACGAGGATGATGCATTGAATGCGCTTCGCCGCAAATATATATTGCAAGAGTTTGCCTTGAAGGTCAGCGACATCTCTGACCTGCGGGGCTGCGCCGCGTTCATTGGGACAAGAATACTAGGATTGCACAAGGTGGCGCAGGAATTAACCGATTAGCCCCTACACCTACGCCCCGACATAAGCCTCGGATTCCGAACTTAGATCCCAAAACAAGGATATTCTGTCTCTCGCCCAATTACTGGGAATGCGTAGTATGTCGTACAATGAGACCAGCATAGGGTTTTCGTCTTTTTAATCTATTGTGTAGAAAATCGGGGCGAAAAGGACTTTGCCGAGAGGCTGAGGCATGCGAGCTCAATCGATAACGGCTCTGCTAGCCAATGACTACAATCGCGACTGCTTCTGCTTGAGTAGGCAGACGACGCAGGTGAGATTTTATGTATTATAAGGGTCCCCAGAACCCGCAAAAGCTTCTACCCCTACTAGCTCTCTATCCATTTTGCTCCACTGCAACATCTTCAATCTGCGATAGCTATTTGCGAACGCAGCGAGATGGGTCTCGACTCCCTAAAAGAATTGCATCTGAACCTCCCGGCACTCGCACCGCCTCCTGGTGTGGAATCCAATCTTTCCAATCCTCCCAACCGACGAGGCCTTTGTCTAGGAATTCTAATCCCATGCCTAATCATTACTATTACAGTGACTCTCATGCGCTTCTACGTAAAAACGTTTCTCCTTAGGAAGTGGCTTTTCGAGGACTGTAAATAATCCCTTGAACAATGCGGCGCGCTATCGGATTGCGATGCTGATTTGCTGCGTACAGATGCGCTCCTCGCTGCATTCGTAAGAGAGGTCTATGGACCTATTGAATATACCAAATGCTAATACATTCGAAGTTATTTCAAGTAGGGCAATTCGTGCTAGGATTTCATATCTACGGATATGCCCCTATCCTCCACCAGTGGGACATCTCTGTTAGAAACGTCGAAAAGTACCTTCTCGTAAGAACTCTGTACTTTTCCTACATTGTCCATACTCACATCAGTCTGTAGGATTTTCACGTGGGAGCAATCTTCTACGACGTGACAATCCTGGCGCTGAAACTTAGCATCCTGGTGCAGTTCCTACGAGTCTTCATCCCGACAGGAGATCGCTCTTTCACCTTTTGGATGACACACATTATTCTCTGGGCAAACACATTTTTTTATATTGTTATTGCCTTTCTGGAAATATTCGCCTGCAAACCGATGGCCAAGATCTGGGACCCGTTTATCACAGGCGGCAAGTGCTTGAATGTGTCACTGCAGTACTTGATCTGCGCCAGCTTTAACTTTGCCTTGGACTTCATCATGCTGGTATGGACACAGAAAGTAATTTGGAGTTTGCGCATGTCTGCTTTGCGAAAGCTGACGCTCGGGGTTCTCTTCTTTGCCGGGTTGATGTGAGTGGAGTTCTTTCTGATTATGGATCTAGCTAACGGCCGAGATAGCGCGTGCATCTTTGGTGGTTTGAGGGTATACATGACCGTCAAGGTACTCCAAACTAATGACCACACCTATGTTTCGGGGATTATGGCGCTTTACACCGTTCCCGAAACGACATCTGGTTTCCTGGTTCTGTGCCTACCAGTTCTTCCCGGGTTTTTCAATGCCATCATGCCTAAGATCTTTCCTCAATACCTGGATTTTGTTAAGAATTTGAAAGCTAAAGCTATCCCCCACACAGCGACACCACCGCACGCGAACATGGCTAAAGACAACCCAAGTAATTCAAAAGGACGACGAAGAAGCCTATGGCACATACCTACGGATCTCGAGGCCTCACAGGAGCATGACAAGGCTGACGAGGATACTAAGGACCCCTCTCTCGATGTTGAGCCGAGGGCTTGAATTTGAGGTAAGTGTAGTAGGTTTATCTCATGGTCAATGCACGAATTGGCCATCTTCTCCCACCAGAGGGGCGATCAGAGGGTATCCATAAGGTTCGGTGTGGGTTAACGTTTTGTCGGGAATGAGTTGGCAGGACGGCCCCTGAAATTCAACCAACTGTCTAATATTACCTGAGTAACTCTATGTCCGGTGACTATTGGCTCCCTTTTCGGAAGTTTTTGTCGCCGCTTTTGGAGTCACTTACAAAAGCGCATCGCCTTATACTGGCTTATTTTATACTACCTGAGTTCTAAATTCACAACAACTCAACGAGTCCAAAAATGGTCCTACATTCATCCTGTTAATATATAATTAAAGCTTCTTCTGCTATCCTGCCTTACTAAAATATCATCTTATATACAAAAGGATTGCATAAAGAGGGATTGTGTTGTCGCCTACCAAATGTTCAGTAAGACAAAAGACGCATTACTTCGCAAAGACTCGGGCGCGAGCAAGCGGCGAGAATGGGCTTCGCGGGGTTCGAATTCAAATCGAACAGCTTAGATGAAGAGAGAGGATCGATAACTCGTTCAACCGTTGAGGATACCAGTTCTGGTTGTCAAGGTTAGCGAGCTGACAGAAAGATAGGATGCTGAGCTACGCTGAAGAACCGCTTCTAAGAGCGGGACGTGACAGAAGTGCTGGGAGCTGATTCCGTTGTGTTCTCCCATAAGGCTTCTAGTGTGATGAAGGTCTTGAAACAAGCTTGGCTCAAGGCGGGGTGCGGGC
The DNA here is from genome assembly GCA_030770425.1 of Darksidea phi. Taxonomy (NCBI): domain Eukaryota; kingdom Fungi; phylum Ascomycota; class Dothideomycetes; order Pleosporales; family Lentitheciaceae; genus Darksidea; species Darksidea phi. Next base: position 88,343 of record JASJFT010000106.1, read on the forward strand.
TGATTGCGCACACAGTGACACGTCAAGGCTAAGATACAGCGGCTGGGCTTCAGTGGGAAGCAGGCTTGCCACTATTTGGACTGAATATATTTCTCGGCTCTAGAAAGATAGTCTAAGTTTCGATAAGGCTGGCAGGGAAGGTGGCCGACCCAACAAATTATCGCCTCCAGCGCAACCCTGTGGTCTGAGCGGATCGGCCGGCCCTGATCGGCACGGAGCAGTCCGCGGGACAAAGCCTGGCTTAGAACCTGACACAAATCACCCTGAACTGGTGCCAATGCAACCTTTTCAAGGGTTGTCATTGGCACGAATAGAACATGGGAGACACGGCGACGAAATGGCGAAGGATCGTCTCGCAGATAGTTGAATGCTGAGATTAGTTGCACTGGTTCCGATCGGGGAACGCTGACCTTAACGGGGCTTCGGGTGGTAGCGCTGGTTCGCGAGCTGTATCTTGAGGAAAATAAAATGGTCCGAACGTGACTCATGCATGTACGTGCACATCATAATCGAGCGAGCGTGACTTCGATATTCAATTGGAGGAACATACGCTTGGGCTGAACTCACGTAAAAGAGAAGTGTAGAGCGGAAGTGAGTGGAATCTCCAAGCGCACCCAAAGTCAACCCCTCCGTGCCCCATTCCTCGATGTTATTGTTTCAGTGAACCATGGAAATTGTTCGCCATCAAGCATCTGCTGTCGTGTGCCTCACATAGCTTCCACCTCTTGAAGAAGAATTGCAACTACTATCCTACTCTTAAAGCCCAGAGAGATCCACAACTTCAAGATCGTCTTCATTGCTAATCGAGTCCGCAGCCCTGCTTTTCAGACCACCGAGGTATACGTCGCTAACGTCTTGTTTGTTCTCGACCGGCAAAGCGTAGCCATTCAACGCGAACGCGGCGAAGAACAGGCTGAGGGCGAATGTGTAACGCATGTTGACAGCGAGGCTTTGATCTAGAGAGAGGTGTCAGTTGGCGACGAGATATAGCGATCTAGTGAATTTGGTGCTTTACTGGCAAGGTATCTAGCTTGAAGACGCGATTGAAGCGTTGCGGGCGAGTTTGCAGAGTCGCGTATTCCTGGGAAGGTTGAACTCCGTCTTGTAGAAACTTTCTACTCGCAATGGGATGCAGTCGGATCTTCTTAAAGAATTTGGCCCGAGTCGCCAGTACGTCGCGCAATGCCTCTTTTCAGCAGTACGCCGCGTATAGCCTATCTTCGACATTACGCCGCGCAATACCTTCTTTCGACAGCGATTGGTCTTCTTGGAAAGAGTAAAATTCTTCCTACTGGGTAATAGTCTAAGGTTGGTGGTATGCATATCAAAGCTGACCGTTTTTCGGAGTTCGAAGGGCGTCTCGTGCGATAAAACGTCAGATCACCTTCTACTTCCGTTTACCCCGCTTTTCCCCGCTCGCATTATCTCTTGATCTAACCTCTTAATTCTAACTAGATGTTTATCTCAGCACAAGGTTATTAATAGTATAGAGAGTTCATGTTACAAAGGTGATATGGATATTAAAGCTGGCCGCTTTTTGAGTCCAAGGTGCGTCTCGTGTGATAAAACGTCGGGTCACCTTCTATTTGCGTTCACTTCGCTTTTCCTTGCTCGCATTATCTCTGGATCTAACCCCTTGTTTTGCAACCATGTTTGTCTCATCTCAAGATTGTTGATAGTACACAGCCTGAACGTCAGATCACCTTTTTACTCTGCTGCAACAGTGAGAGCATCTTTTCCCCAACTCTCAACCATCAAAATGGATGTGTCAGATAAAAGTCCTGAGAAGTCGACCCCAGATGGAGATTTTCTTGACGCCGAGTCATATTACGCAGAACCTGACGATTCCGAGGGCCTCCTCAGTAAAACGCGAAAGTCGTGGAAGTCAAACCCGTCTAAGCCTTACATAGCGGTGGCATTCTGTCTTGTAATCATAGCCATCCAGACAGTACTCCTCGCTCAGGCATACGAACAATTGCGCCAGTACACCACTTCGCCCAGTACGTCTCCCGCTAACGTATACCATATGGAGAGTTGACAATATCTGAAGATGGATTGAGCTTGAGGCGCACAGAGAGGCGCACCGTATATGAGCCTTCGAAGTACACATCCCACAACGAAACCGAAGCAGACGATGCGTGGGGATCGATTTTGGCTGGCCACGGTGTTGTTGCTATAAGTCCCGACTACGTAACCCAACATCATATGCCAGATTCAGTGGAGCTTCCAGATAAGACCGGCAATAGGATGTATGTCATTGAAGCCTACCATGCGATACACTGTACTGTTCGTTCCCCCATACTCAAAAATATCCGGCATCTCTAACATGGTCAAGGCGACTCTCCGCACACACTATATGGCACTGGACCGCGGTATACCTGGGAATTGGTCGCGCCCACATGATACGCACTGCTTCGATGCGCTTCGTCAATATATAATGTGCAACATCGATGACACCCTACTGTACACCACCGGTCACAGAGAATCTGGTACGGGCCAGTCGAAGCAGTGCCACGATTGGGACGCGCTGAGAGATTGGGCGGAGGAGCGTTCGGCGAGTTATTTCGACGTCGAGCCTGGCCTCGGGATCTCACACCTGCGCAATTATCACGCTGGGGACGGGTTGCCTGTTGGAGCCTTGAGCTAGGTCACGGTCCATAGCGCTTGACGTAATTCCAGATATGATGTAGAAGGACCGATGAACGGGTCTTAATGACGTAACATAACAAGAATATAGCGATAGTTTCAACAACCTTCTTACGTTTCAAGGTATTCGGAATAAAATATCTTTTTATATTACCTTTTTCTGAACGATCATCACTACGGTTCCTTACAGCCTGATATTAGTGTGGGAGGCGCGCGAGTCCGGCTCTTCCAGCGATAAGGGTGCGGTCTAGTTGCGCTATGGAACCGCGACTCTCTCGTCCTGCGGATTGGGATACGGGGCCCATTTGACATCCGTGTCGGACCATTTTTGCTTCTTTACTACCCATCCAAGATAGTGTGACTAAAATCTATCTGTCTCGAAGGATCGTAGAATCATTTCGTGGACAGTTCCGTTTCACTAGTGCCGGCGCCTGGATACATCGTGTACAATGGCCAGTAGCCCTTGCGATAACGGCTACTAGTGTTTCTATAGCGTTAGTCGCGAAATTCACCCAGCGCGGACTGGCCGACACGCTGGGATTAGAAATAACGTGCTATCCTGAGCCGGTATCGGAGTATGAGTGCAATGCGTCTTCGCGCACAATTTCATTACACCAGCGTTTCTCGAAGAGCAGAAGCACCGAATTAGGGCTCACTAAGCGCCTTGAAGGCAACATTGGAGATCTAAGTGACCTAGAGTAGACTGGAAAGTCCCCGTACGCCGAGGCCATCGCACCTGAAATTGTTGCGGCGGTTGCCGAAGGGGACTTTGCTGTCATGGACGGACGCCTTGAGCCGCAGCTGCATCTGGGATACGCTGCTGGTGATGGTAATGACCTTCATCTTCCCGTTTTTCAGAGCGGATTGGGTGAAGCAGTGTAAGGGTGATGCGCTTCGTCAGGATCAAGCAGCGGAGACATATAACAAGCAAATACCTAACGCCAGCCTAACACACGATATCTCTGAAGCCAAAGGATGTGCAGTACGTAGCAGGGTCTAACTTCACGCTTCCCTGTTGGCGATCGGTGAAAGCTGTTCCTCAAACTGTCTGAACGGGCAGAGCTTTCATTTTGACTAGCCCGCTCCGCTCGTATGTCCGTCAGCCATGCAACATGCACTACCCTCTACCAATAATTTAGTATATACAATTTATTGCATTTGATGACTCAAAACAAATCGTAGGCCTTGCACGTATTCATCACTGGCGTAAGCATCGAAGCAGAGCGACCCGGTTGGTCATGTGGAATGCATTGTCGCACGATAGTAGAGAAGCTCGTGAACATGCCCTACAACATATCTGATGTTTCTAATCAAGGGCGTCTTGAATTTGTGGAACGGAAATCTAGAAGCCTCTTGTCAAGGTCGACGGAAAATTGCAAATGAGATGAATAAGCGCACTAATGGCGTCATCTAACATTCCTCTAACGTGTTCCATCACTCAGTGACTCACACCAGTTAGTGACTCACCCCAAGAACCACCAAAAATCGGAAAAATGGCCCCTGCAATATCAACAACGGCTTAATAATAAATTCTAAAACTATATATTTAAGCTTTAATACCTATTTAAAGCCTCTAATTTAAGTCTTAGAGTAGTTGGCCTAGCTATTAGTAAGATATCGTGTTTTGGCCCCTAATTTCAAGCCAAATTGCTCTATCTCAAGAACTACTTAATAAAATACTTCTAGAGTCTAAGAGTAGTTATAAAGTAGATATAAAAACCTAAATATATAGTTTTAGAATTTATTATTAAGCCGTTGTTGAAATTGCAGGGGCCATTTTTCCGATTTTTGGTGGTTTTTGGGGTGAGTCACTAACTGGTGTGAGTCACTGAGTGATGGAACAACGTTAATACTATCAACGGCCAGCGAATATAAGATATACGCGTCATGTTTGCCATGCATCTCCAAAAATCTTTGAAAGCCCTGCAGTAACACCGGTAGTAAGCATAGTTGCAATGGCTAACTCCAAGGTATGGCTTCCCAAGCCGTTTGCCGACATCTCGCGGGTTCCTCTGATGTATCCGCATCCAACGCCAATCGAACCGTTGCGCAACCTCACTCGCCATCTAGTGACATCCAAAGATGAGGGTGGAAAAGGTGGACCTACATTCTGGATCAAACATGAGGATACGAACAGCCCGCTCGCATATGGCGGTAACAAGGTGCGGAAATTGGAGTACGTGATTGCGGACGCACTAGACAAGGGCGCGACACACCTTGTCACTGTTGGCGGTTTGCAGAGCAACAGCCAAAGGCAGGTAGCTGCGGTTGGGAACCGTAACGGTCTAAAAGTGAGTGAGCACAACGGATTGCCGACCTCCATGATCCTAGCTGACGAGGATGCAGACCATACTCACACCTGATCCCACTATTGGGAACCCTTCATCCAGCGACCGCCATGCCTACGAGAATGCAGGAAATGTGCAGATCAACTCAATTCTTGGGGCTTCATGGCTGCCATCAACACCTGCTGATAGCGAACATGCCAAATCTAACAATGAGCTTGCATACGAGGTAGCAGCTCATCGTGAGATGGCACGTCTTGAGGCAGCTGGAAGTAAACCTTATTTCATCCCATCAGGCGCTTCGCTACACCCCCTGGGCGGACTGGGGTTTGCGCGTTGGGCGTTCGAACTTGAGCAGCAAGAGTTAGAAATGGGTGTGAGATGGGATGTGGTGATTGTGAGTTGTGCGAGTGGAAGCACACTGGGCGGGATGGTGGCGGGATTCAAACTCATTGAGAAGGGAAAAGCGCTAGCTGGAGGGGATATCAACGCCAACGGCGGGCGCAAAAAGCCGAGGAGGCTCATCGGCATCCAAGCAACCACAGTTGACCTGAACGAAATAGAAGGCTTGGTCCTCAAGTCTGCGAAAAACGCGATGAAGTTGATAGGATTGGAAGATGAAGACATCACAAGTGACGCCTTCGAGATCATCGGAAGGTTCAACGGAGGTGCTTACGGGAAGCTAGATGAGAAAACGTGGGAAGGGATCAAGCTCATGGCGGAGACGGAGGGAATCCTGACTGACCCAGTTTACACGGGTAAAGCTATCACCGGGCTTATTACGCTGGCAAAGGAAGGCGCTTTAGATGAGTCGGAGAACGTACTATTCGTACACACAGGAGGAACAGTAGCTTTAGGGGCTTATCCTTCCATGCGGTGATTCGAGGAGTCGCAATCGTTGCTAATCAAATCAAGACAGAAAATCGGGGAGTTGTTAACGAATCCCCCAATAACTCGTTATTTGACCCCCCAATAAGCCTATGGGACCGGTGTCGCATCAACGTAATATAGAAATCTGTATCGTCGGAGAGTATTATTACGGTATCCAACAGCGCGAGAAGTGAGCTTAGCCATCCTCGTAATCCCAAGTGACATACGAGGGCGCTGGTGGCCAATCTATGCCCTAATTAGGCTAGTAGATTTCCCCTTTAGGATAATTGTATAGGCCCTACGACGGCTGTAAACTGCAGATATGGATGACTCAGTACTAATAAAATGAGCCGCTGGTATTAGTACAGCTCTGGTACCAAAAAACGCGCTGTTCCTAGAGCCAAGGTGTTTCTAGAGCCAAGGAGACTACTACGGGTTAATGCACCGCCAGAGCTTTACCGAGAGAGCCATCCCCGAATAGGCTTAGGAAGTCTTATTAGGGGGTCAAATAACTAGTTATTGGGGGGTTCCGTTAACAACTGCCAGAAAATCGCTCCCGATATTTAATATTTATGGTGAGTCGCTATTAAGCTTTAAAATACTACCGGCTCCCCACTAAGCGGAATTCCAGAACGCGTTACGCAAACCCTCTATTGCCCCACTATGCAGTATTTTCGCTGCATGCTCTAACGTGCAGCTGTAAGCCACACTCTTTGGACCGGCTCGAGCGGTCCCAAGTCCCGGTTTGATCGGTCGATCCGTCAGGGTGCCAGTCAAAAGTGCTCGCAGTCGGCGACCAGCCACCAGCGCACGCGCGATTTTATTTACGTTAATGTGGAGTACCAGCTCAAATACAAAGTAAACGGGATTCAGCGTTCGAGCTGACATGGAGTGCAGAAACGGTAACTCGCCGCGCTGTTGTGCCCGCCCAAGAGCAAAATACACGCTTTTCATTACCGACATGCTCGCTAAATGTCTTGGTCAAGCTGCACGAGCACTTAACATACCTGGCGCATTTTATACCCGAAGTTTTGTAACCAAGGCGGCCCCCAAGCGCTTCGCACCGACGTACTCTGCCTGCCCTGCCCCCCAGTGCTTAGGGTCAGGTATCTCACGCTGTTTTGACATCCATCCTAGAATTATCACTCTTACATGGCGGACAGCTTGGATCTGCTTGGAGTAGTTGGCACTTGGGTAGCCGCTGCCCTGGCTGTCATTGCGCTCGCTGGCGTCCTGCCAGTATACCTTCTCTATCGGCAGTCCAAAACCGAACGCTATGTGGCACTCAACAACGTGCACGATCCCCACAACGCCTACATCACTCCAGGATACCGACTGTGGCCGGGAGCCCGGTTCTTTCGCACCTACAGGGTGCCCGAATTGCAAAGTCCACCGAACTGTGCGAAAATCACAGTTACAAGGCATTGCGAAGTGTTCAGTCAGAAAGAGGTCCGATCATGGACGGGTTGGCTGAATTTCGCAAACGTCCTGCGTGCCTACGGCGTCACAGCACCTTCCAAGGGCAAATTGGTATTCTCCCGCGAAGAGACCCTGCTTCCCGTTCATCGCGGCTGGTTGCTGCTGCTGGGAATTATTGACCGATATGCTACTGAGATCCATCGGCCTGACAAGGGTCTATTCGAGGAGGAATCAGAAGAGCTCGAGATGGATAATTTCGGGGACGGAGCAGTCTTCGGGCTCAGCGGAATTCTTGAACGTCTTCCGCCTTCTTCAGCGAGGAGTGATGCTGAGTCCGGTCCTGGGCTGGTTGATAGAGTGGTCTTTCGGATACACCCGCCAGAGCACATGGTCAAGATTCCCAGATCCTTTCCGGAAGAAAAATTATCCGTGCAAACACTAATCGCTTTGTACCTCGGCTATCTACCAAAAGCTAACGGGGAATATTATGATCTTCAAATGCCAGACGATCTAGTTAGGAGATTTGTTTCAGTACACCGCAGGTCCTCAAGTGACGATGACTCACACAAAATCTGGACGTGGGAGCAAACGGGAAGTGACGGTTTGCCTCCTCACCAAAGAAGGCTGGTAAAGGAACTTGCCATTGAGATTCCTTGCATACAAAAGATGAAGGAAATTCCTGCTTCAGACCAAGCGGCATTCGACCGGCTGAATAGAAGTGACAGGCCCACAGCGGAGAGCTACCTTCGTATTTCGGAAAAAGGGCGGGGGGTCTGGATTGCTCGATCCAGTCTCCACATTCTCATGTTCGCCGTGTTGCAGCTAAAGACCAGTCGTCAGTCGGCCCTTTTTGCAATGACTTCGCAAACCAACAATATATTGCGTCACCTGTTTTGTGCCGCGGATTTGATGGCAACTCTTGAGAAGGCCCAAAAGGTTGTTGAGCAATTCCATTTCAAGCAGGAGGAGAGGCAGACTTTGGAAGGTGCCATCCTCAAACTAAGGGAGCAGCTCAAGCAAAGAGAGCAGCTCAAACGAAGGGAGCATGGACCGGAGGATAAGCCTGAGATATATTGGAGCCGTACATGGATGGCCTGCTGTGTCGCTCTGGACAACGAGTTGCACAACATTTGCCAGACAAACCAACTCGGGTCCCGAGCCATCAGCATTCTATACATGCAAGAGGATGACTTTCGTGCACTTTGCAAGAACTATGATTCTGAAAGTGCCGACACACTAGAAAGGCATTTCATTTTGGACCGGTCTTTAAACCTGGTTCGCGCACCAGCAATTCACGAGGGGCCGGACAGATACATGGACTTTTACTTTGATTTTACCGCCGTATTCCCCGCGGGCGAGCTTGCCAATGTCTGGCCTTCTCCCATGGACTCCTACCCTCGAGATCTGTCATTTTCGGTAGCTATGATGGCATGTCTGCAGGCACACTTGAGGATGGCAATGTGGGACATGATGCTGCCGGCCGAGCCGCTTGCCGACTTCTATGCCAAACTCAGTAGCCGTGTGCATATCGTACCCCAAGAGACGCCGCCGCACTCCGGCTTGGTGCCGATGCCGGTTCAGGGTGTTTCGCGCTTTCGTCCACCGTCTCCTACACCGTCCCCCTCACCGCCTCCCCGATCGCCTCCCCGATCGCCTCCCCCACCGCATCCTGCTTACCTCCAACGGCCAGCCGGTGGACGTCCCACACGCTTACTCGAGCGCTCGTCTAAACATGAAGATTTAGTTAATCATCATCGGAGAGAATATTCAGATGGTCCGCCTTATCCAACTTCTCCTACTTACCTCCAAATACCAGCCGGTGGACGTCCCGCACGCTTACTCGAGCGCTCGTCTAATCATGAAGATTTAGTTAATCATCATCGGAGAGAATATTCAGATGGTCCGCCTTATCCAACTTCTCCTACTTACCTCCAAATACCAGCCGGTGGACGTCCCGCACGCTTACTCGAGCGCTCGTCTAAACATGAAGATTTAGTTGATCATCTTCGGAGGGAATATTCAGGTCGTCCGCCTCGTTCCGACACAGACACTGACTATTCATCATCGTCAGATTCCAGTGGATATCGACACCGTCGAGACCCCCCAATTCAGGAACGGGCACATTCCAATAATAACGTCGGTATTATTGAGATTGTATCGCCTTTGACAGGTCCCTGCGGTAAGAGTGAGATGAGCCTTGCAGACAGCGCGGAAGATGTCTACACGACAGCTCCAGAAGATTCAGACGGATCCTTGCCTATGCCCGGAGAGAGAAATTTGGAAATTGAGTGGGAACAGAGGCAGTCTCCCCAAAAGGTGCCAGAACATCCTAACCGGGCACGCCAGTTTAGCAACCCGAATTTATCGGAAGCCGTTAGCGACTGCTCTATTAAGATTGATGACATTATGAGTAACCTGCTCAGTCTTGATGAGTCGGCCAGAACTAGAGTACTGCAGGGAGTGCAGAGGGCAGCAGACCGAGCCAAAGAAAAGGCGGGTCCGGGCAGAGCCGAAGCAACGGCTGGGCGGGCAACCGGAAAACTGCTCAGGCAGAGGTCCTTTGAGAGTTATGGAGAGGAATCGCCAGCCAGTGATAGGCGGCACTCACTTGAACGAGTCATCCAGTCGCTTGAAAGGAGCCCCGGACAGCCCGCAGAGCTAGACCCGGCGAACCCCAGGGACAGGTCGGTGGATAGCCTGGAGCGGTGGTTGGGGAGACCCAGACTGGAGAAAGCGGCTGAGCGGAGCCGCGGAGCGAGAGGCCGCGAGAGGTTCAATGAGCGAACAACGGAGCACGCCGCAGAGGGCGAGCGGGGGATCCCGCTCGAAGAACTGGCCAATAGTGGAAGAGTTGAGAGCATGTCACGTGAGGGGACGAATGAGAGAGCAAAAATAAGGGGTGGTCTCGGAGTTGCGGATGTCTCTAGGGAGAGGTCCAGGGCGGGAGCTATGAGGCAGGGATCCACTCCCGAGAACAGGTACAAGAAAGTGAAGATCCACACCACTCCAACTGAAACTGTTACGAATGCACCGCAAACACGGTCTTCCTCCTCTGAAGCACCTACATCTCCGCCTAGCTCTTTCCCTACTCCAGAGCACTGGACAATGAAAGTTTTTGATGAGTCTTACCCAATATCTCCTTTATACGGACACGGTGAGCCGTAAGTTAGTCAGCCGCTAGGCTTCTTCGAGACTCTAACGTTGCCTTAGGACGGAATGCTTTGGGAGCAATGAGGGTTTCGCACTGGAAATGCTTCGCGAAGAAGGATTTATCGTAGTCCTTGAATTGTTCGTCTGCCCAATTTTTATTAATTCTAATACGTTAACCGTTTTAGGGCCTGGGGACTCCGCAAGGATGCCTGTATTAGGCTGTACTGGCGACCAAAAGACCATCGCGCCAGAATCCTGTTCTTAGCCGTTGAGAACAACCAAAGATACCAGTACTGCAAGCCCTTAACCGCCTTAATGTTTGTCCGGGTCGAATCGGCCATTCAGTTGCGCCGAATCAATCGCGACGGGACATTTGATCTATGGGCAAATATTCAGTTTGTTGTTTATGAGCGTAGGTAACTGCCAAGGGCTTGCCGACATTTACTTAACTAGACCTAGGTATGGTGTTATTTTACTGTACCATTGTCGCAATGAAGAAGCAAGATTGGGTACACACCCCTCACATGATGGATGATTCCTTCCCCGGTGAGATCTTGGAATATGCAGGGTAGGTAATACGGTACCTTCTCTATGCACTAGCTAACAGCTTAGTAGGGCCATCGAAGACCAGGGCTACCTTCATGCGCTTCGAATTTTCAGAGATAAGGATTCGGGAGGCGTGCGGTTCGAGGCTAGCGGTATGCTGCCATGCACTTGTCTTGGATGCCATGCTAAAATACTCGCAGCTCTCGACGGCCCGATGAGAAGGTGTCCAATCTGGACGTAAGGAATATCACAATTGGTTGTACTGTGTAGATAGGGCTGAACTATCTAGGGCGTTCGTTACCCCCTATATCCGCTCTCGATCGTGGATGAGACGCATCTCCCCGCTTATAATCCAACTACGCGAACTGCGTCCATATATATTCTGCCACGATTTTAAGCCGGGTAACGGACGTAGGAAGAAGTATGAGTTAAAGTTCACGCTCAAAACTGGTAAGAGTTGTACCATATCTAGCCCGATACGGCTGCTGCTTATGGAATTTTCTAGATGCCGACCAGTTCATGGAATTATGGCGTAATATTCGAATAGCCCCGCAGGCACTCGTGGGGGCGCGAGATGGGGTGAGTGATGCCGCAGGTCGAAGAGCTAGCTGAGTGGATGGGTAGAGCGATCGATAAGACTGTAGAGGACGAAGGACGGAGGACGGAGGATAGAGTACAAGGCTTCGTTTTTATAGAAAGTTGAGTAGGTAGTATGTCACGTTTTTAGCTACTCTCAAGTCTAGTAGACTACTATCGCTACCGCTTGATATTATAGTACGTACTACGCCCTCTCAATAAGGCTCGGAACGTCATACTATAATACCTTACCTTTTTAGTTATTCCGCGAGCTTAACGACGCGATGGCTACTACTTATTCGGTAATATTCAACTAGAATAAATACTACTATATCTAGATATAGTAAACGAAAGCCATGAATAATAGAGCATATTTCGTCCAGGGATACTATTTCCTCTGCATAAAAGTATAGTTTTACTACGTAGACTTTATGATTTTGGTAAATTAGCTCGTTATTAGATTGCTTAGTGATGCATTATTTAGGAATTGAAATTATATACTATAGATGCCTATGCATTATCATACGTCGCAACGATAACGGCCCCTACGTCCTCACTAACACAATTCTTCCCGGCTTATCAACAAGGGCTCGTAAGTCTTATCAACCTAACAAACCAAAATTTGGTCATCATCACGCAGCAGCACAGTTTGGGTCATGGGGAAGTAATTTCCCCTGCTCCGGATATGAAAATACTTCCCATTCCATTTAAGCTAAAATGCACCCCTCGCTGGGGTCCGCACCCGTGTTCGATTCCGCGAGAAACCCTGGCTCCCATTATTTTTCTCGAAATGCGAAAATGAGTCATGGATACATGTTTTTGCGACCGAAAGCCGGAGTGGGGGAATGACGCAATTATAACGTTCGGCTCTTTCGTCGAAAATTTCGTGCGCTGATGATACAGCCACCATTCCCGTTCGCGTGCGTGATGTCCGGGGCTTGCCCATATTCTCTATCAGCATTTCCCCCCTTCCTTTCGGAGCGCGGAAGTAACACCTAGTTGTTAGTCCGTATCAAACACCTCCTTCGGCCTGACTAAGACCCCTTCATCGATGGCGTCGTCGTCACAGTAACATCTGGGGTGGAGATCGAAATATATAGTACGTCCCGTTTTCGCTGCGACGAGGGCGGGATCGTGGATGCGGCATTCGCTGGTGCAGCGCTATGGGCTTGGCCATTTTTGGGCGAGAGTGGTGTGGAAGAGGAGGGTTGAGCTGTGGAGTTTCATTGTAGAGATGGTGGAGAGATGGTGGAGAGATGGGAAAGAGTGGCTGTACGACGAGGCAGAAAGGTGGTTAAGAGTAGTGAACTGGAACCGTGAAATAGTTACTGTTCGAAAAATGCGATACATTTAACAAATCCTCCTTCATATTCCCAAATCAGAACCACATGGCCTGCAATCCCCTCCGATCCAACCTCGTACATACCTTGCTCCTGTGCGTCACTAGCCCTGCACAATCAGCAAAACTCTATTTTAGCCGAACAGGCGGATCGCCGATTCTTGCCAATTTTAGCCCCGCCCGCGCGCTGATATCCCCAAATGCTTTCAGTAATGATGGGGTCACCGAGCAATTTTGCCCCTATGGCCAGAGGATGTTCTTCGGATCTGCTGTACAGTAGCTGCGGTAACGTTGATAATCCTCCCGGCCCATGTACGCGATCGTCAGATCACGAAGAGGTCAGCATGGACGGGCGGGGACCTACAAGGGGGGATCATGAACGGGCGAGCCCGCTGTTCTGTGGCAAAAGGCCCGTGCATGGAAGCTGCGAGAATCAAATACCTTGTTTTATAAGCGTTTTGCTACTAAATTCCGTGCTATTCCTCTATAATACTCTATAAGTAGATGAGAATAGAATGTAATTCTGCGTATAATAGATATAGAAAACGGCATAGCGTAAGCACTCGGTGGCGCTCGGGCAAACCCTCGGGCTCGCCCGTTCATGTTACCCCCTTGTGCCTCCTGCGCAAACGGTGAATGGAGGTCTTTGATATTAGTGGCAAAATAGGTGGGTCAGCTCGTTTATGCCGACCCTCTCAAACCGACTCAGCTGACTCGGCGAAGACACCCACTCACCTTCTCCCACGGGTGGGTATTTAGGCTGCGTGACGAGCCAACCCCGCATTGCACTTTTCTACATTATTCCAAATCGTCGCGGCTTCACTATAGCATAACTAACATGCTGTTGTCTCTTGCGCTCGCTCCGCTCGCTCTCGTCGCGGCTGTTCGCTGCTACCATCTGGCCAGGAACTACATCGCTGCCCGCAAATTCGGCCTTCCAATAATTCTACTCCCTGTCTCCTTTGAAGACGTGTGGTGGATTCCTCTTCGACCCCTGTTCTCCTGGGTCGAACTCCTTCCGTTTGGTCTCGGTAGTTGGTATGTATACACGGAAATGGGTTGGCCGACGGTGGACGGCGACAGGACCGTGTCACGGCTCGGCGAGAATTTCGTCCTTTGCTCGCCGCAAAGCAATGTGATTATAACCTGCTACCCTCCCGGGATTGATCAAGTCGTTAAAAACCATGACAATTGGCCTCAACCTGAAGCGCAGTCCCAGCTATTCGTTTTCTATGGTCAGAATGTCTTGTCCACAAATGGCGCCGACTGGCAAAGGCACCGCAGGATTACTGCATCGGTATTCAACGAGCATAGCATGAATCAAGTCTGGAATGTGTCCATTGAACGAGCTACCGATCTCGACCTTGCTGGAGAGAATGCTCGCACGCTCAGCCGCATTCGCTCCACTTTTGACGTGCTTGCCATGGAGATTCTTACCGTGGTTGGCTTTGGTCAAATCCCAGCCCTGACTACAGTCCTGCCTGGTCATCGGGAATCGCTGATACAAAGCTTGAGCACCATCTTGCGACACGTCCTCCTGTCTGTCATGTTCAATGGCATCAAAGCACCCGACTTTCTTTTGCCTGGAGTACTTCGACGCTTGAAAGTCTCCGTCGCAGAATTTAGGTTATACATGGAAGAATTGGTCCTCCATCAGATGCAACTCTCAAGAAAGGAGAAGTCCCAACCTCGAGCGGCTAGCCTTCTGGAAGCCATGGTGAATGCCAATGAAGCGGAGAAGCAACCACTCCAGACACCGACTGCTAGGCGCTCCTATCTAACCGAGTCCGAGCTTTATGGCAATCTGTTTATCTTCAATATCGCGGGTTTTGAAACGACGGCTTCAACCATGACCTTTGCCCTCGCGTTCCTCGCTGCACACCCTAATATTCAAGAATGGTTGGTTGAAGAAGTCGACAGGTACTACGGGACGTCTCCAGACCGCAACTATGCTGCCATCTACCCAAAATTGGTCCGTTGCCTTGCGTTCATGTACGAAACTCTCCGGTTGGCAGGCCCTGCACCAATGATCTTACGATCACCGATAGTCTCGAAAGAACTTCCAATCACGACGTCTAGCGGCAGTACCACGCTTACAGTGAATCCCGGCACACTTGTCGGCATCCACCCCTGTGGCGTCCATCTCTCGCCCCGCTGGGGTGTCGACGCGCAAAAGTTCAATCCAAAGCGCTTCGTGTCGACTTCAGAAGCCGGGGGCGAGAATATAGTAGTGCCAGAGACGGCCGTGTACTTACCGTGGATGTTCGGCCCGCGCGTTTGTCCCGGCAAGAAATTCAGTCAAGTTGAATTCGTCGCCATGCTCGCACAGATCCTTTCGGGGTACCGCGTCGAGGTGCTAAGATATGATGGAGAGAGCGACGACGTTGCAAGGGCGAGGTTGATGAGAGTGCTGGACGATAAGTATTACAACATCAGTGCGCATCTGAAGCGACCGGAAGCTGCAGGAATACGATTTATTCAGCGTGGTATATTGTAAAGCTGGAGGCAGAACGTTTTATGTTAAAGTTCTCTTTAGGCTGTATGTTTTCGCTTTTCTTTTTATTTTCGCATTAAGAACATTTCTCCAGCCATAATGTGGGCTACTACGAGTCTTGTCTTCATGCCCGGATCCGAATACGGTAGCGCGCAATGGTAGTCAGCGCAGCGTTTAGGTAGAGCCGAACATGCTGTTATCACCACCCTGGCCGTGCTTTATATTTTCTGGCACAGGATTCTAACCTTAGCATTTTCTAGTTACACTGTCACCAAGTGCTGACGACGTCTTGTTATCAAGTGCCAATTGAGTCGCGTCATCGGGTACTGATGAAGGCGAACATCTCGGCTTTGCGGGCATGCGGCGCACGATACAATTCAGCCGCAGAGGTTGAGGATCCTTTTGTATACTGTGATTGATGAGTCCATGAGCAACGCCAACCAAGTGCACCGAGCAACGACATGGGAACGAGGCCAGGCGGCGTAGCTTGCAGGTAATTTGAATGGTTGAGAGCCTCATTCTATATAAGAGAAGTCATTTTGACTGCGCCCTTATTTCATGTTTAAGACGGCGAACACGACACGGCGTACCAATATGGTATAGGCGATAGGCCCTATGACCTAAGCATGGCTGGAAGCCGATCATAGCTCCCGCATGCTTCCAGCCTTACATTTCTAGCCTGCAATCATCTTACGCGTCCATTACCCAGCTTTGCTCCGGCACACTTTTCTGGCGCAGGTTTTTAACTCGGCGGGCCCGTGAAGCCAATGGTTTATCTCGGTAAGCCCGATCCGACGCACTTTCGAGCCGTAATACTTGACAGCTTTACTACGGATGTGAGCATAAAACTCGGCGATTAGCTACCGCTGTCGTAATGCGTTCGAAGCGATTAGCGATCGGTCTGATTATTGGTGAGTAGCGATCCCTTCTGCTCAACGACATTAAGCTCTAGCTCTAGATACTGTACCGCCTCGCATCCAATGTCGACGTGCACGCTATGACGGCCGATCATGTCGCCAAAGTTCAAACATCTCATGTAGCTCGTCGGCACAAGCCCAAAATTCCGCAACAAATACGCCGACGATAATGGAACAGTTACAAAGTTGATTGTGTGCGAGGTTAGAATAGGCAATCCCAATGGTGGCGCTCAATGCTGAAGACCAGGCAGGAAGGATATCGATGTAAACTATAAAGGGCCTGAGGTTCCAGGTACATGTGAAAGAGAGATTAATCGCCGACCGCCTGTACACTGTCATGACTGGTATCGTATTTGCGCTCGAGGCTAAACCTGGACCTAGCGACATGATGGTATGGCTGGACGAGCACTCACCCAACTCGGCCACCCAACGACTACTACCAGTGCAGCAGCTTGCCAGCAACAAAGGCACGGACTGGGTGGCAATTTTGAGACAGCGACACTTCCTATATAGACAATAGGTGTTGTCGCACCTTTGGATTAGCTTTGCCGACTCCGTAACCTCACCTTTAGGGCGGAGAAATATCAGGTCATTAAAGGACTAGATGGACACTATGCCATTTTGGCTTTCCGAAAGGCATACCGGTATGCCTAACGCGCTATTGGCGACAATATATCCTTTTCTCCGTGAGGCCGGGGAACGCATTTGAACAATAATTTTAAAGTCACTGCTTTAAGTTTACGCCAGCGCAATATTATATATTTAGCCGTTGACCGCTTTCTGGTCCTCAGCGTAGTGTTGATGAGCTATGAAAAGAGCGGGCCAGCCGTCTGAGTTTTGCGAAAATGGTATTGTTTCTTCTAGGCGACAAGGCTGCTTTTACAAGGGCTACAATCGTTCCTGTTTACAGTCGATGTGCATGCTGTTGCGAGTTTACTTGGCAGGACAAATCACACCTCTCGGTTGCCCCCACATCATAAAACGAACCATTCCTCCCATTGTGAGTCTAGCCGTCTCCTCGTGTCGAAATTCATAACATGGCTCTTTGCCCAATCTGCGAACGAGAATGCCACCCAAAACCCGCCTTTGTCATCCATATCTCCATCAATATCGGAGCCCAAAAGTCGTGAAGATCCCACCGGCCATCCGGTCTCAGGATCAACATTTTGCTCCTCGATCTCGATGCAGCGTCTTGCGACGGCTGCATGTTGTTCCGCATCCCATAGTGCCTCGCGGGGCGGATTTAGTTCAAGTAGTGATACTGCTTCTCGGCGTGTGGTGGGACAACGACAGCGCGTCGCCACGTAATTGAGGCTTGGGATGAGTGATACTTCGAAAGTGAAGTTGGAGGCTGCCTGGCTGGCCTTCATTGAGGATGGTTTCGATGTTGCAGTGTCGTTTGTAAGATCCATCGAGTTGAGAAGAACCTTGGCGTGGTGGTTTATAGCTTTGAAGCTTGCGATATGAGCATCGTAGGGAATTTGGCACATCTCCGTTGCGCAAGCTACCCCAATGTAGATGGGATAATACATTAATAGTATGGCGTTTGCGTAGATCTTGTCTTCCTTTGACAGCCGCCCTTGTCGTTCGAGTAGTTGGAAGGATCTGTACCAAGAATTATGGCATTGGAGAAGCTCCGCTTGGGTTCTCAATCCTTCGGAAGTGATGGGTATACGCAAAAAGAGTTTCTGGCCCCAATCCCGTATGAAAAGGATGGATGCGTTCCGAAGCTGAGTACTAGCGGCCTGAGCTTCGGTAATGCTCGCGAAAGCTTGTTCCGGATAGCTCTGTGGACGTGGCGTTAGAACCTCGTAGATGCCAAAAGATTGAATGGGGTAGCTCTGGGGACCTGTAATTGAAACGTCGAAGATGTCCGGCACACTCATCCCGAATAGGAGAGCAGCCGTCATGGTTCGGTGGAACATTGACACGATGTTATGCTGAATCATCGAGTCCCTGGTGCTCCGATCGAATAGTAACTTGAACCCGCATTTGAGATGTGTGAATGCGGTATGGTAGTCGCCCCTTACAAATTCGATGCAGACAAATAGCAAGCATGCAACTAGTCCAACCTCTGGAGAAAAAGAGGGCTCAGCCATACGCTCGACCAGACTACGTAGAGCCTTGTTGTAATGATGAAACAGGGTTTTGTGTTGGTGGTCGGCTGCAAACCTCGCACGAGCATGCTTCAAGCTCCCGGGCTCTGTCTTGTGTAGGTAGCCTAGAGCAATCAATGCATGGCGGATAGACGGCTCTGACTGGGCCAACTGGAGCGTGGTACGAGACCAGAACCCCTCGTCGAATTTGCTCGATAGAGTCCGTCTCGCGCAGTGGTGGTAGAACTCTAGGTAATGAATGCTTTCGCCGGCCTCCAAGAGCATAGTGTTTGAATAGCGGAATATTGGGGGGCTAATGTAAGTCAAGGGTTTTGATTGGATAGCTTTGACTGGGGCATAACCGTCACATGTACGCCCTGCCTTGGTACACCTATGCGCATCAGAAGATGGATCTCCCATGGGTCTGCAGGACGTACTTCGAACAAGCCGGCTTCCCTTCATCACACCTCACATGCCGTAGCCTAGATATGTTAGCCAACTACACAACGCATGGTGAGGACCACAATAGAGTCCATTTCATGGTGAACATACTTGCACGTAATGCAGCCAGTTTTCACTTTGGCGCCGTACCTGCGCGTCTTCTTCAAGGTGGGAAACTCGAGAACCGTTACTCCGGCCTGCAATTTCTCCATATCTCCTTGGATTTTCACCGCGTGAGGCTGGGGTGGCTAAGGGGTCGTGGTGGCTGTTCCGTTGTGCAGAGGTCGATTCCGAAGGATGCGACATCAGGGGTGGACGATACGTGAAATTGGGCCCACCCTTCTAATCTATTTTGGGACATCCGAAGGCACGGAGCCATGACGAAGAACACGTGACGCTTACGAGCCGGCCAATCAACGACGGTCAAGAGCGAAACGCTAGTGTGAATGAGGAATTGTACGAGGGATTGGGGGCCTAATGTGACTTAGAAATAATCGTCTGGCACAATGCTGGATGGGATGTTGCTCCTTTGACTCCGCCTAACTCTCGTTCAAAAGCATCTGTCGTTCGCTCCATTACCTTTCCTTCGCTGCATCTATTTAGTATTTGAGTTTGTGTTTGGAACGCACGCAGAATAGCAAGTCTCGACCATCTTACAGTTATACTCAGCAATTGGACCCTCTTGGCTTTCGTTTCCACTATCCAGCTCTGAAGATTTTCAGACCACACGTCCACCAATTAGTACGCGCATCCCAACGAAGAGAATTCCTGAACATCGTGTGCCATTTATTCCGCCTAGGAATTTGGTTTTGTTGCATTGCCCACTGACATCTTTGTTAGAACAGAAAAGACAAGATCCGATCTCTAACCCTTCGTACTCTTGTTCCCGAACGAACCGCACAGATACTACCATCGCTCATTTTGGTCGCTCCGGTTTCGACACCCCACCTTGTTATTCTCGTTCACACATCACGAACTGCCGCCATGTCTCCTATCATGAAGCGCGACAACATGGGCTACAGTATCCCACCTATGGCCATTGTCGTATTGTGCCTGTGCGGCTCCGGCATCCTATTAGTCATGTGCTACGCTGCATCACGGCTCTTCATGTCCTCCGACAGCGGTAATGGTATCAAGCCTCTGACGACGGACCAACATGAATACATGGCAACTGTTCGGGCCCGGAACCTAGATTCGTTGGCGTCCGAGGCGCATCGAAGTGTATATGGACATAAGGCGAAGGCTGCTATGGAGTGAAGGAGGACGCGAGAGATTGGACAGAAACAGCGTTTTGAAATACTGGTGAAGGATGGAATCGAAATGCAGGTGCTAAGGCTGTTGCTGGGTGGAAGAAGGTGCGCTGCATCCTGGCTGGGGGAAGGTCGCTCGTCAAATTGGTGTTCATAAGGGAGGCTGTGGCGGTAGAATAGTACAACGCAATGTCTTTAATGTCATGCTACAGTACTACCATAACGTTTTGAATGACAAGAAGGATTTGATGCGCCACAGCCCAATGTGCACCCCCGAAACGGCGATTGTTAGCATAAATATAGACGACCTTCCTGTACGCACCCTTACTATTGACAGTGAAGTAACACGGCCTGCGTAATTTGAGAGCAACAATTGGTCGCGTCCAGTTAGTGGTAGGTGGCGGCTATAAGCTTTATCTTGTCCGGTGAACGGCTGCCTTACTCAAAAGGAGATCCACGGTAGACATAGCGTGTGCACCATATACGCAATTCATGTGCATCACCTCTACAGCACAGATAGGATTCATGAACTTTGCACTTCCGCTAGCACGCTTCCCTCGTTGTTACAGCCTTTCTAGATCGGCTTGCTCCCATGGTTTGCTGTTGACCGTGGCTAGCTTTGCATAAAGTTGCGCATCGCGGACCGGTCTTTGGGTCGGAGAGATATGTAGTTGTAATGTCCGTCAAGATTGGTGTACGGAGAAGGGGGAGGCGTGCTTCACTGTTCGTAATTAACGCCATCTTTCGAAGAGCTTCATGACGACGCGGCAGTGCGGATGATGTAAGCCATCACCTACCACTTTCATCTCAAACTCGAACGAACGCCAAAAATACTCGATATGACCACAAAGAAACTGGAGTCGAATTCTTCAGGCGTTAAGAAAATTGTCGTCTCGAACGAAGAAGTGCGCCAGGAGGCTTCCTTTGGCGGCGGATGCGGCGCTTCCTGCACAGCAAAAGGCAACCGAGCTGAAAAATGCAGCAACCGGCGCCGGCGACGCAGACGCACGCCAAAAGGCGACAGAGCAAGCAATTGACGAGCAAATCGAAGCTGAATCCTTTTAAAAAAAACCGCACAGTATGTCCGCTCCGGCACGTTTCAAGGCCTCGCAATGGGAACCGGCCTACTCTATAACACTTACGCGTTGCGTGTGTGTGGGAGCTGAGAATGGCCTTTGCCGCCGGCTCGCTTATTTAACCAATCAGGCGCAACTTCACGTGTATATCCATTTTCCCGCTTTTCTGTGTGCGTAGGTTGTGTGATGGGCTGGCACCTGAGGTGCTCAAGCATAGCTAGGTGCTTCGGCCACCCGCCCTGCTAGGGGCTATCCAACTGCGCCGCGCGCCTTACAAAAGGATACGTTTTGATCTGATCTCTAAATCCCACAGATCAACTAGCTATATAGGGGAGGCCCCGCCCAGCAGGCTCTCTGCGCGCCGGCTTAGCCGCCTAGCGCCAGGCCTGGAAGCTGATGCCAAGGGCTAGGCAAAGCCTAGCCCATAACAGGTTGGAGGATTTACCTATTTTTTTTTGTTGCTCTAGGTTGTAGAAGCGCTTAGAGATAAAAAAGCAAAAAAAAGTAATGATCGTGCCAGGGGTCGAACCTGGAATCTCTTGATTACTGTAGAATCGTAGTCTACGAGGAGATTAGAAATGTTATAGGAATAAAGTACACCTATAGACTTACCAAGCGCCTTGCCATTGGGCCACACGACCGATTTTTATTGATGGAAATACTTCAATAATTATAATATATAACCTACCAGAAATTGCTTGATCCAGATTAGCGATCATGTGGGGTTACTCTATAACACTTACGCGTTGCGTGTGTGTGGGAGCTGAGAATGGCCTTTGCCGCCGGCTCGCTTATTCAACCAATCAGGCGCAACTTCACGTGTATATCCATTTTCCCGCTTTTCTGTGTGCGTAGGTTGGAGGATTTACCTATTTTTTTTTGTTGCTCTAGGTTGTAGAAGCGCTACTCTATTATGTGTTACTTATAAAATCCAAAAATAATAATAATAATAACACCTACGTGCTGCAACTCCTGCAATATTGGTAGTTTACTGAGAAGAAGGGAGGGGGGTCCATTTCCGGCCCCTAAGCCTGAGCAGTCCCACTACAGGGATATGCGTCCACCAAATTTTGGAGGAAGGGACCATACATGATCTGAAAAATAAGCTAAGCAGTAGAAGTTAAAGGTCACGTAAGCGGTTGAATAAAGTCGATGTTGTCGCAAGTATAGATTGAGGTTGCATTAATAAAGCGAACTTTACAGAACTCTCAGAAGCCATCAACTCCATGTTTCGCTGGTACAGCGAAGCCACTCGGTGTTATGTGTATCTTTCGGACGTTCCCGACCCTCACGATCATACTTCTACAGCAGAGTCGGCTTTTCCGAACAGCCGATGGTTTAAGCGAGGCTGGACACTTCAAGAACTTATAGCGCCGTCATCAGTTCAGTTCTTCTCCCGGGAGGGTAGCCTTCTGGGAAGTAAAAAGTCACGAGAGCTACAGATTCATCAAATAACCGGTATTACTGTTGAAGCTCTTCAAGGTGCCCCTCTGTCTCAAATCAGCACGGCGGAGAGGCTATCATGGGCAGCGCAACGTCAGACAACAGTCGAAGAAGATGCGGCGTACTGTCTTCTAGGCATTTTCGACATCCAAATGCCGCTCATCTACGGCGAGGGACGGCAAAAGGCATTGGATCGGCTTCAGAGGAAGATTAAAAAGTCTCTAGGAGCACCGATAGCCCCAAAAAATGCAACCTGGATCGTCCCATTCGAGAGGAACTCGCGCTTCACAGGCCGCGAAGCCCAGCTTGCTCAGCTGGAAGGAATACTGTTCGCCGAAAATCATACCGCAAAGGTTGCCATAATGGGACTCGGCGGTGTAGGGAAGACACAGCTTGTGCTGGAGCTGCTCTTTCGAACAAAAGATAAGCACCCCGACTGCTCCATTATCTGGATACCGGCAACCAACAAGGAAAGCCTGCACCAAGCATACCTCGACGCTGCGCAGCAGCTTGGCATACCCGGATGGGAGGACGATAAGGAGGACGTGAAAAGACTGGTGCAGGGGTACCTGGCCAAAGAAAACACAGGCCAGTGGCTGCTGTTGTTTGACAACACCGATGACATCGACATGTGGATCGCCAAGGCCGAATCTGGGCTGCAGCCTGGACAGGGATCACAACCTTTGATCGACTACCTCCCGAAGAGCAAGCAAGGGGCCATTCTGTTCACAACGCGCGATAGGAGGCTCGCAGTCAAACTTGCACAACAGAATGTCGTGGAGGTTCCGGCAATGGGAGAAGATTCGGCAGCTCGGCTGCTAGAGAAGTGCTTGGTCGATCCGAAGCTCATCAACAATCGGCACGACACAAGCGCCCTGCTTTCACAGCTCACTTACCTCCCCCTGGCCATTGTCCAGGCAGCGGCGTACATTAACGAAAATGGAATAGCGATCGCAGACTATCTGTCGCTTCTAGCAGACCAGGAAGAAGAAGTCATCGACCTGCTCAGCGAGGAATTCGAGGACGACGGGAGATATCGCGATGTGAAGAACCCGGTAGCCACGACGTGGCTAATTTCGTTCGAGCAGATCCGGCAGCGCGATCCGCTTGCAGCCGAATACCTGTCGTTCATGGCCTGCGTGGAGCCAAAGAACATACCCCAGTCTCTTCTTCCGCCAGGACCGACGCGAAAGAAGGAGATAGATGCGATCGGGACGCTTAATGCGTATTCCTTCGTCGTTAGACGGCCGACAGATACGGCCCTCGATCTCCATAGACTGGTACATCTGGCAACTCGGAACTGGCTCCGGAAGCAAGAGCGGCTCGGCCAGTCGACAGAGAAAGCTATTATGCGACTAGAGGAGGTTTTCCCGAATAATAGCCACGAGAACAGAAGTCTCTGGAGGACTTATCTAACACATGTCCGTTGCGTAATGGAGTCTGATCTCGTCGACAAAGATTGGAAAACTAGGATGGACCTCATGTGGCGATATGCAATGTGTCTTTACCAAGACGGCCGATGGGACGAGGCTGAGATTCCGATTACACAAGTTCTCGACATGGAAAAGAGGATACTAGGAGTGGACCATCCTTCCACACTGACCAGCATAGCCAATCTGGCGTCGACGTACAGGAATCAAGGCAGGTGGGAGGCAGCGGAAGAACTGGATGTGCAAGTAATAGAGACTCGCAAGAAGAAGCTGGGAGAGGACCATCCTTCCACACTAACCAGCATGGGCAATCTGGCATCGACGTTTTGGAACCAAGGTAGATGGGAGGCAGCGGAAGAGCTGTTTGTGCAAGTGATGGAGACTTTCAAGAAGAAGCTAGGAGCCGACCATCCAGACACGCTGACCAGCATGGGCAATCTGGCGTCGACGTTTGGGAACCAAGGTAGATGGGAGGCAGCGGAAGAACTGGATGTGCAAGTAATAGAGACTCGCAAGAAGAAGCTGGGAGAGGACCATCCTTCCACGCTGACCAGCATAGCCAATCTAGCGTCGACGTACAGGAATCAAGGCAGGTGGGAGGCAGCGGAAGAGCTGGAGGTGCAAGTAATAGAGACTCGCAAGAAGAAGCTAGGAGTCGACCATCCAGACACGCTGATCACCATGAACAATCTAGCCTTCACGTGGAAAGGACAAGGCAGAGCTGTGAAAGCTACACGCCTTATGAGCGAATGTGTGCAGCGTCAGCAACGCGTTCTCGGAGTCAATCATCCCCACTTCATCTCTTCTTCCAAAGCGTTGGCTAAATGGGAAGCGGAAGTAGCAAAGAGTGGCAGCTCAGCCTCAAGTATGGCCGAGAAAGGACATTAGTCAGTGGCCATGAATTGAGCCTCCGTACAAAATATCTGAGTCGGACGACTTCGTTCTTAGCAGCAAGTGATGAGCAGTCTTCACGCGCTCGTATAAGCAGGGGAGGCAGGAATATGAAGATTGAATGTATGTCTTGATCTAAACTCAGTAGTAGGCGGACCTGAATAGTCTGACCAATAATGGTCATGTGATGTGGTCCTGGGCTTACAGCTCACATTAGGTATACATCCCCGCCAGCATTGGCGCTAGTCGGGTGGTCTCTCGCCATTGATCGAGGCCCAGGCGAAATAGGGGAGTCAGCCCAGTGTCTTCTCCCACGCAGGGATTTTCTGCGTCACCCAAAAGAGTTAGACCGCATAAAAGTTACATATATCAGTATACTTTACACGCAGCAGTGAAATTTAGAAGTATAGAGCATTACTGTTTGCGGTATAGCGTGGGCACGGACCCTAGCGGGGTAACATTCAGAGAGTGCGCTTGGGTAGAAGCCAATTTCGAAAACAACTGTAATATCGTTCGGATACCATTGTCGAAGTTTTTCGTCCGGGACTGCTGACGCCATCATGCCGCTGACGCAAGGACAAGCGCTAGTTTAGTAAGCGTATGCTGCTCTACGAAGCTGTTAGCTTTGACGTCATGAGGAGCTTGGCAAAAGGGAAGCTATATCACGTCCGATATTGAACAGCGGTCAGATTGAAGAGGTTTACGAGAAGAATAATCGTACGATCTAAGCATGTTTGCGGACCTCCATAGAAGGGTACATCTTCCCAACCCACTTTACTGCCCTCCCGTCCCTCGGGTCTAGAATTCCAAGCACATGCTCGCAATAGTTCCGCGCGTCGATATATCCTGTATATGTCCACAGACAGGATGAAAAGTCAAGTCTCGAGAGTAGCTTTTCGAGCATTCAGTGGTCCTGTCGGGTATAGCAGTAAGACTTCGAGTAACATGTGTTGGAGAGATGAACATGAACGTAGGGTTCTTGTAAGCGACGGGGGCAATATATATCACGTATATACCGAAAACCTCAAGCACTATGGCCCATTTTCGGAGAGGCGGGATTCCCAGGTTTTGCGATTGATCCAGATAAGGCTGCAATTTTCAAAATGTAGTGCAAAATGCGAAAGCGTTTATGCGAAAACACGAAGAATACTCCCCATTAATGTCTGATTATGAGAAGGAATGGTCTGTTCAGGTAAGGTAAAAAAAAAGAAAGTCCCTATTCTGTATGCAGCTTTCTGGGGATTCTGCCGTGAACGCAGGGTAAATTCGCTTGAACAGTGACGCGCGGCACCTCGGTTTAATTCCAGCATAATCATCACAACCTCGCGAAAACGACTTACATTTGCGGACAAAAAACTCATCGCTTTAGGGCCGGGGACTACAGTCGAAAACACACCCCCTCTACGTACGTATGTTCATCCGATCGGGGATCATAACGATTGCGCCGTCATGCCACGCAGTCTCACGGTAGCCATTATGCCACGCGCGCAACCCCCATCGAAAAGCATTACGAAGGCGCAAAATGCATTTCCAGATTGTGAATGATCGCTCATTATGTGCAGTTCTTTTCTTGACGATTCGTGCTCTTTCGCTGAATGGGTCTTAAACCACATACTGTATTGCCAGAACATCCTGGAGAAATGCGGGGTACAACAGAATTCCGGCCCCCGTACCGGTTTCAAAGCTCGTTCACCTGACAACGTGGTTGATGACTCAAACCAACATACACGCACAAATGGCGCGATAGCCTCACATAGTGGAAACATCTTCACAAGAAAGACTTGTCCCTATTCCTTCTTGCTCGTCAACTTGTGTTTTGAGTAACCAGTAGCCTCACTCTGTGGTTGCATCCCCTCCCATCATAACCATGCCACACTGCGATCAAGCCATTGGCCCTCGCGTCGACCCGTCATGCCGCTCCTTTGACTTTACCCTCTACTTTCAGGATCTCTTCTTTGCCATAACACCAAACGCTGTCCTCCTCGCCCTCCTGGTCTTACCAGTCGCACGTCTCCTCAGAGCGCAGGATGTCGTTAGACGCACAAAATCAGTCGCAGTCAAGGCTGTAAGTAAATAGGCATATCCCCCCTCATCCTGCTCCTATACCCCGAGACTAATGTCCTTCAAAATCCTAGGCTTTGTATGTCCTGCTATTTACATGTCAGACAGTCTTTCTAGCCCTCAGATCCCGACAGCCGCAGCTGCACACCCCTGCCTCTGTCGCCGCGGATGTGCTCGCCGTCGTGACCACCCTCGCCGCCGCCAGCCTCTCGTGGCTCCAGCACCATCGCTCCGAGCAGCCCTCGGCGCTACTCGCCATCTTCTTTGCCCTCATCTCCCTGCTCAATGTCGCGCGCGTTAGGAGCCTATGGCTTATACCGCATTCGACGGGACCGGCAGTCTTGCAGGCTCTCATCCTGCTCCAGGGCGCTGGTGTCCTGCTCGCAGAGTCTGTTGGCAAGAAAAGCGCCCTGAGGTTCCCCGAAACATTTCACTCTTCTGGTCCGGAGCCATTTACCGGATTCTGGAATCTCGTCGGTTTTTCTTGGCTCCTCGGGACCCTGAGCCGCGGATATCACAGCATCCTCTCCGTCGACGACCTCCCAGAGCTCGACTACCGCCTCGACTCGGAGGCTCTGCGAGAAAAGCTGGCCAGTACCTGGTCCAAGTGCAAGTCAAACCCCTAAATTGTTTTGGACGGGAAGCAGCATTGCTCACTTACCTCACTCCAGATGACAAGACTCAGAAACGAAGTCTACTGGTGGCATGCTTCCGCGCCTATGCCCCTTCTTTGCTGTCGGCAATCATCCCGCGACTCATCTTAAGCGCCCTTAAGTTCACACAACCCTTCATGATCACCAAGCTCATCCGCTTCGTGGGCGATAAGGGCGTGCCAGATGACTTTGGCCGAGGCCTAATAGGTGCCTATGCACTCGTCTATCTCGGCATGGCCGTAAGAAAACTGCAACCCTCGTTCGCAAGTCGTACCTTGAGCTGACCACTATAGGCATCGACGGCGCTATACGGGTACATGACGTTTCGATTCCTCATCCGTCTAAGGGGTGGCCTCATAGCCCTCATCTACCAGCAAACCGTCGAGGCGCGAGCCGTTGACCTCGACAGCATCAACGGCCTCACCCTCATGGGTACCGATGTGGAGCGTATCGTTCTTAACTTTCAGACAATACATGAGGTCTGGGCATCGCTCATGGACATTGCCATTGCTATCTTCTTGCTGCAGAGGCAGATATTTCTCGCATGCCTTGTCCCGGGAGTCGTTACTTTTAGTGAGATATCCAATGCCCTCATTGATCTTCGGTACCATTTAGTGCTAATATATTGACTTGTAGTATTCGTGCTGGCCACATTTAAGTTTTCAGCGTGGGCCAAGGCTGCCCAACGAGCGTGGATTGAAAAAGTCGAAAGGCGACTGAGCGTCACCACAGTCATGATCGGGGCAATGAGGACCGTGAAAATGCTTGGGCTCAGCGAAAAGATGTCCAACATCATCAGCAACTTTCGCAAAACCGAAATCGACAGCTCCTCGAGATACCGCAAGATTCTCATCGGCATCATCTTCTTCTGTGAGTCCTGAACGACAGCTTCCCTCACCAAATCCCTACAAGTCGTAACTAACCTTCGCGTGCACAGCTGTCTTGCCGCAGAACCTCGCACCGATGCTCACATTTTCCGTATTTTACGCCATAGCTGCTGCGAGGGATGACAACTCGATTCTTGCTGGACAGGCATTCGCATCACTGTCTCTTATCGCTCTTATCACATTGCCGGCTCTAGTCTTTATAAAAGCCATCCCGGCCCTCATCCAGTGCTTTAGCAGCTTTGATCGAATTCAAGAGTACTGCAGCCAGCCTGTTCGACCTCGCCATCTACTGGAGAACCCCAGCTCTCACCAAGCACCATTGGGAGACGACAAGACAGGATCCGAAGTGGAACTGGCGCCAATACAGCCGAGTGGTCTTCAGACCACCGTCGACCAGCCCCTTGTGCTTTTCCGGGACCAGGATATTGCGTGGGAAAAAGCTGGTCCTGTCATTCTTAAAACCCTTAGAGCGAGCATCCATGAACGGCGCTTCACGGTCGTCCTCGGGCCAACAGGGAGCGGCAAATCGACTCTTTTGGAAAGTTTACTTGAGGAGACAGTCTCATTGGGCGGTGATACTGACCGACGCTTCTCCACGGCTGCATACTGTACCCAGGTGCCATGGTTGGTCAATGGCAGCGTCCGAGACAACATTGTGGCCGACGCCTCAGGCCTAATAGATGAAAAGTGGTACGCGACAGTTCTTTGGGCCTGTGGACTGGAGAGTGACATTGCCACTCTCAGACAAAGAGACCGAACTCCAGTTGGAAACAGCGGCAGCAATCTGAGCGGTGGTCAAAGGCAGCGCGTCGTGAGTGACAAGAATCTGTGGCTGTTAGCGATCGTTGAATCAGTCTCTAATCTGCATACACTTAGTCTCTGGCACGGGCCGTCTATTCGAGGAAGAAGCTTATCCTCTTAGACGACGTCTTTAGCGGCGTCGACGCCCGCAACGCTGCACTTATTTCGGAACGGCTTCTGGGACGTCAGGGACTTCTCCGCAGAAGCCTGACTACCGTAGTGCTCGTTACTCATGCCCGTAAGTGGGAATTCTCCCTCAAGCGACAGGGAAGCAGGCCTCAGCTGACAGTCATGTAGCGTCCCTCATATGCCTTGCTGACGATGCCATTATTGTGGAGAACGGCACAATCACCGAGTTTGGTAGCATAGGACTACTGAGAGCGTCGGACGGATATGTCGCCGGGCTCCAACTCAAGTCGCCGTCGGAATCGGGTGGGACTGAGACAACTTCATCCGACGAGGAACCTTCGCACCCCGCAAATAATATAGCCGCAACTGCCGCAGAAGCATTCATCGAGCTCAACGAGGAAGAGCAGGATCTGAAGCGTCAGACTGGTGACTTTTCCGTCTACAGCTATTATTCCAGAGCTGGGGGTCATGGGACTGTCGCCACGATGCTGATCATGGTGGCTTTGTGGGTTTTTTGCACAGAATTCTCCGGTACGTTTCCTTGCAAATTGACCCCAGTGCTGGCATCGATCGCAAGGCTTACACTCACAACGCATAGTCGTCGTCGTCGATTGGTGGTCCGCCGCCAATGCAAAGAGTCAGGGCCGTAGCAACGATGGGCTGTACCTAGGCGTATACGTTGGTCTGGGCTTCCTCGGAGCGGGTTTCTTGCTCAGTGAGATGTGGTCAGTTCACTACTCAAATCGACAGAGTATCGCAACATGACTTACCTCTTTAGGCTCATATTCGTGACCATCATATCCAGAACTGCTAAGCACCTCCACGATGATCTTCTCAAGACGACAATGAGGTGGGTCAAAACAAGACAAACACCCTAGGACCAGGAACTGACTCGATCACTAGCGCCCCCTTGCGCTTCTTTCAGGAAACTGACGTTGGCTCCATCACCAACCGGCAAGTTGAAAGGTGCTCCTTGCTCGTTATCACGACTAACCTCTTGAAGCTTCAGTCAGGATATGGAGCTAATCGGCCTGGATCTTCCCACTATCGCTGCCAATTACATTATCGGTGAGTCTGACATGTTCAACTAGCCGTGCAAAATGTGGCTTAGACACGGCTAAATGAATCAAAGCTCTGTACGAATGCCTCGCCAAGGTCATCCTTCTCGCGGTCTTCGCCAAGTATCTATCAGCGACGCTGCCTTTGATTGCGGGAAGCGTCTTCTTCGTGCAGCGGTTTTATCTGCGGACGTCTCGTCAGGTGCGACTACTTGACATTGAGGCAAAAGGCCCCGTGTATCTGCACTTTCTCGAAACGACTAATGGCGCCAATACGATCCGCGCATTCGGATGGCAACGCCCATTCAGGCAGAAGCTCCATGCTCTGCTTGACCGGTCGCAGAAACCGGTGTATCTACTCTATTGCATTCAACAATGGCTTGCCCTGGCATTGGATCTCATCGTGGCAGTACTCGCGGCCGTCCTTGTTACGATTCTGGTGGTTTGGAGGGACTCATTCGATCCGGGAGCCGTCGGCGTCTCGCTCGTCACGGTAATGACTTTCAACCAGGTCCTGGCCCTACTCGTCAAATCCTGGACCGCGCTCGAGACTTCGATCGGTGCAGTCGGAAGGATCAAGTCCTTCGTAGAGAAGACGACTTCAGAGGAAACAGAGTTGGGAATACACCAGCCTCTAGTTGGGCCCGACAACTGGCCGACGAGAGGTGCAATTTGCTTTCAGAACGTAACAGCAACGTACAAGTAAGCGGCCTCGTGCAGCTAATGCCTTCTTTCGTGACTGACTTGATCGTAGATCTGACGGTCACCCGGTCCTAAGAAATCTTTCTCTTGCCATCGCCGCTGGTGAGAAGGTGGCGATTTGTGGGCGTTCGGGTAGCGGAAAGACGTCGTTCATATTGACCTTACTTCATATGATTAATTTCACCGGTTCCGTCTCAATAGACGGAATAGAGACTCAGAACTTGATCCCATCAGATCTCCGTTCGCGCATCAACGTGGTGCCGCAGGAGCCTTTTCTGATGCCCGGATCGATACGGTTCAACATTGATCCTCTAGGTCAAGTACAAGACGAGGCCATAGTCTCGACTCTGCGGCGCCTAAAGATCTGGGATAGAGTAATGGACTGTGGCGGCCTTGATGCGCAGACGTCAATATCCTTGTGGTCTGTGGGAGAGAGGCAGCTGTTGTGTTTGGCAAGGGCCATGGTTCGGAAAAGTCGGATCTTGATACTCGACGAGGCCACAAGCAGGTAAGTTTGCTGAATTCTAAACTAGCATGCTGGTGCACTTTGGCTGACCCAACCCGAAGCGTCGATGCTTTGACAGAGTCTATCATGCAGGATGTCATCGACAGCGACGTCTCCGCCCAAACTGTTCTAGCCGTCGTCCATCGGCTGCGATACATTGAAAGATTCGACAAAGTTGCGGTCCTAGATGGCGGTGTACTCGTCGAGTTTGACAAGCCCAGCACGCTGTTGGCCGGAACGTCACTGCTAGCTGACATGTACAAGGCCGGACAGCAAGATAGAGTCTCGGAGTAGACGGGACCACTCCGTACTAGGAATCATCCAAACCATGAACGGGAGTTTCGAAGTGGAGTTGGTGAATGAGGGTAAATAATTATCCTTTTTCGATCGTAAACTGCGCATGTACCAGTGGGCAGTGAATGTTATATCCTCACTGGAGACAAGCGGACCCTTTCAGTGAAGAGCCGAAGCTAGTGTTCCCACCCTACCGGTTTCTGCACTGTTATATGCGTGACGAACTCATTCCGGACCATCTGGTACCCAGTCAGGTCATACGTAGAAGAATAATGAAGGAGTACACCTGCCCAAACTATGGTCGGGGGGTGGGGGGGGTGCTTCGTACTGCATGCAGAGACATGCAAGGTGCCAGAAGAGGAAGCCTTGGTGTCTGCCCACCCAAATACACTCTCTCTGCACTGAGTCCCGACTGCGGAATCCATGATTATTGAGCAGGGTGCAAGTTGCGGGATATGCATTGCACGGGGAAGGTGTCCATGTACACCACCTCAGCCAGTCGAATCGTGAAGTCAGGAGCAGACCAAAGCTTACGCACGAAAGCTCTGGGAGTCAATTATCACTAACTTCTGTCGCATGTAAGCGGAGGGAAAGCCTTCTTGGTAACTGCTCTCACTTTGTCCCACTTCGAACGCCTGCATATTCGACAGTATTCAGTTGTCATGAGTACATATGAGATCCTATGCGCTTAAATCGAGGGTTCTGGATCGATACAAAACTACCCCTGATACACGAAAGCCCCGCTATCTCCGAAATTAACAATCACCTCCGTCCCCTCACTCCCGACCCCAATAACGGGGAACAGCAATTCCGCCTCGATCATATAGAACGCCACGCCCCCCATACCCTCGCCGTCCAACCTGATGCCGTTCTTCGTGAAATACACGGAGCGAGACTCAAAATCTACGCCGCAGCCTACAACGTCGTTGGCGCTATAGGTTGGATATGGAGCGGTGAGGTAGTGGTCTCCTTCTTCCATGGTGTGGCCGTCGTCGCCATGGTAGCCCCACGACCCATCGAACCAGCCGGGTATGCCAGTTTTTCTCTGCTTGAGGGATTCTGGGGTACTGAGGCCTAGGCCAATGATGCTAGGGAAAAAAACGGTTAGTCAGTGAGGGAGAGAGGAGTTGGGATGTTCGGAGGGGTGTGAGAAATCTGAATGAGAGACTTACCCCTCTCCACCGACTCGGGCGATGCTTATTTCGAAGTAGAATGGTGAGGTTGGGATGATAGGGTGGTCTGCGCGGAGGAGAATATGGCGCGATAATTCGGCTGCTTTGATGGCGTCTAGAATGTAATGAGTACGATATGGTAAACAGCAGAGAAGGTTATTGGCTCTGTGATTCTCACCCGTGTTGATCGTCAACCCATCTCCACTGATCCCCACAGTGGATTTGTCATTGACTTTGACAAGTTTACTTGGCGGCAGAGCGATAAGCTCTCCTAGAGCCGGTAGCGAAGGGTCTATACTTAATAAGGCGCGAGCCACATCCCGGCTTTCACAAGCAACAGCGTGCAAATAAGGAGTCCAGCCATGATCATCAGCAATATTGATATCAGCACCATGCTCAATCAAGTAACGCAAGATCCTCGCGTCGTCCGCCTTTGCAGCAGCTATCAATGGGCTCGTCAGCCTGCCTCCCTGGAGATTGACGTCTGCTTTGTGTTCAACCAAAAGCTGAATGAGATGCATGTCTCCTGCCTTGGCTGCTTCTTGGAGTGGGTTGCCGAATTCGCCATCCTGAAGATCAGCATTGGCCCCATGCTCGAGGAGTAGCTTCGTCATTTCGACATCTCGTTGCTTTACCGCTCTCTGGAGAGCAGTTCCATGTCCGTTATTTCGGTCACAACCACAAGTGCTACCGTGTTGGGTGTCAATGTCAATGCCTTGGTCCAAGAGAGCCTTTAGCTGAGCTATATCGCTTGTCTTAGCCGCATCAGGAAGATCAATTGCCCTTGGGGTTCGATCTGGGCTTTTAGGCGGCGAAGGCGTGAAGTCCGTTTCGGCGAGCACCTTTTGAAGGTATGGGTTCTCTGGTACCCTTTGTTGGAGTGTTCTCAGCAGCGTTGGCTCGTCTTCCTTTGGTTTACGCCAAGTCCACCTAAGTTGAGATTTCTTCGCACTTACAGCAAGGTCTACGAGCTTGTTGGGCACTTCTTGTCCGCCTCTATGTTCCAGGAGCTTGTCGAGTAATTTTCCATCCCATTGGTGAGCGGAAGCGATTAGGATTTCGTCTGAGACCGGGACTTTGTCATTGTGCTTGAGGAGAAGTGCGACCATCTTGTCCGGGGAGTTCCAACGACGCGATGCGGCAAGTAAGACATCTTGGGTAATAAGTTTTGGGTCGCAGCGATCGAGAAGGTACTCTGCCATGGCGAGTTCGTGCCCATGACTGAACGCAGCGTACTTGAGAATTGTCTCGGTCACCTCTAAATCCTCGTGGCTATCGAATAGCAATTTCACGGCACCTTCCCGGTTGAGTTCCACAGCTAACTCTATCACGTTCGGCGGTATGGGAACATCCGGCTTCAGGTCCAAGAGGAGTTTGAGTTTTTCCGGCTTGGTTTCCATCCTGAGGACTCTCTCCAGCGTCTTCACAGTCACAGGAGCATCTGGGTCATGCTCAAAGAGCACTCGTAGATTGTTAGAATTCCAAGCACAGATCGCACCACCGACCATATGTTCATCAACACGGATGCTGGGGGCCCTGTCAAAAAATCGTGCCATGATCTTACTTCCGCCTGAGCTGTTTGCAGCTGCCGCACCGAGCATGCTGGACGTGATTGGGAGGTTCTCTTTTTTGCTGAAGAGGAATTCGAACATCTCATCTCCATTCCTGTTCGTAGCCACGCTTCTCAGAAACGCGGCAGGTAAGTGCAAATCTGAATCATCTGCAAACAACAATTTTAGTGTCTCTACGCTTGCATTCTCAAGCTTAGCTGCCTCCATAAGGACTTTCCGATTAATCGCTGGTCGGTAATACTCTGGTTTGTGATCCAACAAGTACTGGAGAATACCCGGAGCGCTCCTCGTAATTCGCGGCAAGTCCCTGGCAGGGAATATATCCTCCGCCTCTGCCGACTTCGATTCCAGCAGATGAGCAGCGAGCCATCGGATGTTATACTTGATCGCAATCTCAGCACGGCTGCGAAAGAAATGCCGTGGGCCTCCGGAACAGGAACATCCACTACTCTGATCAGTCCACAAATACACATTGTTCTTCGCGGGATCTACGATCTTGTCCAGCCAGGGCTCGAGAGCTTTTGCATCATCGACTGAACGAACATGCTTGTACCAGCTATGCGATGCGTAGGTCAGGAACGGATCTGAAGAGGACAGGTCTGATCTCACTCCCTTAATCTCGGTAGGAAGTGGAAGGTCTCGGAAATCGTCGAGGCCGAGGTACATGACGCATGCTTTGGCAATGGAGAAGCCAAGGCCTTTGGTGTGCCAGAATGAGAGACCGTGGAGGAGCGGGTTGGTTGCGAAGTAGTCTTTAACTGTGTGGTTTCGGAAGGAGACCTGCCCGGAGTCGATCTTTATGATCACACCAACAGCTCTGTTCAACGACTCTTCGGTCAATTGAGGACGATACTCGTTCAACTCGGCCAAAGTGGAACATTCGGGTTTGGCGAAGAGAGCGACGGCTGTTTCTAGGGCTCGGATATGTAGTGGTGCATTCGCCATTGCTAGCCAAGCGAGGATGAAAGTTTTCTGTTCATCTTGGATGCATTCCTCGATTGACAGTTGCAGGACTTCTGGGTCCGGGCTATTGAGTTCAGTTTCTGGGACTTTTGGCTCGTTTGCAGAGGGCTCAACGAAGGACCGGAACACGGTGGTCAGGGGCATCTTGGGTGAGAAACGCAGATGGTTTCACCGTTGCAGAGATGTCAAGATGAGAGTCTACTCCACGTATCGTATATGAATGATATGGATGGTGGTAGGCAGAGGAGGAAGGTGTGAAGGAGCACAAGGCAGCAACAGTGAATTAGGCAGAAGCAGCATGCTAGGTTGGCAAGCGATGCCCTATATGGATAAGCGAGGGATTGCACTAATCCCGAAAGGGGAGTCCCCGGACAGAGATTACGAAAGGACCGTGCAGCGCAATTGAAGCCGGGCGCGACGCCTAACCCCACATAATCGCTAATCTAGATCAAGCAATTTCTGGTAGGTTATATATTATAATTATTGAAATACTTCTATCAATAAAAATCGGTCGTGTGGCCCAATGGCAAGGCGCTTGGTAAGTCTATAGGTATACTTTATTCCTATAACATTTCTAATCTCCTTGTAGACTACGATTCTATAGTAATCAAGAGATTCCAGGTTCGACCCCTGGCACGATCATTACTTTTTTTTGCTTTTTTATCTCTAAGCGAGAATGTGCTCTTCACGTGGCATTGGTACAAAGTACTTTTTTCCATTAAATTTTTTGTTATTGCGATGATTTTTAATTAGAATAGTCCTTGCGTATTTTAATGATCTCAGGTCGCTAATGATTTATATTATTACTCTATCGGCAAAAGGTTCGCTGCGAAATCGCGCGGCTAGCAGGTGGTCCATGCCCGTGGCAGGCGCACTCCACGCTCTCCATGCCCCCAATGTTACTCAATGTTACTCAAGGCTCCCCACGACCAGTCGCCAGATTGCATGGCCCTGGCAGGCCTGGCAGGCCTGGCACGTTCGGAACAGGTTCGGAACAGGTTCGGGATAGATTCGGCTATAGCGCTATATACGCTAGTCCTAATTGGGAAATTATTTAATAGAATTATAGTACTAATTATTCTCTATAAAATAAGCTAATAATCTCCTAATTAGGCCTAGTATTAGTAAAGTTATTAGGTTTTAAAGATTCGATAGATTCGATTCTTTTCCTTAATCCTTCCTATTTAGGAAATATCCTCGTACTTAGTAGTATTTTATAAGGTTAGATTCTAGAAAGGTTTCTACTAGTATTATAAAGCCCCCCTTATAATAATTATTATATTAGAAAAGCTTACTAAGTAAAAATATTAGGTTTCGAAGGTTTAAAATAATAAAATAATTTTTTCGTTATTATTCTAGCTAGCTAGAAGACTAGCGAAATTTTTCTTGGCGTTAGAACTTTATATACTATATATAAATATTTTTTTAAACTTAAAATATTAGCTTAATATCTATTAAATAGCTTTATTTTTAGATTTAAACTTATTATTTTTATAAAAATTAAGTTTATTTATTAAATATAAATCTTTCTAGTAGATATAAAATTTATTACTAAATATAGAAAAAAACTAGACCTAATATAGTATAGTTTTATATAAAAATAATCGTTAATATCCCTATTAGGTCTAGTATTAGAATAAAATATTCGTTTGAAAAACGTGGAGGCCATGGCGGCCATGGAGGCCATGGAATTGAGTAAGCGCTACCCTTCTTTTAGAAAGCCTAGACGCGTTAATCAGAAGCCTCCAACTTATGCTTGACCGCCTTTAAAAAGAGAAAGGCTCGGTTTTTAGCGCTTACGTGGCTATTTTAGCGCCTTGGAGTTGAAACTGAAGGCTCCAGATTGTTGTACCGAACAGGCCCTAAACCATCACATTATAAGCTATATTTTACTATTTTACTATAGTACCTGATAGCATCGTCAACCTGCCACTTAGATAACACTATGACACCAATTTTAAGGATAGTGTAGCCAATCGGCTGAAGCTCACGTCATCACGCTGGGCTAACGCCCCAATACTGATCCTTTCTTTCATAGGCTCACCTTAAGCTCAATTAGGAATGTGTTATAGCTATACCAGCCAAAATTTTCAGCCCACTCGGGTGACCGCAAACCCGGGATCAATAGCTGACTTTTCCTTATAATACAAAGCGGGGCAGTTCCTTGCAATAACTTGTGTAGGTAGACAGCGCTTCTGATCGTCTGTTAGCATGCATTCCCAGATCTTCCTGCTGGCGTCATGCCTCGCATCGACCTTCGCCAATCCAACTTCAATTAAGGACTTCACTGGCTTTAAACCTTCAGACATTATCGAACGAGATGTTGCAATCATCGGAGGCGGCTCGGCTGGAACATACTCATCGATCAGTCTCAAGGACAAGGGCAAATCAGTTATCGTGATTGAGAAGAAGAATCGCATTGGAGGGCACACGGAAACATACATCGACCCTACCACAGGAAAGCCCATCGACATAGGCGTCATGATATTCCATGACCTCCCTGTCGTCCGAAACTACTTCGCTCGGTTCAATATACCACTCATTGTATATGGTTCAGATACCGACCCAAATGCTCCTGCGCCAGCGAACGAATTCTATGATCTGCGAGACGGCAAAGAAGTGAACGCCACGAATCCAAGTCAAGCAGCCATTTCGGAAGCGTTTGCTAAGTACACACAGCAATTGCAAAAGTATCCTCGTCTGAATGATGGCATGTACTTGCCCGATCCGGTGCCTGAGGACCTCCTTCTGCCTTTCGGCGAGTTCATGAGAAAATATGGTTCTGAAGATGCGCTGGTCACCATGTACAGATACAATCCAGGGCTTGGTGATATCCTTACCGTCCCAACGGTTGAAAACATGAGGGTGTGGGGGTTGAGCTTAGTGCAGCAGTTGCAGGGTAGCTTTCTCACCACCGCGCGTCACAATAATAGCGAGCTTTACAGCAAAGCATCAGCTGAGCTACTTGCTGGGAATAGCCTGTTGCTAGAATCCGAAGCTGTGTACGCTGATCGCAGCAATGACGGTGTCAACCTTGTCGTCAAGACCCCCACCGGTCGGAAGCTCATCAAAGCAAAGAGGCTTCTGATCACCATCCCGCCTCGTCTCGATTTTCTCGGCCCCTTCGACCTCTCAAACCAAGAGCGTAGCATCTTTGGCAAGTTGATCAATGCGGGATACTACACGAGCATCCTCAAGAACACTGGGCTTCCGGACAATCTGAGTATCACCAACTTCCGCCAGGATACTGCGTATAACTTGCCTGAGCTACCAGCCGTATACTCGATTGGCAGCACCGGGGTGCCAGGCCTCAAGCTCGCATTTTATGGCGCGCCTCGCTCACCTAACACCTACCCGATTCCGGACCCGGAGGTCAAGTCTGGAATTATAGATGCCTTCAAGACTCTGCAGCAAGCAAATCCCCACAAGTTTGAGCAGACGGAACCCGAGTTTGTAGTGTACAAATCGCACGCGCCGTTTTACTTGCAGGCAAGGCCACAAGATACAAAAGCAGGGTTCTACAAGAAGATGTATGCGTTGCAGGGCGAGAGGAGTACCTATTGGACCGGAGCTAGCTGGCGAGCGCAGGATAGTAGCGATATTTGGCGGTTTACGGAGACTGAGGTTCTGCCGGGGCTGCTGGCTGGACTATAGGTCTTTGGACTAGCTGAGAGGATGGCAGGTTCAAATCCAAGAATAATATCCTATTAGTCAGGATGCTTGTTATCGCATGACTGCCCTCTTCCACATCTTCCCATTAGGTGACCACTAGGATTTCACCTCGCCTGGACACTTGACTCGCAGCTTCATTCGACATCTCACCTTCCGCACCATAGCCTCGGGGTTCCTAGGTGCTCTCAATAGTATCAAGAGGAACATGAGTGAAGCGTTCACGTGAGACCCTCCGCCCTTTAATGTCTTAGAAAGCGGGTCGCTATTAGTCAAGGGCGTCGACTATATCAGCGACCGAGAAGTTTGATCGCAATTGCCAAGAGTTATTGCTATTACTGATTGAGATGTTGTAGTTCAAACAACTTCCAAACTGATGAACGGCGCTGGAAAGGGAGACTAATGGGCAACGAAGTATACAATGATAGCAGTACACGGTCAATAGCTAAACGCTTTCAGATTCGTGCCTTCATGACTCCATAATCTCTGTTGTACAATGTTCTTGCTCCTCGTCAAGCCAAATGCGGTTACTTTGTACCAGGAACCAACTTCTCCAACGTATCCTTGACCTTCTCGCCAAGCGGTTTCGAAGCATTCTTCTAGAACCACATCGTTAGCATCCACTTATTTTGCTAACCTTCAAACAACTTACTGGTGTTCCCGTTTTTCCCTCGACCATATCCTCGAATTCGTGTTCTGCCTCGATAGCACTATCCGGCAATCCGCGCTTCTGTTCCGCATCATGCTGGTGTTGCTGCGTTTCGGCGCGGTGGATGAAGTCGTGCGCTTCTTTCACCGTTCCGTCATCGAGGCCGGTTGGGTGTTGTTCGTGGTGGGAAGACATTGCGCTTTCTGCTGACAGTTTCGCGTATTGTGGCGTATAGTGGGTTTGCGTACTATGGGAGAGGAGATTCTAGGGACATGAGCGCATTAAAAAGCTGTGGCATCTGCTGAACGGCGACCATCTGATATTACGTCAATTGCATGGTCTCCTGCAAGAGATCTGCTTTCAGCTTCTAGCGCCTAAACGCGCTGACCAATCGCAGAAGTGGTCGGTCATCCCGCACGTGACTTCCCCGCTCGAAAGGCGTAAAGGTGATGTCGCGTGCTCAACAGATCGAAGATCAAGGCTCAAAGACGTCATTCTATGTATGCATTACTTGATTGAGATTGAAGCGAATATTACACTACTCGTCGCTCCAATAGACATGATTCCGGAATCGCGAATAATCGCGTGCAATAATTAGAGGTCTTGCTTTGGATTTTGCACAGTAGGAGTCGCTTTGATAAGGTCCGCACGAAACACATTAGGGGTTTGCACTACGCACGATAATAGAGCTATAGAGCTATACACTGTAAGACCGGCGAGATAATATTTCGAATTCTGACAGGCGACGATCGTGTGGTTGTTGCCGCCTATCCTACGGCGTGAGGTAACGAATACAATGAAGACACGGTCAGCCTAGGAGCTAACGTGACGTCACGCCGGGTCGTGGCCCAAGCTCCTAGTGGAGGGGTAGCAGCCCGTTCGCAGAGGTGTGTTGTAATACACTAGGGCACGCGCCACGCCCTCATTCATGTGGCTCGGGCCGTTGCCCTCGCAGTCAGGCCGTAACGCCTTAGGCAACGACTATAACCCCCTTTATTTTCAACAACCTTCTTGCGTTTTAACTATTCAAGACCCTTTTTATTGCCTTTTTAGGTTAGTCCGCGAGTTGGACGACGCGATGGCTGCTACTCGTTCGGTACTAATACACTAGTTTGCCGCACCTCGGAAGCTTCCGTTTCTAACTTAGATTTGCAGTGAAAGGTCTTTCTGAAGAGAGCATCATTGGATAAGCTTACCATCATTCTTGATTACACTCATGTTATAGGACCGCAGTGGGGAAGATATAGGGTAAGCGCCAGGCGCTTTGACGGAATGTGAGCCAGCGTAGTTTGAACCCCGGCATTAGGTTTTACCCTCATACCTTTGATCCAGAAGACACCATCGCGCAACTCTGACCCATGGAATTATAACTTGAGTATACGACGTTAACCGCCAATAGAAAAGGACTTTCTATGCTAGCTTGAGGTATAAGTATGCCCGCGTTCACTACGTGTAAACCTGCTCAAACTGAGGAGCACGGCGAAAAGTTCTTTACATCAAAAGCACCGCTGAAAAGTTGAGGGTAAGCATACAGACTGTTTTGAAATAGATATGCAGTTCTCGCCACACGCGCTGGGTCCCAAGATATGCTGAGGAATAACTACAGGAAAACGAGTAAGGCAGAGATGAAGATAGAATGAGCAGGGCTGAATGGCACGCAAAAAGAAGCGAGCTGGAGGGAAAACTTTAGGAAATGTGCCACGTAAGTGGGGCCCACCCGCGCTAAAGCACAACCATCAACGACCCATGAGGACGGGCCACCTTCGTACTCCATTTCATGTCATCTCATAGCAGCATGCTGTGAGCTAGTGAACCTCTCTCGCTCCTTTGCGGACGCACCCGGTCCTCATTTACTAGATGAGTTTAGGCATACCGAATGATCTGGCGATTGAAACCACCTTCTCTTGTTCCAAAGAGAAGACCTGATTCAACAATACCTTGCCAGATGCGCTCGCAGTCAATATAGGCTAAAGCGCGCTCTTTGTTTTTTTGCACTCTCTCCTTACCTAGTAAGATGTGGGCCGAAGATTTGGGGACTGGACTAAATAATTTGATATGATACATGGCTAGCACCAGTTTCACGACATCATCTTCTCATCACGAACCTAGCAACTTATGTGTTTGAGGCTCAGCAGCCTTACCCTTGCCGCCCACCTTTTTTGCAAAGCCCAGAATTCAAAGGCAATAATCAGCGGTCTTTGTACACGAAATGATTCGGGCCGGTTTGGGACCATAGGATGCGCTTGTCAGTCTTGCAAATAGTTCCGCTCCATAGCAGCTACGGCGTCCGTCTGCATTATTCACAAATTCAATAAGATGAAATTGTTTTCGAACCACTACTTTCAGATCATCGCTCCTTTCCGGTGTGAATTTTCTACATCCAAACAACCTTAGTTATTATTAGTATTCTAAGAACATTGTTGATTCTGTACAACGTTATTTTAATTATCAGCCTTGAACTGTGTTTCGACCGTCTTGGTAATAGCTTGGCCGGCCTATTGTCCATTCAGGTTCTTTTTCACGTCCGGTTGAAAGCTTTCAGCCTATCTTATCAACCCTGCTCCTCCACACCACGCTTGGCTTTCGGTATGTCCAATCACAAACACCAACGTTAGATGATTTCAAAATGCCGGAATTACGACCAATCTACAAGCTCTTGGTCGATATGTGTATTTGCGCCGTAATAAAGCGCAATAACAGCCGTCGCCCATTTCGCGATCACAGCGTTTATATAGTTCCCAAACACACTCTTATCCTCCTGGTCACCTTTCGACTCATCTGTATTTTTTATCGCGAAAATGCGCCTTCAGTCACTGCTTTCAGCCGTTATCCTAGCGCCTATCGCCGGACTTGCTGCCCCAGCCAGCGACCTGCCTTCCTACAAAAGAGGAGAGAACCTATGCAATAAATACAAATCTCCGCCACAGCTCTGCACGCCAAATCCATCTGTAACCGTCGAAGAGACAGCGCAGAGGGCGTACAACTTCTACAAGGCATTTGTCATTGATGGAGATGCAAGAACAATGTTCTCGCTCATAGATAATGCTTATATAGTACGCTATACCCTATGTGGTCGATACGGCACCGCCACACCAGCACTAAACATATAATAGCAACACCATCCGGGATATTCCAATGGTCCACAAGCCATCTGGTCCCTTTTCTGCAACGGGAAAGCAGTCGGAAGTGCTTCCAATTCAGCCTGGTGCTTTGATGCTTCTACGAACATGAGTTATGCGAGATACTCGACCACAGACAGGTGGCGCTGGGTAGACGGATGTGTCCACGAGCATGTAAGTACTTTACATCACGTAGGAGTGGTGGAATCTGACCGCTCCGTAGTGGGATTCTGGGGAGAAAATCCCAACGGAGAAATGCTTCAAGTTAAATACCACATTGGTTCTTTAGCTGTTGGGAAAAGGTAAGCTGGTTGTGGTCATGAAGTGGACTCTGTTGAATTGGGAATGCAGGAAATGTTGAGGGTCTCAGGCATCTGTATGTTCTATGTATTCGCTTTCGAGATTCCCTTTCCCGGGAACCAAGTACCTATGATGGCTTGGGTATACACCCTATCAAACACACAAATCACATTCTTTTCTCGCACTGGGTTTACATAAACCTGATAAAGTATGGACAGAGAATACACGACT
This sequence comes from Darksidea phi, assembly GCA_030770425.1. Taxonomy (NCBI): domain Eukaryota; kingdom Fungi; phylum Ascomycota; class Dothideomycetes; order Pleosporales; family Lentitheciaceae; genus Darksidea; species Darksidea phi. The sequence continues at coordinate 131,976 of JASJFT010000106.1, forward strand.
GATCGACGGAGAGGGTGTTGTGTACAGGGCTTTCTTCTCTTACGTATTGTTCGGGCGTCGGCCTTGGTTGACAGCCAAAGTTGTCCGCCGATCGTGAGGTTACAACACCAAAAGAGAAAGATTACGCATTCATTGTACAAGCAGTTGACGCAGTCACTAGCCATGGCGTTTATTCCCCTGTTTTAAGCCCGTGCGCCTGCTCATATGAGCGTCGCCCTGATCAAACCAAGCTTGACAATGAGTCTGTTCATAGGTCTTCTCACCAATAGCCATAGCCGACGCAAGCATTACTCATGACGCGCGGTGGGCACGAGGTCTCAATTCAGTAAACGCAAGTTGAACCAAAAGCGGGGCGGTGGTTCGAGCGGCGGGAAAGCGGGTGGCTCGCGTGTTCGTGGCTGAGGGGAATCTTCAATACAATTAGTTGTTGGTATGTCACGCCCCGAGAGCAGAGATTAGGCGACGAAGGCTTGAACGCCAGTGGTCCATTGAACGCCCGTAAAGTTTCATACTTCCCGGCAATCGTTAGTGGTTATATCCCCAAGACGTTGCACCAGCGATACTCTCGCCAATCGTGATCTGCACGGACGATAATAACCACGAAGCCAATCTCCGCAAAGTATCACAAGCTGTTGGTGTCTGCATTCATGATTATCAACAATAAGGGTGCACAATGTGCAGCTAAGGAGATATGCGGACTACATTTCCAACAACGGCCTAATCGCGTCGACGTTCCTAGAAGAAGTCGACCTCAAAGCTGTCAAATCCTCTGCGGCCTTCTCTGTTCTAATAGAACCCGGTCTACCGGAGACCCAGAAGCTTGATCAGACCGATGGGTTGTTTGAGCGTAAGTAGGTGCAAATTGCCCGATCCGCTTAATCGATGTGCCGACTACGACCCCTGTCAACATTCGGCGCAAGCATTGGCCCCTCCAGACTGCCATCACAGAAAGTTTTCTAAGATGTCGTTGAAGCGCAGTCGTACCCTCGTTTCCCCGCGATGTCTTATATCAATATTATACGATGCCTCAAACGGCGCCCTCCTTCATTGGTTGACATCCATCTAGCGGCACCCAATATCCATTATGCATGTCAGATAAATTGGGGATCGACGTGGGATTTCTGTTAGCATACGGCAGTTTGGCGAGACAAGAGTGCAGGTATAGAGATTGTTGAATCGTCGGAGCCCTATGTGCGAAGGTCTTAAGAGCAGCTAACGGTCTCCGGACCCTGTGGATCGTACAGCGATTTCAAATTCATACCCCTTTTTGCTAATAACCAGGCACAATGGTCCCAGCGGTATTGGTCTTTTTGTTGTCGACGAGCTTGATAACAACGAACGCGGGTCCAGTCAAGCCGCCTTTCAGTCTCAACCGGTGAGCCCACGGTCTTCCAGTTTTCTAAGCAATCGCTGATATGTATATGCAGACGATCCGACGGTTTTCCTTACCCTCTCGATGATGTTGATAAGCTCGAAGAAGCGTCACTCGCAAAGTACGAGGCCTACCTAGCCAAGAAAAACGGCACCAATGGCTGCACACTAGAGAACGCAGCAAGGAGGCAAGAATGGTATTTGCATGGTATTCATACTGTTTTCCGATAACACTAACTCGCTGAAAAGGCATGACATGACGATTCCGCAGCGTGAGGAATACATTCGAGCCGTACTCTGCCTGCAGTCGTTGCCACCAAAGGCTGACCAAAAGAAATATCCGGGAGTAATGAACCGATATGATGACTTCGTTTTGACTCACGAAACGCAAGCGTTTCATCTGCACTCTACTGTAAGCTATTTTCACGTACCCTGAAGTCACCTCGCTGATTATATCCACAGCCACATCTTTTCCCTGCGCATCGCGTGTATATTTGGGCATACGAGAAGGCACTTCGCGAAGAATGTGGATACAAAGGATGGCAACCCGTAAGTGCCTGAACCTCGGATGTTTTTATGATCTGATACCTGTTTAGTACTGGAACTGGGGCCGCACAGCCGCCGACCCAGCGAGCTCACCGTTGTTCAACGGCAATATGTCCAGCATGGGCGGTAATGGGGCGAAATTAGCCTATCCAGGTATTCCGACAATGGGTTTCAAGAAGCCATACGATATGATCCCAGCGGATGTTGGCGGTGGCTGTGTAAAGGACGGCCCGTTCAAGAAGTATGCACCTCCATTTACCTTCTATTCATGAATGTCCACTAACTCTTACCTAGCATGACCGTTAGCCTTGGACCTATTGGAAAGATTCTCACAGACATCCCTCCTAACCCACGCGCGGATGGCTTCGGTGCTAACCCTCGATGTTTACGTCGCGATGTAAACCGGTACGCATCGTCGATGCTTTATGCGAACTATACGTACGCCCTAATCAAGGAAGCGAACGATATCAATATATTCCAGAAGAACATGCTGGGGATGCCGGAGAAGAATGACTGGGGTGTTCACATGGCAGGCCACTACACCATTGGTGGTGATCCTGGAGGTGTATGTTCTTTCACACTTCACTCACATTAAGTACTTATTGAGCAATCGTTAATAACACGAATAGGACTTCTACTCCTCTCCCGGGGATCCCGTCTTCTGGTTCCACCATGGAATGGTTGATCGTATCTGGTGGATTTGGCAAATGCAAGACCCTGAGAACCGAATGAACGTGCTGCCGGAGAACCCGCCCAAAGATGACTTCGTGGACCTGAACTGGACCGCGAAGAAGGTGAACACTTGGGATCTTGTTGACAGCGTTGGCGGTATGGGAGGCGAGTTTTGCTACATATATGTTTAGTCGGAACACTCTGATGTTTAGTTGAAGCGAGCTGCAGACCACAAAAAACACTGGGAACATATTCATGAGCTTATTTAAAGTTATTATTAACATTTATTTATCAGCAAATCCTTGTAGCGTGACCTCGAGATCATACTTGACAACCGGCTTTAAAGCTTGCCAGCCCGTCGTCGCTTCCAACCCTAACTTTTCCCCACCCTTGATAGAGTAAGAGCTGCCGCAAGACGCCATCTCAACCGTATCATCGGGCGCACTAGTCATGTGCGCAAAAAACAACTTCGTGCCTTCGCTCAAATCTACGCTCTTAAGCACGCGACAATCGCCCCTTGCGCAACCTCTAAGCACGAATTCCTTCTATTACCACTAAGGATAATTTCAGCTTTGGATTTGTAGGACTCTTCGAATATACCCAGAGCCTGTAGTGCGATGATTCTGTACAGTTCGATCAAATCTCGGCGTACATATGGTCCTACATACCTTTGCCAGGTCCCACCTTGTCTCCGTACCTGTGCGTTAGTATAGCCACCGCATTTGCCGAAATTGATTGAGTCGTTATTTTGAAGAGACTTGAACCTTTTCTCAAGATTGTCAGGCTTATAATCACTACCGTCTTAACACTCTCCCTAGATATCTATAACGGCTAACCCATTGTGCGCTGTGCGTGGACCTCTACGCAACCATGAAGATAATATTTTGAATCTTGAAGATCTCTATCAGGTGTTTGCTCCTCTATTCTCTAGAGGTCGGTAGGTCGGCCGAGTCGGAGGCGCCTCACCTATTACTATGCAGACATCGTCACCAGCCGTGCGCGCGCGAGGCCGCGGAGATAGCATAATAGGTGAGCGTCGTGTAAATTACCATGCCTTATTTGGTGGCAATGGTGATTGGCCGCTAAATTTGTCACGTAGTGTTAAGTGAGCTTGAAGCATTTCTGTCGAATGAGACCTTAAATGATATGGAAGAGCTTCTGCTAAAATAACACCCAATAGTATATATGCTCATGCGTACATATGCCGCGTGGTCATAAGTTACGCCGTGTTCCGGCGTCGTTATGGCTCAAATATTTACAATATTCCGGGGCCATTCCTCGCTTCTGTCTCCGTCGCATGGCAGTTATGGCGAATTATCAAGGGTGATATCGACTTGCAATGTAGTAAGCTGCCTGAGAAGCTTGGTGGGTGCAGCACGCGCAATGTGAGCTTGTGCTGAAGTGAAGAGGGCCATTTGTTCGAATCAGCTACGAAGAGTCAGCGTCTGTCACATTGATGCATTCCGAGGAATCCTCCACAATCCGCTTCACAAAGCCTGCGTGCTGAGTTTTCGTCTTCCATAGAGCTGTCAAGGCTACCTAGGTAGATGCTCGCTTACTATTTTCTTAGCCAGAATGGTACAGCATAGTTGCCTTGCCCGATCAACGCTTCCAGATACCCATGTCGACGATCGATCCGAAAACTCACCTTCAGAAACCAAGAAATCTCGCCGCAGGGTTCGCACTGTCCTACATAATCAAGTCCGAGCCCTACGTCGATAATGCCATTCGTCTTCTTAAGAAGCGCTTCGTGGAGTTTTCAGAGCGCAAATCGGAGATCCACCTCGACCACTGGTTCAATACCTGGCATTTGACATCCTGGGCGAGATTCTCTTCTCTCAAGCATCTGGTTTTCTGGAAGCTGGAAACGACTTCGGTGGATCAATCGCCAATTCAAAGGCACCCACTCTATACATTACTGGCTGGCTTCCTTCAGAGTTTTCATCGCTTGACACGGGGAAATCCGATCATCAGTGACCGGAAGCTAATGCCCGCTCAGCATATTTTTGACACAGCGTTGCACGTTATCGACAGTCGACAGAAAGATCCCGAAGCGCGCAAAGGCATCCTGTCATTAGGGATGAAACAACGAATTGAGCATCCAGACAAGTTTTCGGAGCAGGAGCTATATAATTGCGTTAATATGACGGTAGGCGCCGGTGCAGACACTGTCAGCGCTTCGCTTCAGTCGTTCATTTACCATCTTATCCGAAGTCCACAACATCTTGTGAAACTTGACTGATGATGTCATTTCCCTTGCCGATGCCGCCAACCTCGCCTTTCTGCAGGCTTGTGTAGGGAACACCCGTACCATCCGATAAACCATCATTAACGTATCCTACCGCAGATCAAGGAAGCCGGCGCATGTTTCCTCCCGTGCCGTTCGGACTTGCCGTCGTTCTTGCTGGCGGTCTCACCATCGGAGGTCCTTGCTTCAAACCGGGTGTATGTGTCTTTGTTCGATTTGAAATAAACTTAGTACGTTAATATCGCTTATAGACGGAACTCAGCATCGACACGCATGTAGTTCATCATAGTCGTGGACTCTTTGACGAAGATGCTGCAGTGTACAACTCAGAGCGCTGGCTCGGGCCTTGCGTAAAAAGATCGAGAAGCATTTCGTTGCGGTAAGTTACGCTGTGTATATTCATTCTGTACTTCTCATTTATTTACCTATTTTCGTTCGGTGCGGGTTACAGCTCCTGTCAGGGCCGCACCATCGCGCAGCCCGAGGTGTTGAAGGCGACGACTGCACTTGTACGCGACTTTTGATTTCAAACAGGTTGATCCGAACCAAGTCTGGAAATATGATGCGTATTTCATAGCAACTCCGCATGTTGGCCATGCTATGTACACAGCTTTAATAGTATTGTAGTCATCACAGGGTGGATGTAAATACCTTTTATTCAACCCACGCTCATTGTATCCTTGATACGTCTCATGTTCTAACATGAAACTTATAATATACTATAAGCGAGCCTGCTACTGTGCAAATTCAAGACAAACACTATAAACGACCTTCGACCCCGCTAGCCCGATTGCGATATATAACCTGCGTCATACCGCCTACCTAGCTCCGCCGGGCGAAGAAGGTTAGTAATTCGGATACGAAACGTTCTCAGCTACTATACGAACAATCCAGTCTGGGCGTAGGTGAACTGAGATAGGAAATTTGCTCTTATTCGAGACGAGTTCTAGTCTGTCTAGGCTAAGGAATCCGAGAAGGTAACTGAAGAAACTGGATAACCTGGTCGGCCCTCATCGCATCCTCGATGACCATCTCTTCCACCAGATATGTTGCACCTCCGTCAACAATTCACTAAAGAGGCACTATCTCCTACCCAAGTGCATCCATCCCTTATAATACAACGTTTAATACGGCCTGAAGCATGCTAATACCTATTGCAAGAGCTCCCTCGAGAAACAAAAAATATGTAAAGAAACTCAAGTTGATATTCGCTCCTTATATAATTAAAAAGTACGCAAACTACGGTCTTGTCACTATGTCTCAGCAGGGCTAGGGTGAATCACCCGCTACGTAAGTGAAGACATGTCATTACCTAGCATAAAATTCTTCAGGAATCCTTATGGACGCCAATTTAGATGAAAGGGAAAGGGGACTCCTCTGCGCTCTAACCCCATACGGTAACATTCTCATATGACAAAGCTCTTTCAACAATACCCCGGCGACTTACGAGTGTGTATGAACCATAATCGAAACAGTCCGAGGTGACCACCTCGCCACAAAGCGGCCAAACCGTCTTCGTAGCCATATCGCAAAATGTACTCTCGTATATGGAAACAAAGTCTGGTCCATATGAAGCATCATCAGCGCAGAGCTCGGAAGCGCTATGCTGCTGATACTTGCTGGCGATGAGGCGAGAGGAGAACGTTGATCGTCTCGATACCTTTCCCTTAGGCGTTCCCTCCCCAAGGTCTGCCTCTCTCTTGGTGCCACCAGCTGTCAACGGCCATAAGGATGGCGTGACATCGTCGTTGCGCGTGGCGTCGTACTTGAATATCATGCGCTTGGGGCTGCAGTAGTAGTCTTTGTCCGCAGTGGCCGCGTTATTGACAGATTGAGTGAAATCTGACATGTGGATTTGCATGGCACCGGTGTTGATGTCGTTCGTATGATCGTAGTCTAGCCAGGTACACGAAGGCTATTGTATGGTTAGTAGATGTCGTAATGATCAAGCGGAGTAGGGACATACCTTGTAATTATTGGATTCGTCACCGACTATGATGTCGGAGTGGTACCATCTGGCGCCACATAACCTGCCTATATCTCCCAACCAGCCTCGATTGCCCCCATCCGACCATGTCTGCGAGAGATATGCAATACAAATGGCGTCTGTCCCCGCCGATTGCTGATATAACTGAACGTAGGTAGCCTGCTGCCCTCGCTGGCATTCCGAACAGCTTTGAGTAACAGAGATGTCCACGAAGCTGCCCGAATCGATGTAAGACTGAGAGGTGCCGAAGATGTAGTCGGTCCAGTCCCAGTAGCCAGCAAACTCCTTGTGTTCATTGAACACCGCTACAAATGGACTATTACCCTGAGCCGACTCAGATAGTCCGACGGCAATACGTAAAGATGAATGGTCCGAGTCAGGTGCGGCCGGCAGGTTGGTTTTGACGAAGCCTACTATACCGAGAGCGCCACTAACAAGACCAATAACATTAATGACGGCTGCGGCTGCCATGTTGTTCTCCTTCAAAAGCTAAACAAAGACCAGAATGAAGGAGTCTAGAAGACTTGTTCTAAACGTAAAATATCGGCGAGTTGGTAGTGCTTGCGCGGCATCGCAACTACGACGGATTATATGCCTTCTTTTGAAAGGCTAGCTCAGGCTGATTTCGATCTATGCGCAGTATAAAAGCCGGTGAGGAATTTATAAATAGCTCATACATTCTGGCAGAAATTCGCCGGAATAAGCCTTGCAAATGTACACCGCCCCAAGCCGCGCAATACGGTGGTGCCCGCTGATAATTTTTGGTTTAGAATATGGTTTGTTCTTTCGTGTGGTCGAATTAGGGCTTCGTATTTTTGATGGAGCGTGCCTAGTTCAGAGACAACTGTTCAGCCTGCTAATGGGTATACACGTCATGCCACCCTTGCGGAAAGTCAATAAGCAGCCACAGAGAAGACGAAAGTGACTAAAAAAATGGATCTCGAAATTGTAAATTATTCGTCACCTTGATGCAGATCATCCCTATGTATGTCCAATAAGAATGGACTTTATCTTGGCAGTACGGCGACTTTGATATAGTCTACTACGTGGCGCAAGGCTGAAACATGCTAGGGCTATCATCTTGCAAAGGTGCCTTACTACCTGCAGGAGCTTACGAAGCTTGTGATGCATCCCCTTCGGCAGCTGAACGCTGGAACATCAACCTGGTGGTAGCCAGGGTGCCGACTAACCATGGAAGGTGGAGAAGGGGATGAGAACGCAAATAAAATTTTGTAGACCTAGACATATATTTCCCTGACGTACATGTACTGTGGAGCCAAGACGCTAGAATGCTTAGCATACCAAAAACTTCCCGGTGAGTTGATTAAATGAAGGCTAAATAGAGCCTCAAATCTCAGGGCCAGACAATGCCCACACGCGACGTAGCGCAATTCGATTTCGCAGGGAAACATCCTGCAGTCAAGTAAAACTGCAAAAGGTTCTTCCCATTTCTTCTGCCACTCAATAGGGTCGCCGTATCGCCCCCGTAGTGTGTTATGACAATGACCAGGTAGCAGCAAGGACGTCCAATTAAATTCCGCAAGCGAGCTTCAGCCCGCTCACCTCAAACGCAATATTCCGCTTTCAGTGGCGCTTATCTTCACCCTCACTTTCCAATAATGCTTCGCAAACTCCATTTTAGGCTCCTCTAGAACTTACACGGAAAGAGGTTAACTTACCCTTCCATTACCTCAGCAGGTAAGTGTTTGCGAGTCTTCATTTAGCTTAGGAATGCCCATATGTCAATCTGGGGTTCTCGGATCCCTTCTAGAGAAGCTCAACCAAGTAGTATGCAAGAAATAGCTGACCAAAACACAAGAGCGATCGACCTATCCATCAGACTCGATCCTCAGATGGATTAACTAAAAGTAAACTATGCAATGGACGTCTCGCCGTCCTTGATGGGGCGAGCGTGCATGACGTCCGACGTGTAGCGGACATCGACGACGGCTAGGCCACACTACATCTTCTTCCTATGAAACGTCATTTCTCAATTTACGATACCAGTTTGCCTTAACAGGGGAAAAGTCCACATGAAGAAACTATTAGTACTATATTATAAAGTCGTGGCCAAACGCATCTTAATTTGAATTTATGAAGTACAAGAAGAAAGCAATGACAATAGAACCTAGTTTAGACGCTGCAAATGATGCACAGAAGCAAAAGCACAAGAATTTTAGACCACATCTTCGGCATCTTCTGCAAACCCCTCCCGTTAGCAGCCATCAACTTATCTTATTTGCAAGTCAGCATACGCCAGTTCTGAACCCACCGACCAGTTTCCGTGACTACTTACGAAAGCCCAAGACAGAAACCAGAACAGCGCCGCCCTTACAACCCACGCATTCCCACCAGTCCACACCTTCCCCGCACTACCGCCAACCACAGCACTCGCAACCTCTGCAAACTTCTCTGTCGGCATATCGCTATACTTCTGAACACTTTCAAGCTCCCCTTTGACGGAGGCGTAGCGGGAGGTAGATGGGATGTCGACTTTTGGACTGTTGGCGTGGATGTTTGACGTGACATTTCCAGCCGTGAGGGTGATGACGCGGACATTGAAAGGTGCGAGTTCTAGGCGGAGGTTTTCGGAAAAAATATTGACGGCGGCTTTGGAGGCGTTATATGTACCTAGGTTCATAGGTTAGATTTTTCTCATTTTTAATCGTTGCATCGCTTTGATCTAAAGGATGATGAGGCTCGTTAGGAGTTACCCTAGAACAGAAGAGCCAAAACCTAAGCAGCACTCCCCACATTGGCAACCGTCCCCTTCGCGGCAATTAGCATGTTCGAAAATGTCTGTCATTCTCACCACCGCCCAATAATTGACTTCAAATATGCTCTTCCCAACCTCGACGTCCACGTCGAGCAGCGGCATCACGTACTGAACCCCAGCATTGTTCACCAAAACATCGAGCTTCCCGCCAGTCCGGGTTTCCACTTCTTTCACTGCAGCAGCTATTGATCCAGGAGACGTGACGTCTAGAGCGATGAGGTGCATGTTCGGGAGCGTTCCGAGATCGGTCATCTTTTTGAGAGAGCAGGCGGTCGCGAAGACGGTGAAGCCGCGTTTCTGGAAAGCGAGGACGAGAGCGTGCCCGATGCCGCCGATGCTGCAGCCTGGAATTAGAACGGTCATAGGTGCCATTGTGAGTATTTGTGTTAACGGTATAATGCTGAATTTGGGGAGAATCGAGTTGCCTGAATTGACGATAATGATGAGAGTAAATCGGACTTTGAAGCAGTTTGATATCGACTGCCATTGCTACAGACTATCCAATATATACGAAAAATTACGTGTGCTGCTTCTCTTTCAGCGCGTCAAAGTCAGAAAGTGTCAGAACAAAAGTCAGAGGGAATGACGGTTTCCGGGCACTCGAGTATTTCATAGGCCCAACCCCGGCTTTGCTTCGATTTGGTATACAGTCGGATGAATAAAAACGCCGATTGAATATTTGTTCATATGCTTCGCTAGACGTGCATGCTGAATACACTGCAAGCTAATGCGACAATGTTCTGGATGAGGACGAGGAGTTGCTGGGAGGCTGACGTCCGTTTTCGGCCGCGCTAGCCAAGTCTAGTTTAGCGGCTGATGAGTCACGCATCGAAGTTCTTCATACGGTAATATCTTCATTTCCTTGGTCTCCTACTATCGAAATCTCATTATACTTTGTGTTCCCTAAGCCACAGTCCGTCTGCATAGTATGACTCTTCCATGCGCGGGGAAAACCCTAGTTGTTCGCAGTACTCTTCCGGTGGTTACCTATCCTGATATCTCCCGAGCCACAATCGTTTGGAGAGGCCGATTGTTTGCAGCAGAGATCTATATCACCTTATGCTAGAGCGAGTGGCTCCTCCCCATTCACTCTCTCAGACCTTCACCAGAGTTGAAAGATACCGCCTTCGGAGTTGGCCGATTTGTCCTTCCACTTAATACACTGAAGCTCCGGCAGCCGCGCACAACCCTCCTTCAGATCTTGCAGGACAAGACTACTGCTGTTAAGGTGCATATCATTTTCCAACTCGAGCAGTCGTAGCGATCGCGTCAATATGTCGACTAGTTGAAAGTTGGGACGATTGTCGCGCCACCACGCGGCCGTTCTGTCAGTTTTCATGCGGAACCCGAGCGGAGCGCCCAACAAAGCCATTGCTGAAATCTCGATCGTCTGGAGACGAATAAATCCAGAAAGATCTCCCACTGGTTCCAGTCCAACCTCGCGCTTTCCAACGTAGCTTGTTAAGAGACTCATCTTCTCCAGAGACTGAGTGTGATGCTCCAAGACTTCCCGAAGAAGAGCGGGAACCCAACAATCGTCATACATAAATCCTAGGTTCCAAAGCCACTGTGGGCTTGCCGCGGATAGGTCGAAACGCTTGAGGGTCTGGGACCCTTTCACCATGCCGGCTATGATCTCGGGCGGTATGGGGAAGTTCCTTAAATAGATAGTCTCGAGGACGGGAAAGCCTAAGCCCTGTGAACTAGTATATTCACACTTGCTGGATCCGGTATACCATCCGTGTATCTGTAGGCTTCTCAGACTGAATAGGTTGCTGAGGCGCCATAACAAACGGTCTACATCGCGAGCGCTGTGGATATGACCTCCGTCCTTAGTTGGGAAAGCAATGTTGAGGTGTTGGAGTTTGTCGAACCCCGGTATTACGCTCTGAGGTACTCTTGTATACTCGGCCAAGGAAACAAGCCGCCATCCTAATTTAAACTGCTTCTACTCATTGATATTGCGAAATGATCCAAGTTTGGTGCTCGTATAAGAATCGACGCTAGCTGTAGAGAGAGTGTACATATGCTAAGGGATGTGGTGGTACACCCCCACCATTCGATAGTCTCACTGTAGTTGTCAATGGCGGCAGGGAAATCCATGAAGTTAACGTTGGAGTCATCCACGTCATTAAGAATGTACTTGATGTACCGTACATACTGCGCCAGTCGAGGATTTTCGATAAGAGTTCGAAGGAAAGGTATATGCTGAAATTTCTGAGGTATCCGGGTCGCCGGAGGTTTTGCAATGAATGATGAATAAAGTTCCGGTTCAACGATACGGTAGCATTTCTTCGAGGTGAGTGAGAGTGTCGCTAATGTAGATTGCCGCTCTCTGTTCGCTAGCAAGTCAGGGACAAAATCCGCATCTTCCAATGCGACGATGGTACGGATAGTGCGAAAGTTTGAGATAACATGAGCCACCAGCTTGGAACGGGAGGCAGTCCAAGCCGGGTGGCTTGTCTTCTTGTTGGACGGTAGTCGCGCTGCTATTTCTGACGTCGGCCATGCTGCTACTGAACCCACATTCAGTGATGTCCATTTGAACTTGTGGAGGTCTTTGCGGGTGTGAGCACTGTGTGGGAGCAAACAAGCTGTGGTATGAAAAACGAGTTTATATATTCTCTGTAGCGCATCTTGGCAGCAAACCAATCACTTGTACAGTCAGTAACTCCGTATCGAGAAAGTCTTCACCACCCCGTGCGTCCGTGCGGGTCCAGGAAAATTAACGCGAGCCTGCGCTTTTCCGTCATACACCTTGATTGTTGTTACACCAGTCATCAGGCACGCATATTGCTACGGACCATACTTCGCAGTATGGTTGAGAAAAGAGTCATTGCCAAGCTTGGTAGCCAGCCAAAGTCATCCACGGATCATGACGCTCTTGAGCTTCACACGAGGCACCCAAAAGACTACTCTCTCACTGCCAAAACAGTTGACGCGATCGCAGGCACGCGCTTGCTATGAGCCAGCGAAAGCGATTTCAACGCCACACTCGCCCGAAAAGATACAGAATTTATTAAACACAACCACTTTCTTTTTGTCGCAACGTATATCGTAAGCTCAGTATATCTTCTACTATCGCGATTTTAAACAAAACAAAGCGCTCAACACGTACGTGACCTAATACCAAACGCCTATGACCCGCAACTTAAAAGGAAAAACTACAGGTGGGTGAGAACGTATATTCGGTCGTCGCAAAAGGAATGAGAGAAAAAAGTTTGTGGTAATTCATTATCGTAGGAGAGCGTATTTTTATGGATGAACAGGACGTATGACTGTTAAAGAATAATTGTATCCGGGGTCGCAACTGTAAACGTATTGGTGTTGATGTTCGTACTCGTTGTTGAACTTGTTTCATCGGGCGTATGGTGTGGTTCGGATTTTGGTAGAGTTTTATCACTGTTCGAATGCAATTAGCGTATGCTCGAACGGGGTAATGTTCATGGCCTGTCCAAACGGCCAAGGTAGTAATATCCTCGAGGCAAGCGGCAACCAGCTGGGACGACGAGAAGTGACTGACAGAAAAGAAACTAGCGCATTGTCTAGCACAAATGAAAACCTTGGCCGTAATTTGGGTCCAAGCAGATGCATGTAGAGGAAGCAGATTATAGTGGCACATAGAACCGGGGGCGATCCCTAGGGCCGCGTGATAGTATTGATCTATCCTAGTGAGCGCAACACAAAATAGTGGACGGATAGCGTGAAGACCGAACCAAATGCAACGCGACCGGTCTGGAACAAGTGAGGGCCCTCAAGTATTGGCTAATCAAGTGTGGATAGCGATGAGAAAGCCCAGCGGAGACAAGAGAGCGAAAGGATGAACGGAATCTTTCTCGCCAATCTTCCCTCACTCTTCCCCAACAACTCAACTCAGCCCGTCGCATGCTAAGACACTGATGATGGTTTCGCCCCTTCGTATCTGGTGATAAAGATCAAGTTGCCCGCCCGTTAGCTTAAAGATGTGTGTCCTTTTGTGGTAGTGGAGTTTTTGGTGATATCCATTTGCGACCTGGGCGTTAAGTGCTACCCCGGGGCATGCTCCGTGGAGTCCACTGAAGGTCCGCATTTTGGCAATGCTTTCATTTGGTAGGGGCTTCATCAAAAACATGAGCCTGAGATACCACAGAGCAACGGGGGATGCTGGAAGCCTTTAGTGGTCTACCGGGTTCCGTCATAACGCTGGCGCGAGATCTCTACTGGAACGGCATGGTGGCCCCCGGATAGTAACGAGGTGGGACAAAGAAACAGAATCCAAAGGTTGGCAGAGGAAGAGACACATGGAGCAACGGTCTAGAGCGACCATACGCAAGAAAAAAAGCTCGTGACTTGGATGCGCTCCTATGCAGTCCTCTAGGTGGTCTATGCGAACATAGATTGGTATCAGATTAGTCTGACCCCTGGATCAATCCGCGATGGAAGCTTGGTAGATGGAAATCCTTCAAGGTGGTCGGCGGGTCCGGGTGGAGCTATCTTGCCTGGATATATAGCTTGAGTTGGAGAGAGATCCACGGAGCAAAATCCTTGCAGAGACTTTGTTGAACTTTGATTAGGTTAGATGGGAGTTTTCAGGTGTTGCTGTATCTTACATGAGTGCATGAGTTCTTCATACGTTTTTTGAGCTGCTTAGGAAATTCGCGCTGTGCCTGACTATACGGAAGGAGCGTGAAATGAGTCCACGGTAGTATATCCTCTCTAGCGCGGAGTGATCCTAGGTGGACGGTAGCCACGTTACCTATTTTCTCATGATGAACTACTGGAGAGCAGATCGGATCTCATGCAAGTTTGGTCCAATCAAGTCGGTCCAGGATTTGGCTGGTCCTGTCCATCATTCCAGGGTGGGTCATAGAAGGAGTATTCAGGTGGGAAATTGACCAACGTAGAAGAGAAAGTCTCAGTAGTCATGCTAGAGCCTTGGACAAATCCAGGGCTCAGGTGATCTACCGGATTCCTGGTAGAATACGGCGACCAGGGGTCATGATCCTGGGTCGGATTGACGCCGAAAAGTTCCATTGCAGGCTCGGTATGTACGTACCCAAGTCCATTCTCCCATTGCCCATTACGCAGCATTGGTTCTTCAACAGGCTTCGAAGGCTCGTGTGTGCAATCCTGAATGTTGTGTGGTGTTGGTACTGACGACCGACGCGGCTGGAGCGGCTCAGAAGAAACCTGCGGCATATCCGAGGGGTGCTCAGTTTTGATGAACTTGTGCCCTTCCGGTCGAGGGATATCTATTGAAGTAGACTTCCTTCTATGTGCGGTGAACAAGACGCTGGCCGAGAAGAAAAGGGCCCACATACCTTTTACTTGGCTTGCTGGGCTGAACAACTTGTGTTGGCAATGTTACCCCATGGGTGGCGTGCGTGCACTAAGTACCGTTAGGTTCCGCGTCCATAACGTTACGTACAGGAGTCATGAGACGTTAATACTCTAGCTTTCTGCTTCCGGCACGCGTCGCACGCTCCTTGCTCCCGGGTCTTTTTGTAGGCTTTGCGCTCCTCCAGCGTCATCTTTCGTTTGGTCTTGGGTCGCATTGATTGCCCATTATGTGAGTTCCATACAATCTGCTGGGGGTTGGGAGTTGGGTTAGTCAACCGTGAAGGTTCAGGGTTTGCATCCATGCTAGCACTGAGCCTTGCACGGCTGGCCATGTCGGGAGAGTGTACGGACCCCGAAACGGAGGATGTGTAACCAGACGCACTCTGGGGTCGGCTGCGGCCTGAGCTGATCTCAATATATGCCTTGGATTCATCCTGACGCCTCTCGGGCAAGGGGAGGTCAATGGGCGCGGGAATGGTTGGAGTGACAGGATCCTTTGTTCGCATTCGTTCGAGCTCCTCGATAAGGAAGTCGATAGTAGCTTGATGCTTTCGTTCACGGAGAGTCCGGCATTTGGGATATGCACGCTTGAGTTGCTCTGCTAGAGTATCGGAGTCAACAGGATATTTGAACGATATACCAGCCCATGGAGGTGACTCGTCAGCTGTGGCCTGGTACCGCTGGATGAAATCCATGTCAGATAGATCGTGGCCAAGAATGGTAAGAATCATTGGACCGGTAGACAAAGGGCCATCCTTGGTAGTGTTTGCTAGGCACAGGATATCTGACGGTCGCGGCCTTGAAAGAGTCGATTAGTCTCATCAAGAAGAGTATTTGATACACTTACCTGGTGACGTCGGAGGCTCTAAGTAGACATTTGCCACCAATACCAGGCTGAGCGAGAGCAAGTGAGCAAACTGAAACGAAACGAGGAAAACCGTCTCGAGAAATATGCTACTCCACCGGGGGGGCGGAGCCTCTAGGCAAACAGGCAACCGTGTATAGCTGCACAAGGCCCTCGTCATGAACACCGAGCATGGCACGGAGTCCCGAAGCGGAGATGCGCCTAGACGACAATTCTGAATAAGGTCACCTTGAATGCGAGCATCGGTGTCGCGCTATGAGCCAAAGTGGTGCATTACGGCACTAGCAACTCCACGATTGGTGCGAACAGGTGCTGACGATAACCCGCCTGTCTGAAATCGACCAAGCTCACGGCGTGGGTGTAGCGCGCTGAAGGACGCTCGACACGTAGGTCCGGCCGGCTGCTTGTGGCGCGGATGATTGGTGCAGGCAGCATCAGCCTGGGACTTTATCGGGCATGACTACCTGAAGTTGGGCAGTCGTGCAGCAAATCTCGCAAAAGGCGGTTCAACGAAGTGCCTAGCTTTCGCAATCGACATGACACGGAAATTGAGACGTGTCGCGCAGGCGTCTTGGACTTTGCGACGTGCGGCATCGTGACCGGTTGCAAGCTTGAGGGAAAAGCAAGGCGCATATAAGCGCCGGGACCTGACTAGCAGCAGAACGATGGACATGTTGCACCGTCGATGTAGATGGAACAACGTAAAATGATAAAGCTGATGGAAATGTGTGGGGTGATGATGCGATGAGGTCGATATCTGAGCAGCCATCCAGAGGCCAAAATATTCGCGCCGCCCTGACCACCCCTAATTCATCATCTCCCCGCGCCACACCTCTCCAAACACGTGGTCTTGATCATTCGTGCGACATACAGTAGCAAAAGCCGATGACTCAACAGCAGAAGCATTTTTTTTCTTCGCGGAATTAATTACCCTGGTTTAAACGCCTTCAAACATCTACCTACCGGTACCAAGGGTCACGAGCCGTTTTCCATCACGTGACTCTACTGAGGGCGCACAGACCGTAGAAATCGGGTAACCGAAAAACGGCTCGCGACCTGAGGTGCCCAAGCCGAAACATCCCGTTTCGATACTTGCTACTTACCCGACGATGCAGTCTCCCGTAATTGCTGGTCTACGGCGAGCAACATTCCGCTGATGAAGATTTTTATGTGAGACGTTGAGCAGGCAGCCGGTCGCGTTTTCCTAGACTACCGTCGCTACCGCTCGATATTATGGCATACGCCACGCCCTGTGAGTATTTCCTATTGCTGATCTAGTCTCGGACTTCGTTAAGTAATATCTTAGTTCTATTAGCCTCGGGCCGTTGCCCGTAGTACACGGCACACCCTCTTTGATAAGTCTCGGGCCGTTGCCCTCGCAGGTATACGGCAACACAAGCCTCAGGCAACGGCTGTAACCCTCTTTAGTTTCAATAACCTTGTCACCCTCCAAGGTATTCGGGACGAAATACTTTTACATATCATCTTTTTAAGTTATTCCGCGAGTTTGACGGCGCCATGGCTGCTACTCGTTCGATTACCGGTCTATTCTGTGTACCACATGGTATCTCACGGCGGAGCATCGGGCTACGGTGTAGCCTCGCCCTGGGGACTGTGGCGACATCGCTCAGTTTACTCGCGTGTCTTCAGAATGACTCGCTCTCGACCCATTCCGACTGATACTTATAGAATTTCACGTAGCCATTCTTAAGCGACTTAAACTAGCTCCTTTTGCACAAACCCGTCTCAATCTTCCTCTCTAAATTAATTCCTTTCTCAACAAGCTCCGCAATCAATCGCGTAAACAGTACCCAATCTGCATGGGGCGAGTCTGTGCGAATGCCGATCTCAATCAATGGCTCAGGGAGTACAACTTCTTGTTTGGAAGGAGCGGCTTGACGGATGAAACGCTTCAACGCAATTCTACCGCATCTCAACGAGAGGATGAGCAAGTGTGCTACCGGGCTACGAATCGTCCCGGTAAGAGCTCGTGAAAAATCGCACGACTCAAGACCGGGGAAGACCTCCAAGGCGGGGAATGGTGACACGACGGGGCGTTAAAGATATCCTCAATATCGCCCACCTGAGTACGCCACAAGCTTTGCTCCGCATGAAACGGCAAGTCGCTAGGATCGACAGCTGAACCGTCTTGGAACCAATTTACTCCAATGATTCCGTCGGAGTTATTCATAAACTTGGACTCACGATGCTGTGTCTGTACAGTACTAGGACAAAAGTCTGTTTGCCTAACGCCTATTCCGAATTCGGCAGCCGATCAGCCCCCATCAACAACGCCCCCAGAATAGTAATATATATAGTAAATACATGGCTTTTTCGTGTTTTCTAGAGTAACTAAAGCTTAATATTTCGTCTGATAGCCACGCGCAACCCGTACAGCTCGAATTCGATTCGGTATACTTAAAATGAGGGTACGAATTAGTTTTATAGGGATCCTACGCTAACAGTCCTTTAAGGCCTTATAGAACTAATTCTACTCCTCCTGGCCGCGGCCACGAGTTGATAGATAAGGGTAGTACTTCTAGAGTAGCTATTTAAGCGCCTACTAGAGGTGTTTAATAGGGTTGAGATCTAGTAAATAGGGTAGGAAATCGATAGTCTAAATCCCGTAATTCTCTAGGAACTCTACCGTACTCCGCGTAGTATAGATACACGCGTTATTCTATATAAATCGATCTCCTACCTAAATAACTAGGTAGAAGGCCTTCCTTAAGGGCCTTAATATAGCTATTAGCCGAATAGCCGTTGCGAGCTAAGCTAGGGTCCCTATTTATAATAATAAGTAGAGATCTCTAAGTACGCCCTCTAGAATCGATCTATATAGAAGCCTATACTATCTACTAAAGTAGCTAGCTAGTAGTCTACTCGGTAATTATAGAGTAATTCCATTTCTCCTATAGGTATCGAAAAACCTACTTATTATTTAGCTATAAGCCCTTCTAAACTAAGTACTTATCTAAGAACCAAATAGTTACCTATTTCTAATCGATATTCCTATATACGCGGTAGAACTCTAGGCGTTTCTAAGCGATAGCCCTATCGATTTTAGGCCTTCTAGCTACCCTAAAGTTAGTAAGTATAATAGGCTAAGACCTATTCGCGCTCCGTAGTATACGGAGTTATTATTACGTAGTTCCTAAATAGTTAGGTCTACGCCTAGAACTAGCGTTTCGCCTAGAGTCGGATTAGTCTACTCTATTAGCTAGTATATATAGGAGACTACTCTATAGAGATTAGTTTCTTATCTATCTATTCGTTTCTCCTTATACTATTATAGTTGGACTCTCCGTATATAGTTAGCTATATAGTAAGAATAGGGTCTACCCCCTTATAGTAGATAGGTTAACTAGCTAGCTAGCTAGCTAGTTAGTTAGTTAGTCCTAGAATTATATCTACCTAGAATTAAACCCTAATAGCTATACTCGTATAGTAATTATAGTAGAAGCTCTAGAACTAGTATATCGAATTTTAGTCTCTCTAATTAGATCTCTCTACCTCTTAGTCCTAGCTCTAGAACTAGTACGTAGAGCTAGTATTCCTTTATACTACTCTCTAGTTTTTAGTCCCTCTATTCTACCCTTATCTTTTAGATCTACCTCGCTTTAATAGAAAGCCTTTAGTACTCTATACGTAGCTCCCGTCTATTAAAACGAAGCTTCGTTTAGATTAGCTTATAGGAGCTAATATATTTAATTATATTTAGGACCGACTAGAACCTATATAGTAGGTATTAGTTCTTTACCTTTACTAATCTATTAAGAAGTCTCTATCTTAGGATCCTAAAGTAATCTTTAATTTCTTCTTCTACCTCTATTATAACCCCTATAAATAGTAGGAGACTATCTAATACTTCTTTTTAGTCTATTAGTATAATAAAGAGTTATTAGTTACGTATCTAGTACGTTTTAAACGGCTAGTATATAAAATAAAGACTACCTTCTAGTCTAATATCTTCTAGATCTCTATCCTTTACTAAGGGCTTTACTAGCCCCTCTACTAGTCTCTTAAGGAGTTATAGGACTTCTTATTTAAATTATTATACTCTAAATATATAGAGCTTATATAGAGCTTTAACTAAAGATAGTAGTATTAGTTCTATCTATATCCTTCCTAACTAGTATCTACTAGAGCTAATCGTATAGATATAAATCTAGTATACTTAGCTTCTATCTACTTAGTTCCCGTCTACTAGTTCTTCGCCCGCTAGTCTTCTATCTATCTATTCTTACTACCTCTTTATTCCCGTTTATTCTAGTCGTCTAGATCCTTCTTTAAAGCCCAGCGTCTATCCTAGATAGAAAAGAACTAGTATTTCTATTATAGAGTACCCGATTATTAGATTATAGAGTATCTAATTACTACCTCTAGAAGTCTATAGTAAGTCTAGAGAAGGAAAGTATAGTTAGAAAGAGTTCTACGTACACTATTATCTAGCGTATTATACTAATACCCTAGTATATTTATAGCGCCCCCTATAGAGAGGGGGGTATATAATAGACTAAGGCCTATTTACGCTCCGTAGTATACGGAGCTATTATTACGTAGTTCCTAAATAGTTAGGTCTACGCCTAGAACTAGCGTTTCGCCCGGAGTCGGATTATTCCGCTCTATTAGCTAGTATATATAGGAGGCTACTTCGTAGAGATTAGTTCCTTATCTATCTATTCGTTTCTCCTCGTACTATTATAGTTGGACTCTCCGTACGTAGTTAGCTATATAGTAAGAATAGGGTCTGCCCCCTTATAGTAAGGCCCTTATTTTTTAAGGCTCTATAGGCTATACGGCGGGAGTAGTCCTTCCCTAGGTAGGCTTCCTTAATAAGCTATTTATACTAAATCTTTAGGTTTTTTCGGGTATACCGGAATAGTATTCGTTTCTCCTACTTCGTAAGTATAGAAGGCCTACTAGAGCGAGGGCGTAAGGTATTACTACCTATTTTACTATATCTACGAAGGGTATTACGAATAGTTTAAAACGTAACGTCGAACTTAGCCGCGAGCTCTCTCGTAGGTACGCTAGCCTTAGATTTCGAAATTATACTATTACGCGCGTCGATAGATAGCTCTCTATTAGGGCGACAATTTATACTAATTTCTGTACCGAACGAGCGTTGTAGGGGCATGTTATAGATGGCTTTAGTATAGGTATTAAGACGCGTCGCGTTTTAATGGGGCGCTCGGCAAATAGACTTTTGTCATATAACTATATATAACATCACCTTATCTTATAAATTAGACGCTCCGCGAATTACGAGTTTTAACTAATTAGAATATAGGACCCCTACCTAGCTAATAGGAGCGGGGTTATATAAGTAGGCCAAAACAATTCGTAAAGCGTCTGAGAAAAAATAGTTCCAGTTTATATAAGTTTGCGTTACGGGCGGGGTCAGCTTTAGTACCTATTTATCTATTATATAATACTACGACTAGCTATTATTACGGTGCCGGATTATATAGGTAGCGTAGGTATTTCTCTATCTAATAATATATATTAAAGCGCTCTAACCTATTATTATAGGTACGAAGTATCGCGTACAAGCCGCTACGTTTTCCGTCGAGTTTGCGTTACGAATAACCGCCCAACTCC